>VWYO01000316.1:91673-194940 GCA_013400275.1 Rhadina sibilatrix
AAAAAAAAAAAAAAAAAAAAAAAAAAAAAAAAAAAAAAAAAAAAAAAAAAAAAAAAAAAAAAAAAAAAAAAAAAAAAAAAAAAACCACCAAAAAAAACCCCACACCAAACCAAACCAAAACAACAAAACAATAAAGTCCAGTAAGTGGATATGGATTGTTGACAAGGAAGTAGGAGGAAACAAAGAGACCACATCAGTCAACACAAAAGGCAGTGGCTGTAACACATCACTAACCTACTTTTTTTTTTTTTTCTTATGGCAGAGATTATGACAGAGGAGGCTCTAAGAAGGGATTTAAAAGGAGAGAATGAGGTTAAGTGTGTTGATGTCTGTCCAGAGCTCATCCTTAACTTCAGCATAGCAATGAATAAAGTGTGCAGATGCTGTTTTGAAAACGCAGCAGGTCAGTGACAAAGCTGGTATTGCAAATGAAGTGGAAGGCTGTGTGGATGGATGGGCCAGAAGGGCTTTGGCTCTGAAATCAGACTGCTTCTTTCTACCATTATAGAGAGAAATACATGAACATTACAGAAACACTCACAAGAAAACAGATTTCTTTTAACATGGTAAAAGCTACATGAGTTATATGTGGACCACGCTTGACAGTGGACTGAAGGATAGCATTGCTTCATGGCACAGGCATCCCGAGGGCTGGCTCCTAAACTTGTCTCAGTCACAGACATTTCTGGAGGAAAAAGAACCTTATTCAATAACTTTCATGGTTTATTTTTTTAAGATCAGGGCATCATTAACTATTTTGGTTGTTATAAGGAATTACTGTCTTCTAATGACTCCTAAAATGTCTCATCCATAACAGCTGGAAACTTCTGTGTTCCATAACTAATCTGGTCCTCTATAAACTGATTTAAAAATGTACTTACTATTTAATTCTGTTAGAAAATATTTAAGGTAGTATTTTTTCTGTCACCTCCTTAGCTCAGCCATTTACCAAGTTAAAAGAGCAGTGGCTAAGGGGCCAATTTGAGCTCAACAGCAAACCTTGGTCTTAAAACACATTTGCCTCTCAGCAGATGATGGTCTCAACAGCAGTGCAGCCTTTTATCCAACTGACTCATGAGATGGACTGGTGTTTGCCATCCTCTTAGTACACCTCTGAAAATACCTCTCTGTTTGGTAAGGCTAGGTGTTTTACCAAAGATATGTTGTCATTAGGTAAATAATTGTCACATTAGGTAAATTACAGAAACAAGAGAGTAAAACATAGAAAACAGCAGCAGACATCATCTTCCCATATAAGGCCTTTTTAACAGTAGTTTACAAATGAACCACATTTCATCAAAGGTTCCAGCAAAACATCAGAGGAAAACAATTTTAGGAACACAACAATATCACAAAGTTAAGAAAATCCTTTCTGCTGCACTGCACTGTATTCATGCAAACCTTAACAACACAATGCCTGTTAAAAATGTGGATTATCTTTGATTGTTTTGCTTAGTGCTCTTCACTCTGTCCTTTAAAAACTAGTAATCAGCACCTGAAAGAAAGCCAGGAGGTAACAGACTAGCTAGCTATACATCACTGCCACAAATTGATTGGAAAAGCACACCAGTTGGAGTCCCAGCACCCTGATATCGTGAACACTGTGTCACATCCAGCCCAGTCTTTCACCCATTGTGAGGAATTCCACCAACCAGGGCCTGGCTCAGGGAGACCAGCAGTGCTTTCCAGGCTCTGTGGGACACAGGGATCACAGAATCACAGAATTTCTAGGTTGGAAGAGACCTTCAAGATCATTGAGTCCAACCCATGCCCTAGCACCTCAACTAGATCATGGCATTCCCACTGACTCCAAGGCAGATGCTACGCTCACATGAAGACACAGCTGCTTGGAGAGGAATTCAGTGTGTGTCTGTCAGCCTGAAACTGAACTCCACCCCACAACTGGGTCCTTACACTCAGACTACAGCATTCTGTAAGGTTTTCATAAAACACAAGTCACCATACAATACAATAAGCCTGCGAAATATGTTAAATTAACCATGTCCTAAGAGGAGCCACATCCCTCCACTGACTAGAGCTGGACCTTGGGCAAGCAGCTCTGGTGCACACATCCTCTGCCTGAGTGTCCTGAAGAGCACTCCAGGCCAGTGAAGCCGAAAATGCATGTATTCCTCTTTTAGTGCTTCATCTGGGGTGGGTACTCCTCCGCTGTCAAAAGCCAAGAGCTATGTTCCTGACAACAGTAAGGACAGGACTAAATCAAGAGAAGAATTCAGACAGGCAAAGAAATGCAGTTGAGCTTTTGATGAACAAACCTCATTAACTGACTGGCTATCAGCTATCCAAATAGATTAAAAGAATTATTATTAGAGCTGTAGTTTAACAGTTTGGAAAAGTGACATTTAAAAGTCACTACATAACACTGTCACCTGTAATGCTATGCTGTAAATTTGTATTTGTACATACACAGCAACTATTGCAAGTTATTGGCAGCATTCAATAGTACTGGCAAGAGCAAACAAAAATGCATAATTTTGGGGAAATTAAGTATTCTTACAACTTCATGTTCTCATCAGACAGCAAGCATTAAAAATACGCCCACAATGTGTACCATAGCCCAGAAAAATGCTGGGTTTGCTACACTTTCTTCAGATTGAGTCAGCTGAAATTAGGTTTTCAAATCCATGAGAGACAGGCATAGTCAAACACTGTAATGCTTTCCCAATGACACTGTATGCCAGAACACTACATGTGAAAGTTCATACATTTGATTTCCTAGAAGATACCACTTTCCCTTCTTTTTAAAATCATACCATTTCCCAGGGAAAAAATACAAATGTGTGCATGTTTCAGACACTCTTACTTCTTGTGGATGGACTCAGATTATGCTGTCCCAGTTGAGTGATTTAAAATTGGATTTATTGTGATTCTTCATGATTGAAGAGGTCAAAGCCTTCCCCCAGGGAAAACAACTATAAGGTGTTCTGCGGACCAGTTTAAGGAGTACATGTGAACTTCTTAGCTTCACAAGGTTAATGTGTGTCTTGGTTCCACTGTAAGTAACACAACCTTCTTATTAAGAAAGACAATAATTTTCATGTCTATACAGTAGAAGTGAATTATTTGCTTTCATTTCCCCTCCCCCTTTGAAATATGCAAAGCAAATTTTGAAATTCCCAATTCAATATATATCAAAGATGAAAAAGGTTCAAAGTCAAGTCCTAGAAAGTCAAGAACTGCCAGAACAAATTTATTTCAGCTCCCTTGTGCTTATACATCAAGATGAAATATTTAGTTACATGATGACATGCTATTTTTTGACTGCATTATCTGTGTTTTAAAGAACAAGAAACAAATTCCATAGTGGCCTGATTGGACCAGATGTTTAGATGTTCACTGCATTTCAAATATAATACTTCAGTAGTTATTTATCCTATTGAGAGAGGTATAAGATCAGATTAAAATTTTCCTAAGATTATCTGATAATTTGATTTTTTTCAGTAGAAAAAAACATTATTGAAAATAAAATATATCTCCCACCAGCAAATACTGTTTGATAGTATGCTGTGATTTAGTTTTGAATGAACAAAACCAGAACAAATCTCATTTGGCCTGATTTTTTTTTTCAAACAGGTCTATCACAATTACTAACTTATCAAAATATTTCAAATTGCATTCTAAAAATACCAGCTATTTATTATTTTACTCTGCTGTACAGACATCAGTCTAATACTCAATCAGAGTAAGTGGTGATGAATCATGCACATTTTAGGAATGTCTTGGCTCTCTGAGCAACGTTTGGGTTCTAAATCTTTTTTGATAGAAATATCTTACTTCCAATAGAAATTTACATACAAATGTGCAAACCAGGGCTAGAGCAGCAGGCCTGTGTTATGGCTAAGAGGTATCTGGGATTGGCTAGCTGCCTTCAGTGCCTACTTCCACCTTGGCTTGGATAATTGGAATAAAGATGAATGAAAATTTAGTCCTGCAGTTTTAATAGTAACTATTTGTTATTTAAATTTCCTGTTCCACACTAAATGATTGCAAGAATGTGTGCTCAGAATTAAAAGGCAGCTCTTTAGCATCAGCACATTGATTTCTTGAGGTCCTTGCAAAGCTTTTCACATTGTTTCTGGACTACAGCTCTACACCCCTCTAACTGCCTGTCAGACATCATTTCTGCTTTATGAATAAATAATATGATGCCCAGGGGAAACGCTGGGCTAAGACAAAAAAATCAATATGTGTCTAGCGCGTATTAGGCAGTTGCTCAGCTGAAGTCTGTCTCAAATATGTGGAGTAATTTTAATAACAAAACAAATTCTTTCTACACTGAGCTTAAAAGAGGGTTATTAAGAAAGCACTACCACTATACCACTCTGTATCCTATTTGAAGATTAATAATACTGCTCTCCTAAAATGTGAACAAATTGTTCTGATTGCAAAGTATTTGGTGATCATTTGTCTACAAATTTCAAATATTCACGCTACAGAAAAATGGTAGCAAGTGATTTTTTTATTCTGTTCCTCTTGGAGTGGTGCTGGTGCACATCTGCGTAGTAAAGCTGTTATTACAACTGACTTGTTTGTTATTTTAAAAGCATCCTCCAAAATCGCCTTTTTTTTTTTTTTTTTCCAGAGGACCCTGGATCAAAAGTGAAACAAAAGCAGGGTAAATTAATCATTCATGCAGCTCTGTAATCGTCTTAGTCGTTCCTGCAATGTAAGCCTATTTCTGCAGTCACTGCAGTTCCTGGTTCAGTCCCCCACCATGCCCAGTTGCAAACCCATCACAGGGATATTTGAATCCCTCTACTTCTACAGAACCTGTCTAAATAAACAGGCCTAACTCCTGTCACGGGGCAGTTCTTGAATTTCTCTGCATTATGCCCAAGAAGGGCTGGTTATGTTAACTGTATCATACAGGAAGCAGCACTGTAGGAACCACTGTCCACCTGCTCTCATGATGCTGACTGAATTTGGACAAGCTTGACACCTACACTCCTTCCTTCCTTCCATGTGCCCTTGATCACCAGGAAAGCCTGGGCTGTGCCTGGCAGCACATCAGACATACATCTGACACACTCACCCACCCAGTTCAGTGGTGCCCAGCTGGGCTGAAGTCTCACCATCCTCGCCTCCTCAAAAACGTTGCCTTCCCAGCGTGTTCCTTGAAAACATAGACCTCATGCTGGAAAACGATGAGGAGATGGATAGGTTATTTCGGGACAAGGGGCAAGCTGCCAGTGCTCCTAGGAGCCCTCATGAAAGCCATGGGCACCCCAGGTCCAGCAGCACAGCCAGACAAACAGCAAAAACAAAGATGTAAAGGTAAAGCTGCAGTCTGAAGAGGTAAACTAGCAAGCTGCAGCCAGACCCATGGATGACCTCTGAGATCCCTGACTCCAAGTCACCAACATTCAGCTCATGGACATTGCTCTCAGAGGGGGTTTTTTCCACTCCCCTACAGTTATCCAAACCTTTTAGGGCAGATACTCCCCACGGGAGCTTGCTGACAAGGTGGCTCCTCCTGTTACGTTCAGTATAATGAAAAGCACAAACTTCATGCATTTATGACCCTTTCAGACTGAGGAGTTGCAGCTGAGTGCCCTTGCCTGGGGGTGCTTACTCCTGCAGGAGAGCCGGCCATCTGGAAGGGCAACCTAAAGAAAGCAGAGGGAAAACCTGACATCTCAGGCAAAGAAACTTGCAGACATGCAGAAGCTACTACTGATGGTGACAGAGGGACAAGGTATCACACCAGCCAACACGGTGGAGCCCATTAACATCAACACTGATAGAAAATGCTTTTGCCAACGCAAAGAAAGTGAAATGATAAAGACAAGAAGAGGGGACTTCTAAGAACAAACAAACAAGGATCAAACAAAAGCCCCCCAACAAACTCAACCTAAAAAAAAGCCCATTAACAAACAAAAAAGGCTCCCACCCACTCCTCAATACCCACACAGGCAAAAAGGAAAAGCCTGAGGCTGATGCTTGCATGGATTTCTATTGATTCTAAATACCTACAAACTGCAATCCCACGTGCTTGGTGCAAAACAGCCAGAAAGGAAACTGAAAGCAGAACAGTAATTTCCAACACAGGTGAAGTGTCAGAGCTGTAAGTCCCAAACTATGTATCCCATGCAGTCACTCTGAGAGAAGCACCCCTTCATCCCTTCTCACTGCCTTTCTGGCAAGAGCCACGGCCAGGTCCTTGGCAGCGCTCCCATGCCAGCAAGCCCCCTCCAGCTGGCACCTGGCTCACACATTTTCCTTCAGCCACTGGCCTACACCTCTGCCATGCCAACATCAGGCCAGACAGCCCAGAGCAGAGACATTGGGAACATGGGCAGATCAGTGTGAGCCCAGCCATGGCCCCCACAAATGTGGAACAAACCAGCCCTGCATGTTTGTTGCAAGATCTAAGTTATAGGGGATGACCTGCCAACACCTCTGTTGTCCTGCTGTAGAGACCTATCCAAGAGACCCCACCCTGCTCTTCACCCCTCACATGTTCCTCACCCTCCCACCACACTGTAAGTGTGTTAGAAGCCATTCCTGTGCTTCTATGCACAACACGTATTTCTGCCAGCCCCAAGGAGACAGGATCACTTGACTGTGGACACTTGACTCATGACCACTCAACTCACACATTCTTATCTTTTTGATGCTATTTAAATGAATAATTAAGCTTCCTAAAACTGACAGTGGCTGTAACCTCTCAATGCTACCTTTGAAAGCCATAGGAACCTCAGGGAGGAACCTCTCAGTGAAACACCAGACCTGTCTGTGCGTGCAGTGCCTGGAGACGTGGTTCCTGACTGGCTGAACAAAGCCCTCAGTTCAGCGACCTCCTTTATCACCTGTCACACTTGCCTTCTCCACCTCTATCTGAAGGTCCTCCAAACCACACCCATCAAGTGATCCATGGAGGGGTCATTTGGGTTTTTTACACAGCCCAAAATCTGCCAGGCTAAAGACTGATACTATTTCACCACCTACACAGCCAGTTGAAAAAGGATCCTGTCCTCACCTTCCAGCCTCGCTCACAGCCCAACAGTTGTTTCTGGGCTGTACTATAAATCAGAGTTCATCCAGATTTCTGAAGGGCCCTAGAACCCAAATAAAACTTTTTTTTTTTTTTTTCAGCTCTAAGGTTCCCAGCTTTTAACTGAAATGATAATGCTTTGGACCTACAGTTGCCCTCAGATGGCAATGTGTTGCTGTCTGATGCTGATGGAGTATTACATGGCATGGTAATATCTGTTCACAAGTTCTGATTTCCTCTGCAAGAGTTCAGACTATGCAGGTCCCTCAGACATGCTTCAGAGTCATCAACACATTTCTATTGCAAGCAGAATTAGAAAAATGAGGAGCTACTCAACAGAGAAGAGAGAGAAAACCCTCAGCTTTCAGATGTGCTTCATTTCCTGATCTGAGTATCTTTCACAGAAAGTGAGAGTTCAGAAGTAAAATGCTTCATCTTTGACATATTTAAAGGCAACTATCACAGACCTCTAGCTTCCATAAGGGAGGACACCAGAAGCATGAGTGCTAATAAATTGATTTTACATTAATTTTATCTCTAAGGTGTCTGTACAAGCTCATGGATTTCTATCTTCATTTTAAAGACAATTATTCCCAAGAAGAATGATTCCCAAGAAGAAGAACCATATTTATGCTGTATTTATTTATGCCTTTCTCATGAGCTCAAAATCTGGAACTGAAGCATCTCTATCCTACATAAAGGTAACAAAAAGAGACAGAGAAGGACTCCGTATTCACACAAACTCATACAACCAGTTACTGTAGCTTAGGAGGCACCTGGTCAGACAAGTTGTGGCAACCAAGTATGTTATCAGAGAAGTACACTCCATTTTGCAAAGGAAAAGTTAAACCTGTCTAGGGTTAAAAAAGTTAAGCTTGAGTGAGCAATCCGACTTTCCTTTAGGAAAAGCTAGGAACATGCAGCAGGTCAGTTAGGACTGTGGTGTTACCCTGAAAAATTTTGCTTGCAATATTATCAATATGCATTAAGTGAAGACCACCTGCTTGGTATGCAATAGCAAAGCACTGATTCCTCATAAAGTTTCGAGGCTCTTACTGCATTGAGAAAGGGACTCAAAATCTTCCCAATATTTCTCAACTCAGGTACAAATCATGTGCACTACATACAATCAAGTCAAGTCCAGTCTGGTACCATATCACTTACTAGTAACAGCTACCCAGCAAAGGCTGGGACACTTGGAATTAAAATTAACCCCAGTCCTTGAAATTTACCTTTTGCCAGGGGTTGGGAGACATTAAGAGGCAACCCAATATAAATTTGGTATGGCTGAAATCTCATCATTCCTCCATTAAATGAATGTAAGCAGCATCAGCCTGCCCACTGAAAGCTGGATGCTGTTGGTCTCCATGCAGAGGTACCAGCTCTGCTCTGCAGACTGCATACCCACACCAGCTTCCTAACCACAATATTCTTTTCTGCACCCAGGGCAGAGCTTTGTAACTTGAACCCTCAGCAGTCTATTTTGTTCAGTTGCTGTCCACACCCATGGTGACCTCATTAGCTATGCTACCAAACAGGCTTTGAGATGAGCAAACTGATGTATAAATCTGCAGCATCTACTGTGACTGGCAACAGCAGAAACAGCTTTTATCAACTTGGCAAAGTGAGCCAAGACTGTGACTTCCAACGAGGTGGCCATTGCTTTGCTTGGCCAAAACACTGACAGTGACCAAAGCCACCTTCCTGGGGCAGGAAAGCCTGTGTCAGCACTGCAGGACATGTGATGCCTCTTACGCAGCTCCAGGAAGAAAACCAGCTAAAAGACTGGGATGCTGAGGGGTAAGGAACAACTTTCTGAATGACCACAAACCGTATTCAGCAGATTTTACCTTTCAGCCGGGACTGGTACTGCTGCTTCTTAAGACACAAATACAAGAAGTGCATTTTCAAAATGTGTCACATCTTTGTTTTATACACACACACCTGCAATCTCACACAGCTCACCACTAATGGTGAAACTGTAAGCAACAGTTTCTGTAAAAGCTACTTCTAACATTGCTGCTAACCAGTTGCTCAGCACTGGAATTCTAGGGGTCTTGAGAAACTGAGTTAAAGCCAAGCTGACCACCACAGGAAACAGAAAGCAGTTCTATAAACAATTACCTTGTCTCTGTAGGGCTTGATATTCAAGTGAGATATAGTATTGACAAATGATTCCTCCTAGGCAAAAACAAAACAAAACAAACCACAAGTCCCAATTTAATTATGCCACATTTTAAGAACATGAAAATATACATTACATTCTCTAGTTCATCAAATTTAAAATCATATCCAGAGAAAAGCACCTGAGGAAAATGTTTTCTTACTATGTTAAAAATACCCAAGAGTAACTAATATAGTCTTTAAATTCCTTTTTATTATTTTTGTCTGTAAACTATCTTTTTGCTTTTAAAGATCTGATATAATTAGATGGGGAAGTAGGACATTTTTATTCTCTCACCTATGCAATGTTGCCAATAATAAAAATTTCACAGACCAAAACAGAATTAAAGGCTCCTATATGTAAAGTTAGGGTAGTTTATACTCATACAGTGGCAGTATCTTCAGAGAGATTTCTGTAACTGCTTTGGTTTGATAAGCAGAAACTCGTTGTTAGTTAGCAATTGTACTGGTTTAATATCTAAAGAAAAAGCATCCAGATCAGTGATGAGAGATTTACCAGAAACAGAGAGGTAAAGAGGCTCCAGATTTTCCCTTGGCACCAGCCTTCGAACACATACTTTTGTTTATGGGATAACAGAGGGGCCATATGGTGGCAATTTGTCCTGCAACGCCTAATAATAAAAATCACTAACTTTGGACTTTGTTTTTTCCCCATTGCTTACATGAAAAATTAACTAACTTGGTTTGTAAATTGACTTAGCTAGAAGAAAGTACGTTCCATTCCCTGGACATTTATTTCGGATTTAAAGGGTCTTATACTGTTAACTTTGTAGGGGAGTAGTTCTCTAGGGTATTTAAGACTGGTTTAAACCAAAATTAGAGCAATAAATAAATTAGGCTCTGCAAAACTAACCTGTAAGATTAGGAAATATAATTAACATCAAAGTAAGGAGAAACAGATATAAAATAGATTATTTCTGAAGGAATATGCCATTTCTTCTACACCATTAATTTTCAGAAGAGACTCAAGTTACTAAAGCAGCTTAAGAAATCAGAGATACTGTCAGGCTATCTGCTTGTTCAGACCACAGAAGGATATATTGATTCAATTACTTTCTTTTGATGTAAATCCAAATTGAAATCGGTATGAGCACATAATACAACTCAAACTTCATGCAAAAAGATTTTTTTTTTCTCTTTAGTAATCATTAATCAGTTGTTTTGCTCATTCATACCCATGTGTGAATCCCATGTCCCCCCACTGTACTGGTATAGTCAACTAAAAATAAAGCAGTGCATGCTCCTGGAGAACTGTTGCTTAGCTACATTCTCAATTATCACAATGCTGGCCTTATCCATTCAGTGACAAGGTCAAAGCAATTGTTTCTTTACTTTAATAATGAAGTATCCTGTTTGTAAAAATCTTATCTGTTTCCTACTTGGTAAAATATTGCACATTTCAGTCAATCATTGCTGCCAAGTCCCCCAGAGAGACACAGTGTGAGAACATAACTGGTAGTGTTCAGTTTTTGCCCTCAACAGAGAGGGTTTTTTTCCCCCCAACCCCACCCCGAATGTCAGCTACCTCACACTGACACACCGGGAACCAATTATACCAACATTTGCTTTCCTTCTCTGCTGTGGCCAAGCAAACATGGCAGAAATGCAGCAGTTGTACATTCATTCTTATTCTTCCCATCCAATAACAAGTAAAGTGGCAATTTTTAATTAGCATGTACCTAGAGTCGGTGCCGTGGGAAAGCTAAAGGAAAGAAGGATTTTCCCCATCACTTGTAAACACAAAAACTTCTTGGTTTTTCTTTGCCTTTGAGGGCAGGTGTTCAGCTGCAAAGACTGCAATTCTCCCTAGGCTAGTCTGGGCTGCTGAATATTTCATGGCCCCTGAGAAATGCAGCTGTAATCAACTCGCAAATAATGAAATGGGCAGCAATAATAGAGCAGAGGTAAAGTGCACCATTAGAAAGCATCAGCGCTTCGACTGCTGCTCCAGTCTTGCTGTACCAATTTATCAGGTTATTTGATAAAATAATAATGCCATCAACTATGAAACAAAAATTAATGTTATGCCAAAAAAAACCCCCAACAATCAAGTGTCTCAGGTGGCCAGCATGAATAGCAAACAGAAAAAAAGTCAAAAAGCATGTCAAAGGAGTCACATTCAAGACTGAAACTCCATTAGATGTATTAATCACATGCCAATTACACACAGCCGCGTTCGGGTATTAATAGAAAAGTAAGTTGACAGAAGTTACTTAATTCAGGAAAAGCTTCATAAATATTAAAATAAAACAGACAAAATATTTTGGAAGTAATAAACATATTCATCTTAATCATGTCTTGCAGAATAACCCATCTGCTGTCTTAACCTCTTTATAACAGGATCTTGAGGTTTGACATTCAGAATCTCAACACTTTACAGCGTCCCACCTCTATTGTTTGGTGCTGGTAAATCCCAAAAGGCAGCAAAACCCAGCAATGGCATTACTGTAACAGCATTTCCTGAAACTATGACATGAGCTAAGATAAGGAAGTTCATCCCAAAAAAGAGGATGGAGCAAGTAGTAGCGATACAGGTGGTAACTGGTTGGATATCAACATGTACCTATTAATTATTCAGGAAGGCTCCATAGAAAGTGGTTTTTCACCTGGTTTCAGAAAACCAGTCCAAAACCTGACTGTTCCTGACCCAGCCCAGGTTTCTGAGGAACAAAGCACAGACTGCTTGTACAAATGTAAGTTAATGCCACCAATGAGGCTACAGCGGTTATGTGGGAAAAGGGACAAGTTCATACAGTGATCCACATGGATGGACAGTGAGACTACCTACCTGAGCACTTGCTATCAACAAGATGATCTCTAAACACCATTATGAATTTGGATGGAGGTATGATAGACACAAATTGTCTACCCCGATCTGCTTTGATAAGCATGGATAGGTTAGGAAGAACATTTCTTACATACAGGAAAGGGTTCAAATGACCTCCTTCAGAGCAAAAGGAGTGGTAAGTGAGGGAAGTATGGTCTCAGGCATGGTTTTTGCTAACCTCATGGTCTGTCATGTATCATTAGCACAGGTGAACTCCACTGCCAGTGTCCAGACGTTACAATAAAATAGAATTGAGTATTTCAATTGAAAGGACCTACAACGATCACCAAACCCATCTGCCTGATCAGTTCAGGGCTGACTAAAAGTTAAGGGCATAAACCAAGTGTCTCCCAGACACTGAGGCCTGGGGCATCAACCACCTCCCTAGGAAGCCTGTTCTAATCTTTGGCCACCCTCTTGGTAAAGAAATGCTTCCTGTTGTCAAGTCTGGTCCTCCCTTAACACAGCTTTGAACCATTTCCCATGCATCCTATAACTGAATAACATGTAGAAAAAATCACAACTCCCTTTTCTCTTCCCCCACTCAGGAAGTTGTAGGGAGCAGTGAGGTTGCCCCGCCGCCTCCTTTTCTCCAAACTGGACAAACCCAAAGTCCTTTGCTGCTCCTCATTGGACATTCCTCCTAGTCTTTTCAACAGCAAACAGCTGGTGAAAAAGCTGTATTTCAAATGACTCTGTGATGTGCAACTGTAGAGAAAAGCAGCTGAGGAACAAGCAGAGGCTGAAGAATAAACATCGTGCTCCAGCCTTGCCATCTGGAAACACAGCAATCTTCCAAAAGTGCCATGCAGCAGGTGGATGCTTCTCCTATGGGGCAGAACATGCTCCAGTGCAGAAGAGCACAGGCACTATCTTTCCCAGCCCCCATTTTCCCTTGTACCACAGGACACCCTGGTGAACCACAATTCCCAAGGCTGCACAATCCTTCCTCATCCTGCCTCCAAGCAAGGGCTGACACTCAGAGCTGCCTCCCGAGAGACACACAGAAGTAACACACCCAAGTCGTAGGCAATTCACAGAAGGCTGTCTGTGCCTCCATTCGTTAACTACTGATACCCACAAGAATATGCTGAATGCTATTCCTAGAAGTTAAAGGAAGATCTGGATGGAGGACTGTTGGTTGGTTCACATGCAACACAGCACATTGCAAAGAGAAGTCTTGATGGAAGCGTGAAGCTGCACAAACACCTGTGCGAGCAGAAATCTAACAGCAGTGGGAAACAGAAATTGCTACATGCATTGAGAAAGAATCTCTCCATGCAGGAAGTTTACAATTTATGTCAGTCTAATTATCTTTTACATGTTTCTTGAAGTAATTCATAGGAACTCAAAGAATCTAAGCAGATTGTGAAAGAAGTCAAACTGAAAACACACCCTCCTCCTTTAGTGCCTTTGCACTTGTTATGTTCTCTACAAGGATATGCTGTATTTCCATTTCTTTCCTCACCAGCAACAGATACAGATTGTGAACAAGTTTAATACTGCCAGAGAAAATATGGTGTACACATGTTCAGTGCAGCAGAGGGAAATGAGCTCTCTCTCACATCCCAGAAACGCATCACCTGTCACTCGGAAAGGAAGTGGTGTCTCAGTGTGATACTGCACTGGAGTAATTCCCATGCTTTGATAATTAAAATATTCCTCCTAATGTTATCTTCCATCTGCTGGAGCAGAGATCACACAGATAGACCTTCCAGTAACATGGAGTCCCCAAAAATTCTCTTGAGTTACCAGAAAGCTCAGACATAACTAAGATGCCCTCATTCATATTCTCCTACACTCCCTCCTGCAAATTCCCAAAGACAAATTACTCAGACAAACTTCGATTTGGACTTTAAATGTCACAGGCAAATCTTATGTAGCTCATTTTTCCTTTCATTTTTTTCCCTGAGATGAAAGAATTTTATTAACTCCCTGGGGATCATGTCTTCACTCTACTGTGAAAAAATAAATGATAGACAGAGACAGACCTTGAACAATATAAGGCTGGTGAAGCTGCTTTACAAATTTATCCATTAAAAATTCAAATACCTATTTCAACAGCTGTGTATTTTCTGTCATATCACTAATCCTCTTCCAGATATCAGCATCACAGTCTAGCCCTTCTATAATACGGTAAGACTGTGGTCATACAGGCTGCTGTAATTTGTGAGGTGTCTTATTTTTTTGATTCACATATCTAGAACTAGTCTTAGAGGATGATTAGGAGAAATACACACACACAGGCAATTCTAGGATCGGCGGACTCAAACCATGGCCAACTCCTAAGTGGGGCTCTCACTCCTCAACTAACTCTTAAAAAGCAGCAAGGCAGGCAGCAGTTCACTGCTCATGTTCTGCCTCCTCCTTAGGCAACTCAACTCTACTGGGAGCCTTGTAAAATTTGCAGCATCATATTAACTCTTTCCAAGACTACATATTTGCCAATATATTATGAAAAAGGACTTTTGAAGACATTCAAACTCAAATTGGCATTTTGTGATGATAACTCTAGGAGGTGAGGCTAGCAGTGGTGCTGCCTGTTACAGCTGTTGGCCACTTTCCCTTTCCTGATAATTGTCAATTGTTAAAAATGCCGCTTAATGCTAAATGTAATTCTGGGTATCTTCACTAAAGCAATGCATATATTTTTTGAAAATAAAGCCAAAGAAAAGCACTTTTCTCTGCACAAGTTAAAAGGTCTTTTTCTTTCAGAAGTTCAAGTATCTCAACTCTTTGAAGAAAGGACTTGACCCAGGAAAAAGCTTTACATCAGAGAGATGCTTTTTACAGCCTTCTGAAATGAGATAATGTACTCCTGTGAGAACAGGAACATGAGTAAAGAAAATGGAGAAAAGTAAGGAAAAAAAGGGAAAACTAGGATTGAGAGATGTATGGGCGAGATGATGGATAAGAATAAGCAAGGAAGTTTGGCTGGGGATTCTGGGAGAAAAGCAGGCTGAAAGAGGCTAAGGGAGTAAGGAGGAAAGACGGTGAGAGTCAGTCAATCTAGGCAAAATCCAAGGAGAAAAAAAAAAGAGTGAAAAAGGAGAGTGAAATCAGGAACAGGGTGAGCAGAGACCCATCCAAGATACAGCTGGTACAAGGGGAGACGGGCACTGGCTGGGCAGAGACAGGACACAGAGCTAAGGAGGCAGCAGCACAGACCTGGAAGGCTGGATAGGAGACTGGCAACAACAGGGAGTCAAGTGAATGACAGGAAAGTAATGTAAGTCCTTTGGGACAAAAAGCAAAAATATAAAACAGACTGTTAAGATGGGAACAGCAGCTGCAGGGAGAAATACACGTAGGAGAGCTGTAAGTGTGAGGAAAACATGCAAGAATAAGGCTTAGGAGAAGACAAGCAACGCAAAAGTAGAAAGGGAACAGGTCTAAGTCAAAAGCAGAAGGTCAGAAGAGACCATCTTTTGGCAGAACTAGATAAAAGAGTCTGTATCACAAAAGCATATTCCTCTCCAGAGCCAGGCCCATGACTGAGTGAAGCTATGCAGCCAAAGTAACACATTCACGTTAGGGACAACCGGGCTAGAACATAATTTTTGCTTTACCTAATTTCTCATCTCTGCTGGCACCAACAGCACAAAGCAGTAGAGCAATAAAATGAACAGACATTACAGGACAGTTCTTTCAAAATGTGAAATGGTTAATACTCTGTCCCTGTTAAGGATGTGACACCAATCTACATGAGCTATGGATTTTGTTCAAACTGACTTCTTTAAATATGCCAACAGCTCAAGGGTCTGCCATAGCACCCTGACTGTCCCTGGAAAACCAGATTGGCCTACCCTGTGATCTTTCATACCCAGCATCAGCAGGGGTTTGTGAGGAGCCAGCTACAGCTCAGCAGGGCACTGACACCTCCCATCCTTGAAGTGCCTCCAGCACAGCTAGTGCTTTCCAAGTACAACCACAGGGTTGGGAAAAAACATGACCCTTAGCTTCTGCTAGACGAGGCAGGGACACAGCTGGCAAACTATATGAGATGAGTGGCCAGATCTTTTTAGTGCTTGTGATGGAAAGAGAAAAAACACCCACCTAATTAAACAAATGCCCAAAACTTGCCCAAAATATGGAGGTGCTCTTGTCTCTACAGCTCTTCCCAGATTTCCAGAGGCTGGCAAGCAAAGCAAGGGTGTAGGGGGCTCCCTTGGAACCCCACGTCCAAGCACTATCCCTACAGAAACCATGATGCAATCGATGGAGAGAAAAGAAGTGCTGGGACACCTGCTTCAGTTTCACTCTGATGGGTCATACACAAACTGTACACCCAGATCTGGTACTCATCAGCCCACTGGTCTAAGTGTGCTCTTAATTATTACCACAGGAACCGGTAGACACACAACCACCCCCTTATGCTGTAGTCTTTGTCCATTTAATATATAGAACTGATGTGTAGAGCCCTGGAAAAAAATGATGGTGGCATTTATTTCTTTATTTAAAGAGCCTTGCCTCTTACTCCTAACACTGACTAGTACAACACACCGTTAAGAGCATTATCTAACTGATGCGTTTTTCAGAATAAATCAGAATAAGTTTACAAAAGGTTTCTCCCAGAATTTCCTCCCTGCCCTGCAGAGTACACGCCAGCTCCATACAGCATCATCAAATCTGATTCACAGCTCCTGCACCAAACAGCAAGGTTCCTGTCTTGTATCTGCAGAAACCTTTCTGTAGCAACATCCCAGTAAATTCACACCACTTGGGGCTGCATGGCTTACCTCTGAAACAAAACACCAACTTCAAAAGATCCAGTAATTTTAGTCATGGGGGATTAGATGACTTCCTGCAGATTTGGAAATACTGTTGCTGCAGCTTATACCACTTTTTGTTATTTTCTGCTTTGCCCAAAGGTTATCTGCTACCTCAGACTGCTCCTTTACTTACACAGTACTAATGTGATGGTAATAAATATGAAAGACTAATGTTAGTTCCACGTTCTTCTGCAGTAATCCACCACACTGACTGAATTTTAGAAGAAAATACCGGACAGAACTCTCTTCATCCCAGAGGGATTTGTGTGCCACAAATTTTTCCTTTAAAAGTGAGATATAGCAAGAAGCAACTAATAGAGCAGCTGGTGGCACAACACCCAAAGTGCTCTCTTCCCCATTAGTCTAGACCCAACTGCAAGGCATCAAGGGTATGTGATATGTATAAGAATAGTGCCCACACACAGTTTTCTTAACTGTCTTCCTAAAGGCCCAGCACAGAGAGTGCTAAGCTCCTGTGGGACAGCACAGCAGATCATTGTCACATGCTAGGATCTTAGGAGACTTGCCTTTAATCAGGCAGCGCAGTCCAGAGCCCGTTGAAAAAAGGCACCACTAAGAAAATACCTGCATCTCAGGCACAGAGAGCTTGCTTCAGAAAATCTGTAGACAAGGCTGAAAAGGTAGCAATTTAAAACAGCAAAATGGGACAGTAAGAACATTTACCTTTTATCTAAACATGATTCATGAGGCAGCCCTGCAAAGTGACAGACAACAACAAAGCAGTTCATCTACTATTGATAACCCAGCATTCCTAAGCCATCAATAGCCATCTGAGTACGCTAAAGTAAATTTAGCTTCATCTTCATTATTCTCTGTATTGAAAGACTGAGGACGTATTCATGGATGTTTATGCAATGGCAAGAGAGCACAGTATTGTATGTTTTATTACACTACCAAAGCAGAATCTCGTACAGACGCTGCCAGCATATAATTTCTGTCTCTCTCAAAGCTGGAAGGCAATCATTAGTATGTTGAAGCTGGCAAGTTCCTATTATCTATCTGGTAATTATAGAAAGACGGAGAAGCCTTCAAAAAATACCCTCCAACTTCTGCATTTACTACACACCTGATCATTATATATCAAAATACTATCCCCATTACCTCAATTAACAGATACTTCATATAAACCATTATTCAGAACACATTAACTTTAGTATAAAAAACATTAAATAGTTATTAAATATTAGAGGCCACACAGACTTGTCTGTGTTTATCTTCCCTTACAACGTTAAAAATATAAAACTATGCAATGACAACCTGAATGCAAGAAAACATCCTACCAAAGGTGATGACAAGCTAGGCTACCTCATCATTTGTCAGGCATTACTAGCCCAAATGAAGACTATAACACAGCTCTAGGTTTTCAAAATATGTATACCATTACTCAATGCTATTCACACAGTGGCAGCAAAAATATGCTAAATACACATTCAAAGATAATCCCATCCTCCAGAGACTGCTTTAGAAAAGGATAGAAGGATGAGAGACAAGGCAGTGGGTGAGGCCATACATATGCATACGTATACAAAGTAATTGGGGAAACTGCCCTGTGTCTCATTATCTCAGTTATTCATGCTTCAGGTAGAGGGGAAAGAGGAGGTGCCAGGAAGAGTACAGAAGCTAGGACAAGGTAAGTACAGAAGGAGCTAGAAGAATAGAAAGAAATCAGAGCAAGGAAAGTGAGGCAAGGGAAACAAGTCCATGAGACCATGAATGAAGAGAGTCAGCCAAAACCAGTGATTGGAGGTAAAAAAACCCAAACAGGGGACAGTCTGCACAGGGAACAGAGGAGCACAAGAAATATCTGTGAGATGCTCTGGTTGTTTTATTCTCGGGTTTCACACAGTCTGGCACCTCAGAGGCTACATCAAGCCCATGTCATAGCCCGAATGACACCAACCAAAGCTCCTTATCTCTCTGGCTTATGCACCATTCCAATTACACTGCTTGTCCAGGCCTTCGGCCGGTTGTCCCCACAGGGCAGGGTGAGGGGGCAGCTTCCTGGCTCAGGACCAGGACAGATAACCAGAGTGCCCCTAGGGAGCCCCCCAACTCTTGTCCCAGCCCCTGAGCTGCAGCATGGCCAATCCCCATCCCAATGCTTGCCTCCTATTTTTTGCAAAGAAGCCTCATGATCAGGTAAGGCTGTGAAGGCTCCAGCAAAAGTGTGTCAGTACATGCACCTCACTCCCTGCCAATTCCCAAAACTATAGCAACAAACAAATAGATTCAATTACCAAGACAGACACCAGCCCAGTTCAAGAGGATTGGTACATCCATTACAAGATGATGCTGGAGCTGCAGCCTGATCACATTTACATGAAGAAATCATTTTATGCAAATCTCCCATCCATGGGTGAAGGGTGAAGGCTGTACAGGAGAGGAAAACCAGCAGTGTACGGAGATTCCCGATACACGGCAGAGAGGCAATTTAAGGTAAATCATACAGTTCAGTTATACAAGACATATAACCCGGGGAGAAAGTGTGTGGCTTCAAAGTCATAAATTATTTATAAATAATACAGCCTTCTCATGAAATATCCAGAAGGCCAAGCACCTATTTTTCACCTTATTTTTCTCCACTTCCATAAGATGAATATCTTATCAAGAATGAACTAGGTTTGGGGGAGGATGGACTTTAAGTGTAGAGTTAGTTAGGGGCTTGCAGGCAGGACAACAAGAACAGAAGGCAGCAGGGCTGCTGTGCTCACCCACCTGGAAGGGAAGCCTCAGAAGTCAAAAGATGAGAGCTGGAGAAAGGAACTGTCCACCTGGTTACTCACAGCCTCCCAGGACTGCCACTGCCAGCCTGTTCAAAATCACCACCCAATTTCCACCAAATATTTCAGGGTTTTTAAAATGAAATCCATTCCTCATATTCACAAATCACAGCTGCAGCATCCATATGTGTGGTGTGTTTTCTGTCAGCAGTGATGCTTCTTCAGAGCATTGGCCTTGCTCTCTACAACACATGGTCACACCTCTGTATTCAATTCTCCAGCTCTCTTCAGCATTTCTGTTGTGACACCTCAGCAGTTTCACACCTTCTCATCTTTCTTACCCAACACAACACCTGCCCAATTTGTCCTGCAATGACCAATTCAACTGAGTTATTTTTCCTTATGGGCCTGGTGACCCTGAACGCCTTTCAGTGTTCCTACAGGTATCAACCTTTTCATAGATATATACACAGTTCATAATTTTCTTTTATGTTGCAGACTCTTTACTCTTCAAAGTCTTTTTCAGATCTTCAAGCCCAGCTTGCATCCAATTTAACACAGTCTGGCTGGGGTTTTTATTTGTTGGAATCATTAGGGGCAGATACCCATCTGCTCAAGGATATTTCTGTAGTCTGAGCAACTCCTAACATTTGTGATTCCAGCAGACCAGTGTTTCTGCTTGCTTATATACACATGCCTTAACTGACTTCTACAATGTGTTTAAGCAGCATCCCATGCTGAGCGTGAGGACACTAATTTTTTTCTCTTCTTTCTCTTGTTTTCAACTAATCTGCTGTTACTTGTGGGACAAGTACTTCAGTGTATAAAAAGCCTTTGAGGTTAAAACATACATTTTTACACACTAATTCAGAATTTTTCCAAAACTCTTCGAAGTCTTGGAGCACATTTTCTTTGTATTACAGGTTTGCCTAAATGCAACAGTAGTGTTATTCTTGAGTTCACTGCTTGTGTCACATGTGCAGCCACATAAGGCAATAAAATATACAAGAGAAAAAACCTGATTTATTTTCTTACTAGCAACAGATATTGGCATGTCTTACTTGTATCAATTGGTTGCAATAAAAAAGACAGAAATACCAAAATATTTATTCTCAGCTTTAGGACTGCAGCATTTTTACATGACCAAAACTAAATGTACCTCTTGTATAATAAAGAGCAAATGTAACACCAAGTGTCACTTCATTCACGCAGTTACCTCATATATATATGAACAAAGGGTTCATATGTATAATCCCTCCAAAGCCACCACAAGGCACAAAATGCAAATTAAAAAGTGACATGAAATCTATGTTTTCACTTACCATGGAAATCATCTCAGTGGCTATTGCTTATGTACACCTATGCCTGTCAACATTTGCAACCTTGTGGTTAACAAAAAAGTCTGTTTCTGAACATTCCTAAATATTTTTGCATCAACTAAAACACAATATGAACTCAAATCCTCACAAGCATTTTTCTTCTTATATGACACTCTTTAGGTATCAAAGCCAAAGAAAATCTCTTTTCTGGAGGAAGAGATATTTCTCTTGGCTAAACTTTTTCCTACCTAAGTCCACATCCACTTTGTAGGTCAGATGTAAAAAGAAGCTGTCACCCATTTTGTATCCCACTGAGGTCTCAGCCACTCTGTCACACACACAGCTGTTTCTCTTTTAAGTCTTTGCTATTGCAAGTATATTCAAATCTTAAAATAAGCTCTCGTGAATGCCTTCAATTGAGGAAGACCTATGTAAAGGTTTGGATTTCATACTATCCTAAAATAGTAACACTCCCTCTCCTTTGGGAGAGCCACACAACTTATTGTAAAACTGCTCCTCTTTTGCATCAAAAAACTATCCCTGACCTGAAAGCCTACCACTGTCTCCAAGGACTGCACTAGAGCAATAATATTTACACAGAAAATGCAGCACCCGTATGTCTAAGATCAGGCTCTCAGCACATTTTAAAAAACATGAATACAAAATAAATTTATGTGCAAAATACTTCAGTCCTAATTTTGCAAGCAGAGAATCAGGAGATAAAGACAAATAGAACATCTGCAGTCAAAGGGTAACTACAGTTGCCATCCTGTTGATGAAGATTAAAGCTATGCCTGTAATTAATACAAGATCAGCTTGCAAGGCAAGGAGAGGAGGCCGAGGTCACTGATAACAACTTCACTCCTCCCACCTGCATCAAAAGCGGCACATTTGGTGTGGTTTAACTCACCAGGAGGAGGGAACATGCAGCGGCACACCTAACCACTGCGGTTTACAAAAGCCCTGCCTATAGGCTTGTGTTGATAAAAGTCTCCTGCCTTGAATCTAGCGTATGAGACTGCCAAAGGCCCATTAATATGACAGCCAAGCTCAGCACCTCATCTGCTACGCTTTGGAGGCACACAGGACATGATGCCAGCTAGAAACCACTTGAACAGTTAGTAAGCAACAGGTTTGAAAGGAAAGAATATACTTCAAAAAAGCAAGACAAAGGGTTTGCACAATAAGCATTATTTGTCCAACATTTACATGCTCAAGTCTCTGCAAAGAATGAGATTTTCCCTTATTTTTCACCTGCATATTCAAAACAGTGATGAAGTAACTGCTCTTTTGCACACATCCTGCAGGAACAGGAGACAGCAGATACTGCACCCCTGCTTTACAATCCAGGGAACATGTGAAAGATTTTATATTTTAAAAACTAAAGGTGAAGAAGTGGGAGCAAACTGAGAAGTGTATTGCTATCCTTTTTTCCAGTGGGAATGGAAAACCTTTTTCAATTTTTTAAAAACAAACTGGAGAACTGTTATTTTAGAAGAGGCTCTCTTAAAAACCTGTGTCTGCAAAGAAGGAGGTATGGAGGTAGTCCCTACCACCCATCCAGCACAGCTGCTAAAGAATGCAGTCGGTACTGTCACAGAATCAGAGTGAGGTGGGAAGGGACCTTTGGAGGTCACTTGAACCAACATCCCTGCTCAACTAGGGACCCCCACAGCCAGTTGCTCAGGACTATGTCCAGGTGGGTTTTGAACACCTCCAAGGATGGAGACTCCACAGTCTCCTAGGAAAACCTGTGCCACCCCCACAGTGAAAAAAAAAAAAGTGTTCCTGGGAGTTCAGAAGGAACCTCCTGTATTTCTGGTTTTGCCCAATGTCCCTGTCTTGTCACAGGGCACCACTGAAAACAGCCTGGCTCCATCCTTTTAGTGCCCATCCTTCAAGTATTTCTACAAACTGACGACATTCTCCCCTGAGCCTTCTCTTCTCCAGGCTGAACAGCCCCTGTTCTGTCAGCCTCTCCTCATATGAGAGATGCTCCAGTAACTTAATCACCTTTATGGCCCTTTGTGGGACTCCCTCCAATGTGTCCATTTTTCTTCAGTACTGGGGATCTCAGAACTGGTGTGGCCTCACAAGTGCCTACAAGAGGGGCAGGATCACCTCCTTCCACTTGCTGTCAATATTTTGCCTAATACAGCCCAGGACACAGTTTGTCTTCTTTGCCACAAGGACTCATTTGCCAGCTCATGTTCAACTTGATGTCCCGTCCACCAGAACCCCTGCACCTTTTCTGCCTTCCAAATGGTCATCCCTGCACATATTGGTGCCTGGGGCTGTTCCTCCCCATGGGAAGGACTTGGCACTTCCCCTTGCTCCCAGTACTGACCACTGAGAAGCTCAGCTCTGGATGTGGGATAACTCCAGCTGCTCTCTGGAGCAGAGCAGAAGGCAGTGTGCCCAGGAGGCAGCATTGCTCAGCTGGGGTCAGCCACAGCAAGAAGCCAGACTCTGGTCAGCATGTAAATGACCTGTGATCCTTGATCCCATGTTGGCTATATGCCCCAGCAGGGCCCACTTTACAGTCTGCACTGTATCAGCATCTCCTCATTTAAAGCTCCAGAGGCATTGAATTGCCAGGCTGTGCTTTTGGAAGTTAACCCTTTCCTGTACCAAACATCTTCACTGCCGGGGCTGAGGGACAAAAGTCCTTTGGAGAGGATCAGGCAGGAGGGTGAGAAAATGCAAGTTTAAGTTTCAGCCCCAGCACTCCTCTACTGCTAAACTGAAACATCAGATACAGGAAGGAAGAGAAAGCAGCACTGCACTTCTCCCTGACACCAAAACCTCGTTCTTTACCGCACAACTGATTTAACAGCCCTAATTTTTTTTGCAAGAGCTTGCTCCTGTCTGCACACAATCAGGCTGGTGCACACACACCCCACAGGTACTGGGGTGTTAATAAAACCAGGTAGCTAGGTGTTTAAAAGGTATCAGTCTCACAGCTGTTGTCCTGATCATTTACCCACAGCAATTGCTCACACTTATTTTTTCTGAATTCAGTCTTTTTAAGTGCCAGCTGCTAGGAACTGCAGGGAGCATAATTTTTATTAAATGATGCACACTAAAACATTAGAGTTATACCTCAGAAAATCAATTTCCTATTGCCTATGGACAGATAGCTAAAGCCCAGAAATTCCCAAGTGTTTTCCGTGTGTACTTTTTTGGTTGGTTTTGGGGGTTTAGATTTTTTTGGGTTGTTGGGTTTTTTTCTCATTTCTCTCGAATCCCATGAAAGAAAGCCTTTGCTGTCTAAAGTGGTTGCTTTTTTTTTTTTAGCATAATCAATTATACAAGCTAATACTTAATACAGAAAATACAGCTTCTCTGTGAAGCAAGGCACGTATCATGCTGGCCAGAACATGGAAACTGCCAAGACTTTGAAATTCTGCTTCTCAGGGAATCACACCGCTGCAATGTATAATTTCTGCCTAGCTAAGAAAACCATGGGAAAACAAATTTTCTTGTTTACTGTGCTCCTTGAATAAAATATTTACTGCTGATTAAAACCAACAACTTGTGCTAATTTCACTACTGTCCGAGAACTAATATTTCAATAATTCCCACTGCTGGGAGAAGAAAAAAAGTGACAAAAATCAACCAAGGGTTTCCAGGTTCCCAGACTGCCAACTATGAGGTCCAAACCTCCAGGGCAGCTACAACCAGCTCCTTGGGCCATCCCTACAGGAGTTTGGAAGGTCCATCACCCATTTCACAGACTGGTTCTCCTCCCAGACCAGATGTTGATGTGCCTGCTGAGAACCAAGTGCACCATGTTACTTGTGCACACTATGCCTGAGTGTTGAGTAAACATGAAACACAGAAATGCTGAGTTATTTGCTGTGTGCCTGCTTTGCCAAGCAAATAAAACAGCTAATTATGCCTCATAATAATGGCTTCCCATTTTGGTGGGAAACCAATCCTCTGCTTCCTGTTTCCTGTCCTAGGGTGACTTTATGATGCTTGTATCCCAAATCATCTGTTCTGTTTGTGCTGTATATTAAGTTCTGTACNAATTCTTTTTTCCCGGACTGGCTGGGGGAGCGGGCCATTTGGGTTTGCTTTCCAGAGGAATCCCCTTCGGAGGCTTCCTCCCAAATTTGCCCTAAACCAGGACATTTGCTTTCCCTAGTTCTTCTCCAGGGGTGGTTTTAGCCAAACCTATTGAGGAAAATGATAACATGATCACCTGGAAACCAGCATCCATTAAATCATCATAACTGGTCAGGCCCCACACTAGACCCAGATATCACCTCCTCCCCTATCATTCACCTGACTTTTAATGCTAGTCAATTCCTGGTATATTAGCTTTCTAGGAATGAGATGGAGCTGTCAAGCAAAATTAAAGATGGAGGCACAAGTGAGTAAGAGCTTCAGGGTTCACTCACACAAATTAAAATATACAATTGATACCAAAATGTAAACCAAGAGTATGAAATTGAATCTTCAATAATTGCAAAAAATAAATTAATTCTTTCTTGCACTTCAGTCAATATAATTGACTGGAACAACTTAAAAGACTTGACAGATTGTCCACCAAGATACCCTGGAAAACCAAACTGTTGTACCTCTACATTACTAGCATAAAACCATTTCCCAACGAACTGGCAAATTTCATGTACTAAATTGCCAGGAATATTTCCTTCCAAATTCAGTTATAAACACCAAAAGGTGACTAAATGTTTACATGCCTTTTGATTACCAAGGACATAGTTAAGAAAACAGATAAAACAGAAGGGAAAGAAAATCATATTAGAAAAGTCAAAGTGCATTAACAGGTAATATTTGAAATACACAGTCACTATAGGTGGTCCATAGGTAACTGTCTACCTCGGGTCCACATGCATAATGTCACATGCCGCTGTTCCCTTGAGTGATAAATTAACCCACAGAGAAAAGCTCTGTGACAAGTCTCTTCACAAATCACGAAATGGAGGTCACTGTGCCAGCCAGCAAATGACACATTATAAAGGGGGAAAAAAGGCAGGAAATGCTCTTTATGCTTTCCACTTCAGTACAAACATGAGGGATTTATTTCACTAATCCAGGGCTGGCAGTGTCAGGGCTACTTGGAGCTGCAGAGACAGAGAGAAATATCCAATTTTCAAATCCCCTCCAGCTACATGAAGGTAAGAAAGAAGAGCACGTCTGCCCCCACAGAGCTGTTACTGCACCGCTGCCAACACCATCTCCTGAAAAGGTTGAGCTAGGGGAAGGGACAGCCCCTCCTATAACTAGGGGAGTCAATTAAGAAGGCCAAGATAGTTCCAATATATACCTTTTTACAGAGTCCTCATTTGTAGCTTGTTTTGTTGGTCTGATTACAACATTACATTCCTACATGTAGAGTGTGAAGGGAACTGCACAAGTAACTTTGGCTAGACAAATATGAGTTTACTGAGACTATTTAAACATGAGGTCACAATTGACCCTTCTGGGGGCAAAGCAGTGTTGTTTCTTACAAAGCGTACCAAAAATCAGGCAATATTTGACAGCATATCAAAATGTGAGACAAAATACATACACATCCAGGTTGGCCCTTCTGTATTTTCTTCTTCTTTTTCCTTAGGCAAGCAAATCTATAAAGCCTCTCATTTAATGTGTTAGATTAATAAATGATGAAGCTACAAACACAAGAGCCCCAACCTTCCGTGGCGTGTGTTCAATTATTTTGCATTTAACAAGAGTAAAGGAAAACTAATTTAATCTCTGTAATTGCCAAACTAAATGACACAGCCTTGCCTATTATAACAGATCAAAACAATACACATGCATTTACCAAGTTGTTGTAAAAACTGTAATTTTTATTCTTAATAGCTTTTATTTTGAAGCATTAGCTTCCATTTGTGGAAAAGTAACTACCAAATGTTGCAGTAGAGGCCATCCAGATTGTGCTTTTCCCCACAGCTAGGTTCAGGATCACAGCTATTTAAGCTAAGCTCTCTGACAGCATTTCAAAAGAAAGTAAAACTATATTTTGCAATATGCTCGGTGAATATTCCCAACTAAAGTAAGTTTGCAACCACAGGCATTCTAGTTTGCAGGCTCTAACAGTCTGAATGTTGGTCTATGCCTTCCACTAGAAGGAAAAGTAGCTGTCATTCATTTAAGGAAGAAACTTCCGGAGACAGTGCAGTTTGTTAGGAAATCACCCACAACACCATCAGTAGCAAATTCTTTAGCAACCTCTTCAGCAATGTCTTCCTGTCTCTCCCTCACACTCCAGTCTCCTAAACCAGCTTGCCTGGGTGGCAGCCTGAGCAGAGGCAGGTGTCAGAGCATGGTGTAAGCACCAGTGCTCCTCTGCACTCCTTATCCCCAAACCTGAACCCCTCTTCCATGGCTTTTAACTCCTGCTCTCATTGAGATCCTTATTAACTCTCCCCCAACCACAGCATGAGCCCTAGAAGAAGGTTTTAGGTTCTCCTTCTCTGCATACCTTTTCCAATTTGAATTCACCTTGCTTGGACGTGAGGAACAGCCCACTGTTGGCAGCACCCCGGGGAAGCTTTCCCTGCAGCCCTGCACCGTGGCACAAACCTTTTCCCAGTCTCTGGAAAGAGCCCACTGAGGCAACTGAACGCTTTCCTTTGCCATGTTTTTGTGGGCACACCCCAGCGGTGGCTCACGGCTGTGCAGCAACAAGCATATCCAGGGCTTTCTCTTGTTCAGTCACTTCTGAACGATGAGCTTCTAATCCCTTTGGCTTCAGCTGCAAAATTCCCATTGATTGATAATGGATTTTCCACTGATGTAGAATCGGGCACTTCGACTACACCACTACGAATTAACAGAAGAGAGCTCTGTTAATCCTTTATAAGCAAGCTTAATCTTGTGGTTTAGAGAAGGAGCAAAGGCTCTGTTCTTTCCAGTACCAGCCAGAATGTGATTACCATTTCAGAAAATCTTTCTCATTTTCTTTGATTGATCCAATATTTCTTTGGAAGACATAAATCCAGACACCACCACAGATGCATACTTTTGCCAAGTAAAAAAGGAAGAGTTTGAGCTATGAATCCTGAAGCTGAAAACTGGGATCAGCACTCTAGGACTTCCAGTTAGTCCACACAAAGTGCTGTCATCTAGAAACAGCAGTCTGACAAAGTCTTTATAGTATTCACCTTTCAATTAAAAAGAGTAACATCTGAAACCTTACATTAAAATAGCTGTAAGATTTGTTAGGGTTCTCTCTCAATGATGTGATTTGACCATTTCCTGTACATTAGCAATAGGGCTATTAAATGCAAGCAAGTATTAGCACCTTTAAAAACTGTTATAGAATCTGGCTAATAACTCTGAAGCAATCAAGTCATCAAAAAGATGAACTGAACTTACATTAAGACATTTTTTCATTAAAACAAGATTTTGTTAGATCAATTCAGACTTGAGGTCAGTGGGCACAGAACAGTTCTTTTTTTACAGATAAGGAAATTCATCACTATGCATCAATGTCTGGTAAAAGGGAACTCACTCTTGCTCCAATGAGAAAGCACTGCTTGACAAGACTTGTCTCATTTGCAGCAAACAGTCTGAGCAAGGATACTTAATGGTATCCTTAGCAGCAAATTCATGAAAGATCAAGCCCAGACATTACAGCTGCAATTGGTACTGAACAGCAAATGATCCTTAATCTGACATCCTGTCCTGCAGTACACTAGATGCAAACATTTCATTGATTTAGTAATTCATTGTCTGCATTGCTTGTATGCTAGGATGCAAAGAAGTCTTAAATACAGTGGCTTAGTGGTTCCTCTAAAACACTGGAATGCCACATATCTCCATAAAATGTTTACCTTTGTCAAGCATTTCACTGCCACTGTTTAGCTGGATGACCTTTGGAAGGAGCAGCAGAGGCTGACGTGCACCTTCATTAAAGCAGCACCTCCTTCCTCCCCCGCCTGCAAGAACAATGAGCGCGGGAGGGAAGAGGTGAGCAATCCACGGAGTAATGAAGAGGTTTTGTTTCAGAGGGTTATCAATTATTTATGAGCAAATCCCCAGATGAACACATCCGAAGCTGAGCAGTTTTTAATACATTTCACTTCTGTACACACAGCACAACACAACCAGATGCGAGGTAAACTGGACTGGTCTGATTATTCGAGGTGTCAGACAGTGAGTTCAGTCTGAACATTAGTAAATCACCATTACATTTTTCAACATACAATGGTCTCCTAGATTTAAATCTCTTTCACGAAAGTCCTCCAAGACTCACAGAAATAATTCTTTACAGTATTTCCCATTCATCAAGATCTCAGCAAAGAAAAATCTTATCCTGAAGAATTTCTGTAATTACGCTGATATAGTTCTCTAAATAGTCTAATACTCAAATTCTAATATTGCCCAGCTGTGAATGGGATTTTATTCCACAATGGGATTAAATGGATCTGAACTTTTCCTATTAAGAAAAGATAAGACCAAGTAAAAGTATTTTTTTCCAGAACAGGGTTTATCTTTTTAAAACAAAGACTTGCTTTTAAAGTAAAATTGTTTTACAACTGTGCTTTTTAAAGAGAAGATCTGAAAACTCTTTCCGTAGTATGAGAAAGACAAACACTACGCATTCTTTACAAGCAAGGGCAGTGAAACCAAACAGTTGCATGTGCAAGACATGCTTTGCACAAAAAGTCATTAATCTGTTTACAAATGCTGTCATTGAAAACAGTCATCCTGCAAGACATGAAATGAAACCCAATCCACTGGCACGCAATGAATGCCCAGATCTGCAGAACCATGCTTTGAACTCCAGTTTCCCACAACATCCAACCAACAAGATGCTGCCAAAGTCACCACCATCACTGCAGTCACACTTCAATGGCTGTGTCTATGGCAGCTGTCACGATGGCCCTGAGGCCACCTTTAACACCTTAACAAGCTCAGGTACTCTGAACCAGGACCCCACCTGGGGCAGGGCCAGGATGTGTCCTGCAGAGCAAGCCCCAGAGTCAGGTTTGCACCTGGCCAAGCAGTGCATGCCACGCAGAGGCGGCCCCAGAGGAAGGCAGCCAGTCATCCTGAGCTTGGGGGGCTCTCTTGGTGCAGCCTGGGCTGAGCACAGCCAAGGGAGAACAGACAGCAGGCCCTGTAGGTTACCCTGCCTCTTGTAGCCTTGTCTGCAAGCTGCCTTCCAAAGGAAAAAGTCTGGGGAGACATTCATCAAATAATACATTTTAAACTACACATGGAAGGAGCACTTCCTGCCTTTATTGCACAACATCCCAGGAGAAGAGCTGGGTCTCCCACATTCCCATTGCCCTCTCCCCTTTAGGCCAGCATTCACCCCAGCAGAGCTGCACAGCTCCAGAAGCAAGCTTCATTCCTGGCTTAGCCTGTGTAGACTAAACTGCTCCAATGTTAAGAAAATGACAAAAAAAAAAAAANAAACGAAAAAAAAAAAAAAAAAAAAAGCCACTTGGAAATCCATTTTAGATTCGTTTGCATTATTTTAAAGGGTTTGCTATATATTTGGATGAAAGAAGCCCATTAAATACATCTATATTTACTTCATTATAGCGTGGCTCTTGAAGTTAGATGAAAAGATTTACCCTGGCCAAGTTTGTTTATTCATCAACATCAGCTAGATATATTTTCAAAGGCTCATCCTCATCGCATTTACATGAAAGCACACAGTTGTTGCTTTTTTTTTATTTCCCAACAGTTGTAAGGCATTCTGAGAGGTATGAAAGGGCAAAAGAAACTTTAGTGAGAATTACAAAATCAAGGAACAGTAGAGGCACAATTCCTATCATTTATGCTTATTAATGGGGGTGGAAACCCCCTCTTTCCCACCTGGACTCATTCCTGTCACCCTGCAGATATAACAACAGCAACAAAGTGCAGCTGGATGCTCAGTGCCCCTGACTCAAGCCCCAGTAAAGGCACCTGGCACACTGCTTACCCATGAACACAAGGGAAGTGTTAAACCCTCCTGAAGCTCAAGATCTTAAATTCCAGAAACTTGGGAGGCTGTGTTTGCTTTTCTTTGCACTTTGAGAAGAAAAATTAGATATTTTTTCCCCACAGGTGGCATGGAAGATGAGCTCTTCATTACTGCTAGCAAAGTATGAAGTAGCAGCACAGCCTACTAATGATCGAAGACAACCGTTCAAGTCTTAGTTATCTTTGACAGGAACCCAAACATAACTTGGTACTTGCATGCCTTTATTATCAAAATTTTATCCTCAAGTTGTTTAAATATTTAAATTACTTTTATGGGCACTATCTTTCCTCATGAGTTTACACTTTCCCACGGAAGACTTCCAGAGTGATTAACAATGCTGATCTTTATCCTTCACACTGACTATTCATTCATCCTTTCTAAAACGAATACTGCTTACATACGACCCAAGAGGGCTGTAACAAGGCAGTATTTATCCACCCTAATAATCTGCTGTGGCTGCTTTAATTAAAACGGGGTTATATCACATCCATGAAGCAAAGGTACACCTCCTGTCACTCGTCATCTCTAACTCACAGCTGTGCTTGGTGCACCTTCTCAGGAGCAAGCTTTCAAGGTCCCACCACCTGCAGCTTGCCCACCCCTGCCCAGGTAACTGAGGGTACAGTGTTGCCAAAAAAACTGCTTCACCACAGAAGAAAAGCAGAATGAAACTGCAGAGAGTTTTGCAGTTTGGGGCCATGAGTGAGTCACTGAACACCTGCAGGCTGCCATTCACCCCAGTTCACAAGCAGGGCACCACTGCTGGCGTGGCACATGGGGATTTTTGGAGGTGAGGGACCACCGGGAAGGAGCAACTGATGGAGAACCTCTGGCACAGCGCAGCAATTCAGAGCATGAGGGGCACCAGGATGGAGACGGGGAACAGCAACGCAGGACATCTCAACTACCTGCAGTAAATTGACAGCCAAATCATGATTCAGGCTCCTCATCTGTGCTGCAGCTTTCACAGGTCCTCCAGGAGCCCACACGATTGCATAGCGATTTCAAAATTCAGACTTTACTTCTGGCAGTGTTGCACAAATGAGTGCGCACTGCTTGCCCTTTCCACGTTTCGCTCCACGCAAGCAGAATCTTAGCATATAAACATTTACAAATGGACCGTTTTCCCATGGGAGAAACTTAAAGCTTCTTCCCTCACCAGAACTTTTTTGGCATTATCATACACAGTATAAGGCCTGCTACTGATGGCATCCTTGGGGTGTGGGGATGGGCAGCAAGCAGCCAGGACAAGCCGGCCTGCAAGCTACAGGCTGTGCAACCAGGGCCTCACTCAGCAGCTCTCCCCTGCTGGCTCCATGCAGGGCCTGGGCCAGCACCTGCCATACATTCAGCAAAGCTTCAAGCATAGGAGGGGGCCACTCCCCGTCTCAGCTTAGCAACCTGGGGATAAGGGTGAGTGGCAGCACTCTGCACCCCTTGATGCTGCCTGGGCTCCCTCCCAGCCACAGCACAACCACCAGGACAGCTGTCCCCACCGCCCCAGCCACTGCTGCCCCACGGCCGAGCTACCCTCGCATCCTGTGCCTGAAACCTGCCCCATTTGCAAGACCTGGAAGGAGAGGCATTTCTGTAGGGGACTGGGTAATGTTATTTGAATGATTTATTGTTTTGTCACATGGTTTTGAATCTTCTCGGTCTATTAATTTTATTCTTGCATTATATTTTACAGTTACAAATGATATGGGTTTGGAACTACTTTGAAAACATCCCTCAGTTTTCTATCCCCATCCTTACTTGGAAATAAAATAACTGTCCTGTTCCAGCCATTGAACTCTACAGCACTTTACCAAGGGCATCAATGAGCATTTAACTCCTTTGTGTGTCAATGAAGTTTCCAGTGCCCTGGGAAAGAGGGCTCCTTAACTATATGCCACTGCACATCCAGCAAGAAAAACTTGATTACTTTTCTTGTGGACTCCTCAGTGCTCCCTAAAATATAAATTAACTCTCAGATCATCAATAATTCCTTCTTTAGGGCTTAAAATCCAGTTGCCACTTTCTGATCAATATAACTTTAACAGTAGAATAAATTCAGAACTTAAGTTATCTAGGAGTAGTCATTTGTATACAATACATGATCTAAAGCCATATTCACTTTCAAATGCCTGGCAACAAGACTTATGAGGAGCACTGTGTCTTATAACACAATGGATTAGCCATTTCTTTTCCTCATTAAATGATATCTCATAAAACAAACCAGACAAAAGACAGGTGAGTTTGATGACTGTCATATCCCACAACCTCTACCCATACAAGAAATGCATTGCCTCCAGATCAGGTTCTCATTTGGAAGTTGAAGATCCCCACTGCTGACATGAATATTGATTTTATGTTAATAAAAATCTGTGTTGAAATGCTGGTTAACTATAAAATTGCTCTAGTACTTCAGGCCTGCAAGGTGTCACACATGCCGTACTATTTTCTTTTTCAACGAGTGCAAAAGCCACTCATCACTTACAGGAGATGCCCACAGGCTGCAGAATTTGGCCTTTGTTAAATAAGCTAAGAATTAATCACTTTTCCAATTAGGGGAGGCACTTTTGCTACAATGAAGCTGTGCACTTGAAAAAAAAATTAAAGATGTAAAATAAAACCCCATGGAATTTGCAATGTTTTGTTCTGTATCACCTAAGAGAAACAAATACAATTACAATGTACTTCCATTTACCTACTGGGTATCTTTAGCAGTGTTTGCTTCTACAAATTCTCTTAACAGATGCTACTCCAATCATCACTTATCTGCAAGACAGACAGACTTTGAGAGGACTAAGGAGGATTTGCCTCTGGTTTCACACAATGTGCTTGTTTTTTTGAAGGTTAATGTAATAAAATAAGAACTCTGGATAAAAAGTTAATCAGAAACAGCTGCTAGGCTTCCTTGGCGGCTGGAGGGGGGGCGGGTGGAATATTTTCTGCAAAATTTTCTTTGCTCTTTCACTGTCTCACTCTTTTCCTGTATTTACTGCTTAGTATTATTTCAAAGGCCATTCCTTTTACAAGTGTAATCAACTCGTGTATTCAGCACCATAAATGATCTATTACTGGCCTTAAGACCAAATCTCTGAAGGATAGATTAGAAAGAAAGGTTAAAGAGCTCTATCGTTCAAGGCACTACAGTTCATGCACTTATAAATCAGTGTTTGTTTATTTAGCTAACTAGCCCATTAGCCTCTGTAACATCTCAAGCTGCACAACTTTCTGGCGTGACCGTGGGCCGGTTTCTCCTTTCCCTCTCCGGNCTTTTATGGGCACTATCTTTCCTCATGAGTTTACACTTTCCCACGGAAGACTTCCAGAGTGATTAACAATGCTGATCTTTATCCTTCACACTGACTATTCATTCATCCTTTCTAAAACGAATACTGCTTACATACGACCCAAGAGGGCTGTAACAAGGCAGTATTTATCCACCCTAATAATCTGCTGTGGCTGCTTTAATTAAAACGGGGTTATATCACATCCATGAAGCAAAGGTACACCTCCTGTCACTCGTCATCTCTAACTCACAGCTGTGCTTGGTGCACCTTCTCAGGAGCAAGCTTTCAAGGTCCCACCACCTGCAGCTTGCCCACCCCTGCCCAGGTAACTGAGGGTACAGTGTTGCCAAAAAAACTGCTTCACCACAGAAGAAAAGCAGAATGAAACTGCAGAGAGTTTTGCAGTTTGGGGCCATGAGTGAGTCACTGAACACCTGCAGGCTGCCATTCACCCCAGTTCACAAGCAGGGCACCACTGCTGGCATGGCACATGGGGATTTTTGGAGGTGAGGGACCACCGGGAAGGAGCAACTGATGGAGAACCTCTGGCACAGCGCAGCAATTCAGAGCATGAGGGGCACCAGGATGGAGACGGGGAACAGCAACGCAGGACATCTCAACTACCTGCAGTAAATTGACAGCCGAATCATGATTCAGGCTCCTCATCTGTGCTGCAGCTTTCACAGGTCCTCCAGGAGCCCACACGATTGCATAGCGATTTCAAAATTCAGACTTTACTTCTGGCAGTGTTGCACAAATGAGTGCGCACTGCTTGCCCTTTCCACGTTTCGCTCCACGCAAGCAGAATCTTAGCATATAAACATTTACAAATGGACCGTTTTCCCATGGGAGAAACTTAAAGCTTCTTCCCTCACCAGAACTTTTTTGGCATTATCATACACAGTATAAGGCCTGCTACTGATGGCATCCTTGGGGTGTGGGGATGGGCAGCAAGCAGCCAGGACAAGCCGGCCTGCAAGCTACAGGCTGTGCAACCAGAGCCTCGCTCAGCAGCTCTCCCCTGCTGGCTCCATGCAGGGCCTGGGCCAGCACCTGCCATACATTCAGCAAACCCTCAAGCATAGGAGGGGGCCACTCCCCGTCTCAGCTTAGCAACCTGGGGATAAGGGTGAGTGGCAGCACTCTGCACCCCTTGATGCTGCCTGGGCTCCCTCCCAGCCACAGCACAACCACCAGGACAGCTGTCCCCACCGCCCCAGCCACTGCTGCCCCACGGCCGAGCTACCCTCGCATCCTGTGCCTGAAACCTGCCCCATTTGCAAGACCTGGAAGGAGAGGCATTTCTGTAGGGGACTGGGTAATGTTATTTGAATGATTTATTGTTTTGTCACATGGTTTTGAATCTTCTCGGTCTATTAGTTTTATTCTTGCATTATATTTTACAGTTACAAATGATATGGGTTTGGAACTACTTTGAAAACATCCCTCAGTTTTCTATCCCCATCCTTACTTGGAAATAAAATAACTGTCCTGTTCCAGCCATTGAACTCTACAGCACTTTACCAAGGGCATCAATGAGCATTTAACTCCTTTGTGTGTCAATGAAGTTTCCAGTGCCCTGGGAAAGAGGGCTCCTTAACTATATGCCACTGCACATCCAGCAAGAAAAACTTGATTACTTTTCTTGTGGACTCCTCAGTGCTCCCTAAAATATAAATTAACTCTCAGATCATCAATAATTCCTTCTTTAGGGCTTAAAATCCAGTTGCCACTTTCTGATCAATATAACTTTAACAGTAGAATAAATTCAGAACTTAAGTTATCTAGGAGTAGTCATTTGTATACAATACATGATCTAAAGCCATATTCACTTTCAAATGCCTGGCAACAAGACTTATGAGGAGCACTGTGTCTTATAACACAATGGATTAGCCATTTCTTTTCCTCATTAAATGATATCTCATAAAACAAACCAGACAAAAGACAGGTGAGTTTGATGACTGTCATATCCCACAACCTCTACCCATACAAGAAATGCATTGCCTCCAGATCAGGTTCTCATTTGGAAGTTGAAGATCCCCACTGCTGACATGAATATTGATTTTATGTTAATAAAAATCTGTGTTGAAATGCTGGTTAACTATAAAATTGCTCTAGTACTTCAGGCCTGCAAGGCGTCACACATGCCGTACTATTTTCTTTTTCAACGAGTGCAAAAGCCACTCATCACTTACAGGAGATGCCCACAGGCTGCAGAATTTGGCCTTTGTTAAATAAGCTAAGAATTAATCACTTTTCCAATTAGGGGAGGCACTTTTGCTACAATGAAGCTGTGCACTTGAAAAAAAAATTAAAGATGTAAAATAAAACCCCATGGAATTTGCAATGTTTTGTTCTGTATCACCTAAGAGAAACAAATACAATTACAATGTACTTCCATTTACCTACTGGGTATCTTTAGCAGTGTTTGCTTCTACAAATTCTCTTAACAGATGCTACTCCAATCATCACTTATCTGCAAGACAGACAGACTTTGAGAGGACTAAGGAGGATTTGCCTCTGGTTTCACACAATGCGCTTGTTTTTTTGAAGGTTAATGTAATAAAATAAGAACTCTGGATAAAAAGTTAATCAGAAACAGCTGCTAGGCTTCCTTGGCGGCTGGAGGGGGGGCGGGTGGAATATTTTCTGCAAAATTTTCTTTGCTCTTTCACTGTCTCACTCTTTTCCTGTATTTACTGCTTAGTATTATTTCAAAGGCCATTCCTTTTACAAGTGTAATCAACTCGTGTATTCAGCACCAAAAATGATCTATTACTGGCCTTAAGACCAAATCTCTGAAGGATAGATTAGAAAGAAAGGTTAAAGAGCTCTATCGTTCAAGGCACTACAGTTCATGCACTTATAAATCAGTGTTTGTTTATTTAGCTAACTAGCCCATTAGCCTCTGTAACATCTCAAGCTGCACAACTTTCTGGCGTGACCGTGGGCCGGTTTCTCCTTTCCCTCTCCGGGGCACTGAGAGAGCCGAGAGCTCCGTGCAGCACACCCAGCACACGATGCGTTAGGGACAATCCGCGCCCGCAGCCCTGTCCAAGGAGCAGCCCCCGCTCGCACCAGCGACCCCTTCCTCCCGAAGACTTTCCAATCCCAAGAGCAGATGCCACAGTGAAACAAACTGGAGCCCGTCACTACGTAATAGGATTTCAATGGAAATACGGCTACGGGGCTGGCCGGCGGGAGCGGGGAGGCGCGGTAACCCCGCGCCGCGGAGATCCGCACAGCTGACCCCGCGGGGCCGTGCCCTGCACCTGTGACCGCTGTCACCGCTGTCACCGCCCGCAGCACCGCCCGAGCGCCGCGCCCGCCCGCAGGGGCAGCCCCGCCGGCCCCCGCAGCGGGCCCCCGCGGCGACTGCACCAGCACCCCCCGAAACGCGGACACGGCAACTTCGCGCACCGCCCCCAACTCACCGGGAGCCGCCGGCCCCGCGGAGCGGCGCGTCCCTGGATGCCGCCTCCCGCGGAGCGCAGCGCGCAGGGGCCGGGCAGCGGCGCGGCCAGGGAGAGCAGGGAGGAGAGGCANAGGGGGCCGCGCTGCTGGAGGATGCTCCGGTGGCCGGCCTGAAAAGGTGGGAAAAAAAGGAGGAATTGAAGCATCCTGTCTTGTTTTTGGTTTTGTTTTGGGTTTGGTTTTTTTTTCTTTTCCCCTCCTCGTTAAGTGAGCGTGACTAAAGAAGACAGGTATTTTGGCAAAAGGAATCTCGGCATAGTTACTAGTGGCTTTTTATGTTGTATCAAGGTCTTTAAGCAAAAGAAATAATCGTATTTAAACATGATTTAGGGAAGTGCAAGGATTGCAAGTGAAAAGGCACTGTAAGAGCAAAGGCAGGAAAGGCTGCAAAAGCAAAATACCTAACTGAGATATCTGGGGATTTTTTTTTAGGGAAATTGCACAATTACTATTTCCACCCATATGTAAGGACTGACTTAACACCCAGTGAGCTCTTACTTAATAAGTTCAAACCCTCTATGCCATTCTGCAGTAGTAGTGCTGTCAGATGTGTGACTGGCTTAAGGTTTGAGCCTGGATCTGTATTTGGTGTTTTCCAAGCAAGGATTTGCCGGTGCAGGAAAGTGCTGGTTTGTTGCTTGGGGTTTTTTGGAAATCCAAATACAACAGTACCACCAGCATTTTCATTTTCACCTAATCTTTGGCAAGATTATAGCTCAGTTTCTTATCTCCATTTGTATCCATCCAATGAATCCTCAGAGTTGATCCTTTCTTCATCCCACCTTTCATTATTGCCAGCTGTTGGATTCTTCTGTTCGTTTGTTAACCTCTTTGTTGTTGTTGTTGTTGTTGTTGTTGTTGTTGTTGTTTTTTTACCTTCTTTGAGCTCTTTGTCCAACAACTTCTGTCTGTACTGGATGACATAGTCCATGATTAGCAGAGTCCAGCCCATCTCAGTTTGTCCATGTGACCCCTGCAACATAATGCATTATTCTAGCATGTAACCTGCCAGTTCTTGTAATATACAGCTAATGGTTGCCATTTTGCCAATCTGGTTTTGCTTTTCTTCTCCCTGACATGCCACTATACTGGCTCACTGTACTGACCTAATGATATTTTTCTCAGACTTTGTTTTCTGTAGTTTCTTTTACCTATAGTTCTTGCAGAAAGTTCCCATCAAATCATTCTGTTAGAAACAAGAAGACTTTGTGAGACCCCTAACATCTGTGTCCACATCCCACACGGTGACTCTGCAATGAACCCAGCTACCCCAGGGACTTTAACTCTTTCACCTCCAAGTGGTTTCTGGTTGCTGTAGTCAGTGAAGATTTGCACATGTGGTAGAGTCTTGATGATTTGCACATGTGGAGTCTTGAATTGGCACTTTTGTTCCACCTCTGCATTCCTTCATTCTTGACCAGTGGTTCTCCTGCTCTGCTCAAGCCTTATAGATGTCCTATAAAGAGTGGTAGGCCATCATAGCCATTTGGTGCCTCTGTAGTGTTTTCAGTTTAAAGTATGAACTGTGAAACTGTGATTTTTAGGAAATTTTGGAGGCTGACAATAGTCTGTAGGTCCAAAAAGACTGGAAACAAACATTCTAGCAGCTACTCCCCTTCGGCTGTATCTTTTGGCACAGTTTGTTGTCATCAGCAAAATACAGTTTTCATTGAGTCTGGTACAAGAGATGTGCAAAGCATGCCAGTACACTGAAACCCAGAGGATCTTTCCATCTCTTTATCCCTGCTGTGGACATTCCTCCAGATAGTTAGTTTATTTGAATTTAATTAGTTGAAAAAAAAGCTTTCAAAAATCATAGGCTTAAGTGCATATATTTGCTTTTGAACAAGAATCACTACATGTAGTATAAAAGGGTATTACCATAGCAATCTACAATCTCACCCTAACTTGTACTCCTGTTAAAATGAAAACAAAGCCAGACAGTTCCAAAGGAGAGGGGTGGCTTTTGCTTGCCTCTTCCTTTCTTCTCTCCTACCTCTCCTCTCCCCTTTGCCCTCCAGCTGCAAATATCTTTTGGTTTAGTTTATCTACCTCTGCATTTAGGAAGAAGACAATATTGGATGTTTCTCTTTTAAATCTGAGGAAGTGGAGTTTGCTCATTACCTAACCTTTATTTGCAGCCCTAGTCAGCAGACAGGCTGGCCAGGAAGGTCAGGGAGGTCAGAAAGGAGAAATGCAGAGAATGAGGGTCAGGAGCTTGCGATCTCTTGACAAAAGGATCAGGTGTGTAGTCAAAACAGAGGAGTAGGAGGGGGGTGTAAAGGTGATGGGTAGCTGGTGGAGATGGAGGGATAGGAGCTGCATGGGCAATGATTAAGTCCTTCAAAAAGGCTGGCAAAAATCAAGCAATCTCAGACATGACTAATTCTGCCCTCCACAAGAGTGAAACTATTCCCTCCTGTCATTTCTGTGACAGTCACTCCCCAAGGCCCCCACTGCTGCTGGAGCTCCATTGTCTGAGGCATCGTACCTGACACCAGTGACATGCTCTCTGCCACAAGGGCCTTACAGTTTAGCATGACCCCAAAATGCAACAAATGAGTGTAAAAAAATATTGTACGAGACCAGGAGAGGAAGGACAGCTGGACCCTTAGAAGCCTACGTTGCATTTTGTTATGTAACATCACGGTTATAGTCAGAAGTAAATAACATACAAGTAATGTACACACATAGCAGCAACCCACCCTCCATCTCAGGCATTCCCACTGCCTTTTTTTTTCCCCATTCAAGAATGAGGAAATCCCAAGCATTCAACTTAACCTCTTGTCCAAGGGCCTGTTGTTGGCGGTGGTTGGGGCAGAAGGCTAACACTGGCACAGCTGAGGCACAGTAGGTGCTGCTAGAGGTCACAGCCTTTGACTTGTAATTTTCTGTGAGAGCAGCAGTAAGGAGCTGCTGGACACGTACAGGCTTAGCTCTGACTCAGTCTAGAATAGCCCATCTCTGTCCCTTGTTCTGCCCTGCATTGTAGTGTCACAACTCTTTGCAAGTGAGCTGGGTACAGAAGTTACTTTCCAGCTGGACCAGTTCCAAGCCCAGCTCCCGGGGAAGGCATACAAATATCCTGCCAGCCAGTGTGGGAAGAGTGTCAGAGGCAGGCAGGGGGGCAGCAGGGCTTGGAGAAGCTGCTGGAGATGTTCTGCTCCAGAGGCACAGGACTGGCCTCAGCTGTGCTTGTGCAAAGCAGGTTGTTCTACTAAACTGCATTTTCAGATGCCTAAAATGGATTTTGGTGCTCAAGTTGGACACCTTGGGTTGCATTTTTTTAGGATGGTAATCACTAAGCCAGCAGTTCACCTCCACCAAAGTGAGGAGGCCCTGTTCTCAGACATGCAATCCCATCATCTCTCTTTTGTCAGCCCTGCTACCTGTGAATGAATGAAGCCCTTCAGTCACCAGTGTTGGTCACTAACCAAGCAGAAACATGACCCTGAAAGAAACAGGGGCCTGTTTTTCTGCTGTGTCATTGAGTTGTATCAGCTCACAGGCTGGTCAAATAAGCTCCAGAGCCACCACAAATGAGGAGGCAGGCTCTTTGGCTGGGAAGAAGTTTGGGTTAGAGGAGAAGGAAAAGGAGAAGGAACGAGACTTCCCCCTTATGGCAAGATCAAGCCACTGGATATGCTTAGGTGCTCAGAGATGCAGCTTGAGAGGTCAACTTCCACGTGTTAAACCAGGAATACACAAACTCTGCAGGAGCTGGCAGTGCTGCAGTGTGCTGCAATCCCTAAATTCACTCCTATTTTATATAACAGCATGCTCCTACTTCCAGATCTCTTACTCATGTAGAAAAAATACTCATTAAAGAAGTTTTAGTAAATAACTGGAGAAAAATCGGTTCTCAGCCTGCAGGCTTCTGCACTTTGAGGAAACAAGTATCTTTTGAAGATATGTTGAGGTACATCCCTCAATTATCATTAGTATATGGTATAAGCAAAACTCATTATAAAGAGAATGCAATTTTAAACCACACAAGTGTAAATTTCCCATAAGTTTGTAATGCAGAGCACAACCATGGGTTTAAATGAGCCTTTTCAGTGCCCCTCAACCCTGCCAGTTCCTGGGATGAAGTGTGCCTTACCTGCCTAAAGACAGGGAAGATGTTCATTCTTGCTAATCTCCCTCTCGCTGCATACTGGAAAAAATGTTCAAATGGAGTAATGTGTTTCTTTCCTCGTGTCAGGCCTGCATCAATCCTAACTGCTCATCCCTCTAGCATGGCCTTCATCCTCACTTAACAGAGTGTATTATGACGTGGCCTGGAGCTACCCACAAAGATTGCAATTACTCCTCTATATATTGTTGGCTTGGTTTTCAAGAGGCCTGGGCAATCCTACTTCTTCAAGGAGCAGAAGGGCCTGAGGATACCATCACCTCTGGAAATCAAGCCATTAGGGATAGGAAGAGGATGTGAAGGAGGGCGTGGGGGCTTGTAGGAAAGCATTGCTTCCATTTAAGGAGCACATCAGTAAGAAGCTGCCAGAGTCAAGGGGAGAGAGTAAATAATCTAATAGAACTTTCTTCCAGGCCAAAAAATCCTGTGAAAGCCTGGATGGCTGCACACCACATCTCAGAAAGCAATGACAAATCACATTATGGTTGAGGCATGTAAAATAGTTCTGTCAAAGCCATGGCTCCTGGCTTGGCCGATTTGACTGAGTGAGACAGTCGTAGTTAGTGCTGCTGCCTGGTGAATGCTGAGGCCTTGGGGGCAAGTAAATGATCTTCTGACTGAAGTGTTGGGCCGAGGCTTCCTCCAAAGGAGAGAAAGTTATCAAATGGACAAAGTCATTCCTTGCAATGGGAATAGTCATTCCTACCCACGGGGGTAGCTCACTCCCATACTTTCCACCAAGTAGGAAGGGCAGAAGACCCAAGTAGGTGCTGTATCAGCTGAGCAGCGCCTGGGCCCACAGTCAGCCTTGGCAAATCACTGGTCCTCCCAGTGTGGGACCCAGCTGTGGCTTCCCACTCACCTTGCCAGCCTTGGAGTGCTTTGACTTGGCTGTGATTACTCCTCAGCAGCACAGCTACAGGGCAGCAGAGCAAGGGCTGCAGTACATCTGCCCAGCGGTTTTCCATACACAGCATTCCACCCAGGAATCCTATTGTCATGAGACATTAGATGTTTTAGGCTCATTATTTCTGGTGACACAATCCAGAAATGTATTTTTAGAGGGAATGAGCAGGTGTCCATGGCAGCATTTTAGCTGACAGTGCTGCAGAATTGCTATTCAGGAGTATTTGGTTGTTCTTTGTATCTTGATTTGTTGCTGAAAAATATGGTTATTCTTAATATTTTATCTCTTAGCTTCAGGAATGGCCTGGATGAGACAAAGGGAAACAATTGCACCCTTGAATGGACTTTCATCTATCTGACTTTCACCAAGAAACTGGAGAAATGGTACTAATGAATCTGTAGTATTGATTGTACATGATGGTTGGGAAAGAGAATGAAAATAAGAAATTAGAACTAATGACTATAGCAGATTGAGAAAATATTTTGGTTCAGAAAATTACATCAAAATCATGATTTTTTTTCCCCCCCAAGTATTAGAAATCTGAATAAAAATTATTCAGTCAGAAAATTGATTGTTAATGTTAAAGATAATGACAATCTATATTCACAGTTACAAACTATTTTCATTAATGTATTTTTTTTTTTGCATAACTACCTTAAATAAAATCTTTAAGGCTGCTGTAATATAATCCTCCATCAATATTTTTAAACTGCTAGACAAGGATCATAAAGCTCATTTTCTAGGAGAAACAATACAGTGAGTTTGACCCAAACCCATCTGAATGTAAATTACTAGGATGGCAAACTGGCTTCTAATGACAGTCACAAGCATCGTGATTGAATCTACAAATTATTTCATTTGTCTGAGCTCCCAGTCTTTTTATTTGTATATGTACTTATAAATGTTAGTTTGCAGCAGTGAAGTTTAGGACATTCTGCTGGCCTTGGGAAATTAAGGACTGATCTCCCATTGCTAAATATGAACAGAGATGCTGCTGTATAGAGGCTGAAGTGATCTTTAAAAACATATCAAAAACCCTGTCAAGAAATTCATTACCACAGAGGAGCCTATTACATATATGTGGTCTGACCACAGGGGAGGTATTTGAAAGCAAATCAAATCTGAGTAGAAAAAAAGATTCTTCAAATTCACTAATACCCATTTCAATTAATAGCCCACCTGCTTAGTGTAAGGAACCTGAACATATTGTGATTGTTAATGCTCTAAAGTATTTGTCAAAAAAAACCCCAAAACCAAACTTGAAACAATGTTGAAAGACAAATCAATGCCATTGCCGGTCTCACACACTGAGGTAAAAAAAAAGGTTGATTCTTGCAAAGGCTAGAAAAATTTCCTTGTCTTTAGGCTAAGAATGATTAATTATTGCTCGCAAAGACACCAGAAAAAGATGGAGAGCAGGAAGGAGTGGTGAGATCTTAGTCCAGAGCAAGAGCTGTGGTGGTGCATGAAGAGATTTACATTTCTCAAGGTGAATACTGTCCTGCTCTGAGACCAGAAATTAGCACACAAGGTACTGCAACCCATTCCCACCCCAAACAGAGTCTGCCTAAGTGGTTCAAGGTCTGGGCAAGTAAGGGCTAAGGTCCCAGGGGCAGGGGAAGACAGGGGTTAGTGAAAGCAGTTCAGGCAAATGCTCCATTTGAATGACAAATGCTTCACCAGCGTGACCTCTTTTCACAGCTGAGTGCATTTAGGAAGAGGTTTGCAGGATTACAGCCTGAAGCGGTTGACCTTTCCCACCTCCCTTTCCAGGAAGCTGGAGGTCAAATGAAAGGTTCTGAGTTCCGTGGCATGCTAAACACCGCATGTGGAACGGGTCTCATGGCTGGCTGCTCGAAAGGAAGCACCATCACAGGGGCTACAGGTGGGGGGCATGACCACAGGGCCATCAGCTCCTCGGAAAGTACCTGCAGGCCGAGCGAAGTGAGCTGAGCCACTCCTGGTGCACAGCTGTGACACCATGGAGTCCAGCTCCATACAGTCTTTTTACCTTTGAATTCTGCGATGTGTTTTTTCTTTCAGACTTCTCAAATGGCTTTAAGTTGTCAAGCAATTGGAAGTAAAGCCTGGAAGACCTGAAAAAAATTAATAAATTTTTTTGAACCTCGAGGGTGATTTTTGTGGGTATGTATAGCTCCTGTCCCTGTCGATGTCCTACAAATAAGAAAAAAGGATTTTTAAAAATAACCTTGAAGTTAATTTTTAATACAAGGATCATAATTAATTAAAGCTGCAGAAATTAATTTTGAGCTAAATGCATACCTCAGGTGCCCCAAGACAAGGATGTCTTTAAAATGACAAGCAAACAAAATCCATTACATAGACAGAAATTGCAGACAGAATAAAATTTAAGCAAGTCACTATTTGAAATACAAAAATGTAATATATGTGTTATTTTAAAATAAATTCGATGAATTATTTTTCCACTTTCTTTTCCCACCTTTCTAAATCTTGTGGAAGGACACATGCCTCAGGCAAATTCTGGACCTATTTCCTTTTCGGTAAAAGAGTCTTTCTGTCTCAAAGGCTATCTGGTCAGTAATATAGCTAAAGTTGTTCACATTCAGGAGGAGTAAAGCTTTTGATTTACTACAAGGTTAATGTTAGGATAGAAGTTTAATCCTCAATTTTCTGAAATGTCTTTACTGTCAGATATTGCCCTATATCAGTATATCAGTATGCAACATTTCCCCTCAAAAATGTCTGCTACCTTCTTTTTTTGTTGTTGTTTTTCCCCTTTATGTAACAAGGTAAATATATTAAAAAAAAAAAATAAGCCAAGTTATTTTCTTGGTTTATATTAGCTCAGTTCCAAGGGATCTGTTAGAGGGGGATCAGTTGTCCTGTGTTGGCTGGAACAATCCTGGTGTGCAACCCCTTTTTTTTTTTTTTTTTTTTTTTTTTTTTTTTTTTTTTTTTTTTTTTTTCTTTTCATTTTTTTTTCTGCCNCATTTTCAGACACTGTTTTCTTCCAGGGCTTACAGGCTGCATAGCCTGCTCCTGCCTTTGCTACCTTACATGCTCCGTGGGGTACCCTCTGGGATACTTTCTGGGGGGTGTTGTGTGGGTGTTTCAACTACTGTAAAATCTGATTCCCCCATCTCTAGCTACAAGATAGAGTAACAGAAGAAAAACATGGAGAAACTCCTATAACCCTGTAATCTAGTTGGCAGATACCATCTTATCTGCCTAACACTCTCCTATGCCAGCAGATGCATTCCCATGCAGCAATAGTGGGGACAGGGCCTGGAAGCAGTGGAAGAGGGGCAGAGGGAGAGAAAACCTTCCCTCTTCCATGTAGTCAGTGATCCTATCCACAGCATCCACAGCAATGGGAACACAGGGATGGAGGCTTTCCTTCTAGTTGGAGCAAGCCACAGCAGTGCTGAAACACTCTGCTCCCTTATTCAGTGACATGCTGGTGCCACCACTTTTTGATTTGTCATAGCATTTATACCAATGAGTCCCAGTCATAATTTTTAAAAATGGGATTATTTTACTGTCCTCAATTCCTCAAACTGGTGACCAGATCTTAAGAGCTGATGAAGAAACATTCATGAAAAAACAAATTCTTTATGTATCCATCCAAGTACAGCTGAATTGCTGACATGTGTCTTTTCCTCTTCACTAGACCCTTTTCCTCCCCTTCCCCACTGGCTGCACTGTATACCACTGTATACCACAGAGATGTTAATATAATTACTGGGCAAGACAAATCAATGCAGGCTTTGAACTGCCTGGGTGTTATGTTCATGCCCTCTTTTTCTGGGGCAGCCCTTGTACAGCCGGTGCAGGGAAGCAGAAACGTGCTCTTTAACCTCCAAGTCCTCAAAGGACTAAGGCAATGCAGGAGATCATTTTACCATTATAATGGTAGTGATACAGCAGTTGCAATGTCTATCCAAGGTTCTGCTGTAAAATAACATACTTCAGGACTGCTCCCAATGCAGCTACAGAAAATGTTGCTCCACTTTTCACTCGAGACTGATTTTATGAAATCAGAAGCAAATCCTTAAAGAGTTTAAGATGATAATCTGATTGGGTTTAATTTATGAGAAGTCTCTCTTGTGTTTTAAGAGAGCGATTAAGGATTTGCTTTGTATAAGCTCACATGTCTCTGTCTGCTGACATCGGAGTCAGGTATTGCTTTGTTTTAGAGTGAGAAGCTTGTGTCTCCAGGCCTGGTGCCCTGCACCACCTTGTTTGACAGCATCCATCTACCATGGGCACAGCTTGAGGGGTAAACGGTGGAAGGTGCCAAACATATCTATCCTGGGCTTTTACCACCTTCCTCTTGGGCTGGTAAATATTCCAACACTGCCTTCCTGAGAAGCTGCCTTAGCAGGGATAAAGGGCTGTGGAGAAAGCTGGTGTTATTTTAACCTCAAGAATTAGTATATTCAACTGAGATAGGCTGCAGTGTCCAGCATTTGGCTGGTGTAATTGTCTATACACATAAGCCTGGGTTTAGCAGAGCTGCTACTTTGCATGAAGAAAGAAAAAAATAAAGGAGAATCTTCCAGTAACTTTTTTTACAAAACGAGGAAGAGCAGCAGAAGGTCATCAAAGATTATAACATATCTGGAGTTGCAGAGACTGCCCTTTGAGAGAAATTTCTGTAGGGCATTTCCGTGTCAGCTCATTCCTTGTGTGTACTTGTTATGAAAACTATCCTTGTTTTTCCCAGCACTGAGAATTCAAATTCTATTTTGTGACTTAGTTTTGTATTTTTTGTCGTTTCAGAAGATGCTCTGTCCCTGTAAAACATTACAGTTTTCTGGTGCTGAAATGCCAGAAGGATTTGTAATGACTTTCACCAAACCACCTGAAAAGTAGGTCAGTAGCTATACAGTTTCAAGAGAACTGCAATGCTACAGCAGAAACTCAGTTAATCCTGATGTATATGATGAATATACCTCCTAACCTCTCTGCAGGGGACAGTGTGGACATAAATATATCTTCATTAATCTTTTCTCAACTGGTTATTTCCAAAGGGGAGGGCCTCATGACATTTTCATTTTGATTAAATACCATGGGGCCAAATCTGTTGAGCTTGTTTGTTCAGATGCATCTAAATCCAGATTTAGCCCATAAACTCTCTTGAGGGGAAAATAAAATTTCATAGTAAGAAGAAGAATATGTAATAAAATATGGTTTAAATTAATTTATATCTGGAACTCCTCTTCCCAAAGTAAACCTGCAATTAGCTATATTTAGATAAAGGACAAAGCTCTCATGGTAATGGTTCAGCTAAATGTGTAGATTTAGGTCTAAGCAGCTACACAAAGTCACTGTTAAAACCCTGCAGAAAAGCCCTGGTGTATTCTGACTTACTGAGTTTCCCTAGAACAGTTCTTCCTCGCTGTATTTCTTTTCAGGCTTGGTTTGTTGCTTTTAAATAGCTATTTTTAAGATTCTGAAATCTCTTTATAGCTGGCAGACAGAAAGCGTAGGCTGCAGGCACAGAAATGGGTAGGGAAAAGGAGGGAAGGAGGGAGAGCAGATCTGAAGAACGTCAGAATGAATGCAAACATTACATAACGTAACATGTAAACACTTTTTAAAGCCTTTTTAGACTGAACTGACACCAGAGAATAGAGCAGGTGTAAGCACACTAACCTCCCATATACTGCATGGAATCCTACCCAGAACAGTTCCCATTGAGCTATAAACCCTTGGACTAATGTAACAGAAAAAGGCAACTTATGTATCAATAACTTAAAATAAAAATAGAAATACCCAAGTTCCTATAGGTTGCCTCAGATGGGGACTGATGCAGAGATGAGGGATTATACAAAGGATTTTGATGGCGTCTTAGGTGGTGGGTAAACACTAGCTCCTAGAGGGATGTGTGGCTGCAGAGAACCAACACCAGGCTGCAAGAAGCTGGAGATGACAGGAAGAAACACAGCAGTAACCAACCCACTATTCAAATAACATCCAGACTTCAAAGGCTGCACGTCGGGAGGGTGATGGGAAAATGGCAACAGAGCCATTGCTGGTGCTGCTGGGACGATCAGCAGAGCGGGCTGTGCTGCGGGCTGTGGCACTCTGACACCCAACAAAGAAGGGACTGCACTGGTGAGAAGCAGCTTCTGTGCACATCAGATGACACTGCTGAGAGGTAGAGCATGAGTGAGAGGACCACAGCTGTCCTCCAGGGCTTTTCTTTGGGTGAGGGAGCTAGAAGTATCTATAAAAAAATCTAATTAGCTTGTAAATGAGGAGAGAGCTGAAGTGATCTGTCACAGGCTATAAATAACACAGTTCAGAAAACAAAGTTCTAACAAAGGTTTTATGGGTGGAAGCTGGAGCTGGGTAAGTTGAAGCTAAAAATAAAATGTAGATCTTGACCAGTGAAACACCTTATGACAGGATGTGGTTAGCTTCTCTCTCGTGCTTAATCTTTAAATCAGGATTAAATTTCCTTCCTTAAAAAAGTTCTCACATTCAGCATATTCAGTCAGCAGAGAGTTGTTCAGCACTGTGTTCCCAGGGGAAAGGGTAAAATCCTGGAGAGGTATACTGAAGCCTGCAGTGGTACATCCTGGACCTAAAATCTGTGACTTTAGAATAACCACCCTTGAGCAATATGTGATTAGAAGGGGTGCAAATGTGTATTAATTAACACTGAAAAGCTAATCAAAGTGGGTTGGTAAATCAGGCAACCATAAAGGACAAACTATAAAAACAAGTTAAGTTTCAGCACGAGAAAATATGTGGGAAATAAAATTGTTTCCAGAGAGTAATACTTCTCCTTCAAAACAGTCCTATGTAAGATAATTAATTTATTGTAAGATTTTTGTGGCTAATGCATACTTAAAAATTCCTCACTTGTGCATGGGTACATGAATTGCAAAAAGTCCATGGAGTGTAGGCCTTCATGGGGTTACAGAATTGCCATCAGGCTGTGTATTTTCAGCACAGTCACATACTGAAAGCAGAGATGAGACTTGGATCCTTCTCCTTCACAGCAACAATTTTTTTCTTTGAGTGGAGGATGTCGGTTTCTGTGAGACACAGCTGAACAGTTCCAGCTTTACCCAGCTGAGAAAGGCTGCAGATGAATTTGCTATAGGAAAGTAAACCTTAGAAGCATGTAGATGCTTGTGAAATCCTCTTGGGATTTCATCCCTGGTGTCTTAATGCATCTGGTTAATTGTCAAGTGCCGAGTTTACATTCATCAATTAAATGAGAATGATTACAAACTGTCTCACCCATTGTCACAGAGGCAAAGGTTCCTTTCAACTCTAATAAATTAAATTAAATTGGCTCAAACCCTGCAACCCTAGACAGATTGGCTTTATGTTGAGAGGCATTAGTTTGATTGACACCTGTCTGGTTGACTGGGAATAGTTACCAGAATGAATAGCATCAGACAATGGGGTTTTGTCTGTTATGGGAGGGATTTTACATGAATAAGCACAACATCAGCTGGTGGATGCAGCACCTGGGAGAAGCATCCAACCAGTTATGTGGCATCAGTGGCTTTAGGTTAGAATATAGGAGTCTTATGAAGCCCTGAACATGTGGATAAATGTGTGTAAATATTATCATTGTTTTTGCATCCATTTAGTTCCAGTTATCAAGCAGGAAACCCTGTATATTTGCAGAGATCAGCAATTCAGTGACAAAACATATTTCACATATGAGATTTTCTCCACGATTCTTCCCAATAAGCAAATGCTGGGGTGACCATCAACACTTAGAGTTGTTTAACTTTGTTGCCAGGAAGGGGATCTAAGAAATCTTTACCTTGTCTATGTGGTTTAAAAAGTCTTTCACACCATAACATCTGCCTGCTCACCAGAGCTTCCTGTTTTTTAATAGTTTCATCAGATCACTGTCTGCAAACATAAGCCCTTACACAGCATCACTGGTAAATCATCCTTGCTAAACCTCACCTACTCTGCCTGTACTCTAAGGAACTGCTGCAACCTTGCATTCAGTACAGGGAAGCTGTACTGCCACACCACATGATTGTGTTCTGGCAGCAGATGGTTGCATAGAATAATAAAGTGGTTTGAGTTGGAAGGGACTTAAGATCATACAGTTCCAACCCCCCTGATTTGGACAGGGACAGCTTTCACTCAACCAGGTTGCTCAGAGCTTCATCCAGCCAGGTCTTGAACACTTCCAGGGATGGAACATCCACAATACCTTTAGAAAACCTGTGGAGTAAGTAATTTTCTGGGGGCAGTTCAGCATCAATGTTGCCAGTTTGGCTACCCACTAGTACAAATTAAGATGGTTCTACTTAATCCATTAAGCATTCTTTCTCCTAAGGTTCTGGCATGTTGAACTTTTGAGGGGAGTAGGAAAAGCTTGGAGGAAGATGTGCACATTTTTAAAATTTACTCAACTATTTTAAAGGCACCTTTTGCTAACATGTTGTGTAGGTGAATTACACAACTGTACAACTCAAAATGCAGTTATGCTGGCTGCAATTTTGCAAATATTTAAAACTGAGAGTAGATAGCAAGGGAACTGAATGTCTCTGGTTACAGGCAGATCATATCCTAACTGTGTAAGAAAAGCCTAACGTTCTGACTTGCTCTTGTACAAAAGAATTCAAAGTGATAAGAATCAAAAAACAGGTCCATGAGGAGGAATATACCAATAATTTCATCATGTAAATGTAAGTGATTGACAGCTTAATGCATTTAGCATTATGTTTTCTGGGCTAGCCCTTGTAGGTTACCTCATCCTGAGAAACGTTCAGTCAAATTTAATTGTAGCACTGTTTTCTAGCCTCTGTTTGTAGAATCCCTACTTGAGCAGTGTCACTTCGGTCTTCCTTTTGATGCTTTTGGTGTGGTTCTCACAGCAGAGGCACAGGTGGGTGTAACCATCAGCAAATGCCTCCAGCGAGGGAACAGAAGCAGCCTGTGCCAGGGGTTTCAGCAGGCGTGGTAGCAGATGGGGGTGAGGGTGGATAACAGTGCTTGTGGTTTTTCTCACTCTGAAGATAAGGGCTCTTTCTTATAAATTTCTGTTTCTCTTCTCAGTCATGCAAGCAGAGCATGTTTCAGTGTGTTGCTGCTGACTTGTCCATGTGCTACAGACTCTACAGACTGTCATATCAACTATTGAGAATGGTTTGTACAGCAAAGCAGCTGGCACTGGGGATCCTGTGTCCGTAACGTGTGAAGAAGCTGTATTTTTACATAGCTTATGATTATGCAATGACACCAGAAGTTTGAGAGATGTTTGGGAGACACTACCTTCAAAGTTCCTTTTTGAGGCTGAAAGATGAAAAATCCCAATGAAGACAGAAGTGGCTTGGGTCCAGCCTACATCTCACTGAGGAACAGCCATGCCCTAGTGGCTGGTAAGATCATATGTATATTCTGACAAGGGTGGTACGTTTTTGGCATCTCTGTGCTAGGAATTCTTTTTTGTAGGTAGCATAGTACACAGAGAACTGGTGCCATTTTTACCTTCCCAGACTAAGTCATGGATAGAAGTGATGAAATATATTCTTTTCTTATAATATTAGCATAGGCATAGCTCTCCCACAGATGAAATTGTATAACAAGACATTAATTCAGTTTTTGCACATTAAGTTTGTGACTGCAAGGATGGAAGAATAGCTCCTGACAGTGCCACCACCTAGACGTAAAGAGATGATCAAAATATTTTTCTAATTTTCAGTATCTAGCATGCTCCACACATTGCTATTCAATACTATATTCCAGCTGTCATTCATAAATTACTTCAGCTGTATTTCTTCCTTGAACAATAAAAGCACACTCCTTAACAAAAGCAGTGTATTCCATTTTGAATCAATTAATTTTATGTGTACATCTTGACCCACAGTAAAATATATGTGGAATAATTGTCTGCTGTAACACCCAAAGTAATTAAAACTACATGAGGACATTTTTGACAATGTACTTTATCATCGGGACTTATTTTCCTGTCACACACCCAGAGGGAAATTTGATGACCATGTAAACAATTAATCACCTAGGAATGAATAAGGAAAACTTTCTCAACAGTCCAGGGATTTCATTTCCTCAGCAAGCCCATCAGTACATAACCACAGCAGGTAAGTACCAGTGCCACAGATATCGTGTAGGAGATGTTGGATGGGAGAGGAGCAGAAGAATATGGCTCCTCTTTTTCTCAAAACAACTATAGGTTCCTCTGCTCGACCATCTGAATCAAGGAGCAGAAGCGGTGAGTTACATCATGCAACACAAGTTGCTACCAGACACCCATGAAGACCAGTTTTTAATCCATCAAGCCGTGGTTATTTGATGACATGCATGTCTGAAGTAGCTGATGTGCCAAGGCGGATGTACCAAAGCATCTGCCTTGGTAGGAAGGTGCACATGCCCTTGACTTAGCTTCACTAACAAGGTGGCATGCCCCCTGTCAGCCCCTGTCTCATGCAATGTAGTAGCAGTCTCCTCTTCTGTGTCTTTACCTAGCCCTGAATGTTGCATATGTTCACAAAAAGATGAAGAATGCAGTGGTTGTTTTTTGACTGTTACGTGCCCTGGCTGCTCCATAAAAAGATTTCTCTCAAGATTATGCAGAGTGAGAAAGACAGGAAGAAAAAAACTATTCAAACTGAAATCTAAATGCAGAGCAGGTCTCTACTTCTGGAACCTTGAAGGTTCACGCTTGCAGGATCAACACATTTGTGCCTTGTGTCTGGACTGATGTCAGGAAGACAGCAAATGCATTAAATTTTAATGCACACAAGTCAGGACACCGATGCGCCACGGATGGAGGTTGTGCTGCCTGTCCTGTGGCACACCTGCAGCATACTGTTGTGGTGGGGGAGGGAGTTCAACCTGCAATGAATCTGCTAGAGATGTAAAGCAGTATGTAGGAACCTGATCCTTTGCAGGACTTTGGCAAGTGTTTAGAGGCCCTCCCACTGCAGTAAGGGAGGTCTCCGGTATTGCAGCTGGAGGACAGAAACTTTGGTCCTGGATTGTCTAAACTTAATCAAAACTTGTCTTGGATTTGGGGTAGAAAATCCCAATTCTTTTTCTTGAGTTTCTCCCATTCCTGCCACTGTCAGAGAAGCACTGCAAGGAGTAAAATAGGGAACAGGTCCCTGAAGAGCCTGGGATAAACAGAGTTGTAGTGACAGAGATAGAGACTTGGAGATCACTGTGTACAAATTCACCTTTAGCCTTGAAGACCAAGACTGGAAACTACTGAGTATGAGATATAAAAGAGATTTGTTTTGTTTAGAAAAATGCATTTCAGCAGAGATAAGCAGAAAGGCAGTATGTACCATGGGAATGAATTTACCAAAGATAATTGCTACCTTTTCAAAGACAGAAATTCACAAAATTGTACTGGTGTTGTTTTAGTTCTTGTTGTTTGGTTTGGTTGTGTTTTTTTTTTTTTTTTTAATTAGATGCCCAATTAAAATACCTGCATTGAAGGTCCTCTGAATTCCTGGGTTCTCAGATCAGCTGATGGATTAGGGACCTTCACTTTTAAAAGTTCTGACTAATTGCATTGTGGATAGTTTAACACACAAAGCCATGCAGAAATCTGCTGAAACAGAATTTGGAACAGAGGTTTTTGCTACTGCAGCAGCAGTTAGCAGAAGTTGAGTGAGCTTAACCCAGTCTGGCAGTGTTTCTCTGAAGAGTGACTGCAATGCAGACATACTCAGAACAGCAAAGAGGAGTGGCTGCAAACAGTGAAGGAGTTAGAGTCTATCCCACATGCCAGAGATTTACTATAATGCTAGGCAATTAATTGTTTAAAACCTGGTATTTTCTGAGGTGTTTCCCTGACATGTTCCTCATTTTTACACACTGAAGACAGCTGGCTTTTTTGTCCCTGTCTGAGCTACACAGCAGTGTAGGGGCTCTGGCAGGGTGCAGTGTGTCCCTGCTGGGTGCATCTAATCCAGCCTGGAGAGGGGCCAAGCAGAAGTGATAGCTGAGAGTTCAGGGAGCTTGACTGGAATGCAGGTTTCTGTGTCTGGCTGGGTCTCTGCAGGCTGCACTGCTGTTTTATTAATTGGCTGTATAAAAGGTTGTCCTGTTTGGAAAGGGTTGAAGGAGATCTTGAGTAATCTTGGTCTATCTTGAGAAGAAGCTCAACTACTTTAAAGTGCTGGTTATCCTGGTTCAGGCTGGGATAGAGTTAATTTTCTTCTTAGTAGCTGATAGAGTGTTGTGTTTTGGATTTAGGATGAGAATAATGTTGGTAGCGCACTGATGTTTGGGTTGCTGCTGAGCTGTGCTTACCCTAAGTCAAGGACTTTTCAGCTTCTCATTCTGCCCTGCCAGCAAGGAGATTGGGGGCACAAGAAGCTGGGATACATGACCCCAGCTGGCCAGAAGGACATTCCATATCATATGGCATCTTGCTGAGAGATAAAACTGGAGGGAGTTGGCTGGAGGTGGCCCCCTGCTTGGGGACTCACTGGGCATTGTTTCAGTGGGTGGTGAGTAACTGCATTATGCATAATTTCTTTTCTATATTATTTTATCATTATTACTATTTTCCCTTCCTTTTCTGTTCTATTAAACTGTTTATCTCAACTCACAACTTCTACCTTTATTTCCTTTCCTGTCCCCCACCTTACTGGTGGGGAGTGAGAGAGCAGCTGGGAGGTATTTGGCTGCCTGCCGGGTTAAACCAATAAACCACCATAAATAAGCAAAACAGAACAGGGAAGCAAAACCCTTTCCTCCCCATCCCTGCTGATGAGGCCACTGAAGTCAGAAACTAACTGCCTGAAAGAGAATTACCAGACAGAGAAATCTGAGGGATTTTATATGTATAAAAAAACCCCAAAACAACCCAAGCACTGATTTATATAGTTGAAATTCCAATGTGCACCAATAAGAGATCAGGATGCTCTCTGGTTGTAAAGGCCTTTTGTGTCTTTTAGGGCTGAAACTCCAGACATTTGTTTAGAATGATACAACAGAAAAACAAATAAGATCCAGAAACCAATCATTTCTTTATGAGGACTTGTTAATTAATTCTTAATTAAGATGCGGTGTAAAAAGAGTTTGCTCTGTACCCACATCATTTATTTTCTGGAGGCTGCTTCCCTAGCTGAAGATGACAGGGCAAAGCCATTTATATAGTCACAGTCTTACAACTCCTTATGTGTAACTTGTCTTGACTGACAGGATCGCTGTACCTTATCCAAACAATATGAAATCAGCTGTTCATCATCTCTTGAAAGACAGAGCTTCCTTTTCTTTAAAGAGAACCATTCTGAGTAGAAAAAGAAAGATTTGTTGCAATTTATAAATAAAAGCCAGATATTTTCTGCATGGGTCGTTGTGTTTAGATGCAAATGTAGCCTTTGGATCAAGCTTCATTAGATGTACAGGGTAGTGCTTCTAAAAGGATATTGCTGATTTCTGCAATATTTGATTTATATATTATGAATCAAAAAGACAGCTCTACAGCACAGCCAATATGTTGGTGTTATAGGCGTTTAAACTTGCTGCTAGATGTCTTCCTTTGAATTCAGTTTGTATACTCCGCTGGGCCCATAGAATGAAGAGATCTAAAGTATATGTGTACAGTAGAGGCGTACTGTTCACTTTGTGTAGATGTCTTTGATTCACAGCAAAAATTATTTTCTGACTTACTTGCAATTGTAAAGCTCAGTCTCTTTGCCAGCTAATTACTACACTAGCTTATGCTTCACACCATACGGAAACACCCTTTTAAATATGCAAAGAGAAAAAGCTAAAAATAAATCACAGCTGCTGTTAGATGGGGGTTGAAAGATACAGCCAAGGCAGAAAAAAAAAGAAAGAAAAAAAAAAAAAAAAAGGAACTGTCTTGGTTTAAATACCACGAAACCATTTTTAATATTGAGAAGTTATTTTTCTGTTCTCCAAATCGATATGCATAAATAGTATTCAGAACTGAGAACTTTGAATATAAAACACTGAGATAACACCAGTAATTTCAACATACAGTTTCATAGCTGTAATATTTTTGTATTCTGTGTTGCTTTAATGATTGCTGTTATAATTTGTATTTGGCTTATGAGGCCTGATTTATATGAACACGTTTCTTATTGGTATGTTCAATTTAAGTTCAAACCTTGATCTTACAACAACACACAGCTCTGCAGGTGGAAAAGAGTTTTCTCCTTGCAGCAGTAATTGCTCCTGACCGGCGATGGTGGCTTGACCTCACCCACAAAAGATCAAGTGAATATATTGAGCTCTGATGTGTTATCTCTGATTTCCTACAATCAGCAAAGTAGAAATCTGAGAAACATTTCACTGTGCTGTGTGTGTTATCCAGAACTGATCTATGATAGAAATCTGTAATTTATTGCAGTCACACATATTCTGCATAATTCCCACCTCATCCAAATGGCCATTTTTTTCCTGTGTCAGATCTGTGGGTACCCACAGCACAGGAGTGGCAGTGAGCAAGGGGAAAATAAAATCTTTTCCCTCCCACCTTTTACCTTAAACTGCCATGAAACTGCAATATTTGTCTCACTTGAGGGGTCTAAACCAAACATCAGCATAACCTTCATTTAACTCATGGACTTTGCAGGACTTCCCATCCCTCTTTGTAAGAATGGAAAGTAGGGGATGGACCTTGCCTGCTCCTTTCCATTGGTGGCAGCAGGGCTGGGTCAGCCCAGAGCCCACTGTGGCTCCCCTGCTGCCAGAGAAGAGAGAGAAGGGGTGAGGGTGCAGGGCTGGGCCAGGAGGTGGATGGCACAGCTGGAGGGGACAGCAGGGCAGGCACCTGTGGATGTGCACTGGCTGTAAAGGCAGCCTTGGTCATGGTATCAGGTAGGACACTGTGAGCGGGTGTGGCAGAAATGGTCTCACTAGGAAAAGGTTATATTTTAATGCTGATCATTTCTCTGGTCTGTCTGTCCATCTGGTCCACTAGGACCTGTGGTGACACTGCAGAGGGGATGGTGGGGCTAAGATTGAGAGGGAGAAGAGCTAGCCTCACCACAGAGAAACTAGTCTGGGAGCCCATATCCTCAGTCATTCTGCTCTTCCTCATCCTCTTTCTTCAGGCCCAGCTGATACTGCTGGGAAAGAGAAAACAATCCCTCACAGGCAGTAAGAGAGCTGTTCTGGAAACTATCTTTGCAGCCAAAGAGGGCCAGCAGCATGTTCCAGATTAATAACAAGTGTGTGCAAGTTCATCATGGGGACAACCTGGTGATAACAGAACAGGCTCTCATGCAAATACCTGCCTTATTCAGTAGCAAAACTTATATTACTATCTGCCTCCATCCAGTACCACCAATAGACATTTTAAAACTTCCAGTTTTACAGTAGTTCAAAATTTTTTGTGTGTTTTGGAGAAGTCTTCAAAGTTAAATTGCCTGTTTTCTGCAGAAAGCAGTGACTGACTAGAGCCACCACCATCTGAGACAGGCTTCACCTCTCAGAGGAAAACTAGTGAAGCAGCTGGGTTACAGACCTGAAAGATTCACCTGCAAAAAATGTCAAGTGTATTACTGAAATAATAAAAGATTGCTGGTTAGTAGAGTCCTCCAGGATGCACATCTGATTGTCAGATATGGAAGCTGAAGCAGGAATGCATGAAAAAATTTCGCTGTCCTCAGTACCAGACTTTCCCCTCGGAGTGAAGCTCAGGATTAATTAGGTGCTTCAGTAGTACTTTGTCACTTGTGAAACAGACATCTTTGACTAAGGCTGGCTGCCTGCTCAATTCATAGCTTAAAAGCCTTCATGTTTTCAGCTGGATTGCAGTGAATGATTTTCTGAAGTAGTCTCTGTCTGTTAGTTTTCCTTATTTAGTACTTGCTAGTCTCACTCCTGAGCTGAGGTGAGCCTGTGCTCAGCCCCCTACCTGGTGTGACTTCCTTCCTTGCCCCAGCTGTCTCAATGCAGACATATCTGGTGGCCCATGGGCTGCACCTGAGCCTGTCACCATTACTGGTCATGCACCATTGTCCTCGCTGGGCATGAGGGAACCGAACCCCAATAGTGCAACGCTGCCTGGCCAGCTGGGATATCTCTGCTCCAGGCAGTGCCATTTCCTTTCCTTGCAGGACCGCTGCAAATGCTGTCCTCCAGAAGGATCTGTTTCACTATCAGTGTCAGCAAAGAGGGCTTCAATCAATGCACCCTGATTCTGCTGTTAGGACTCTGTGCATCCCTCCCTGCCAGAACTGGCATCAGCTACCAACTGTGGTGGTTACTCAATTCAGATCCATTCTAGTACCAGAAAAGAAATAATGAAAGCCTTGCTCTGGCAGGCATCAACCAGAGCTAGAAAGCATATGTGCAGCTTGTTCCAGAGACTCCTCCACAACTACAGCAAATGGTTTTATTCTGTCTTTAAGGATTTTCTTCATCCAAGGCATTGTGCAAGCCATAACAAATGAGTCACTCCTTAACAAACAATTTGTATCAATTAATGATACTTCATACTGAGAGGCCTCAGGGCTTTTGCTGATTATTTGATGGTTTTTAATTATGCCTTCAGACACACTTGGTCGTTTCTGATGGGGAGAGATGACCATTGGGACAGGCGTTTTTCCCACTTGCTTTTCTTGTAGTGATTCCACATGATGCTGGCAAGAGCCTGACTGCCAGAAGAGTCTCTTTTCAGCTATCATGTAGGGTCTTCCTTGGCCCCTGCAACCAAATTAGCCAAACAGCCTACAGGAATCTCTATTCCCGACCATAACCAGCTCTCAGGTCCAATCTGCTGCTGCTGCTGACATGCAGGCGTGACAGATTTTGGGGATCATATTCTGGTGTCCCTACTCCCACGGTGCAGTTTGCCTGTTACTTCTCAGCCTTCTGACATGGCAAACTAATGCACTCCAGCTGTGAGCTCTCCTCATTTTCCACCAATGAATTTAATCATATACAGCAGTAAACTGAAAAACTTCTCAATTATGCAAACATGGATGCAAATGAAGGCGATGAATCTTGGCAAAGATCCTTAGAGGACAGCAGAAGGTGGGGCATGCCATGGCACAGAGGCCATTCAGGAGAATGCGTGGAGACTGCTGACGTTGGCTGCAGCTTCTCTGGGTGCCCTCTGCATTCCCCAGGTCACAGGAACAAGGACACACTTAAGCACAGACTGCTGCTTCTCTGTTGTAGGACAAAAGGATTGCAGTGGGAAGGTGGATTGCCAGGCCCTGTTCTCTGCCCTCACAGGTGAGTATGTCACTCTATTCTTTTGAACTCAAGAAACAGTGCATAAAAATCTCTTCCTTTATGTCATCCTTGTTTTACTTGAATAGCTACTCCAGAGCAGACTGGTTTAGAGAAGAGGAACATCTTTTAACTCCCAGCCTACCTGTATTTATGTCTAGCATGCAAACTTTGGCTTGTACTGACTGTCCCTTTTCCAAAGTGTTTCTGCTTCACCTCTGTGGTACAATTATGGACAGCAACAAGTGTGCTACACCTCCTGCTCTCTCCCATTATTGGGATGGCCAAGTTAAGAGTCACCAGCCTTCTCTCACGACAGTGTGCTCTCCCAACCAGTGACCAGCCCAGCTGGCAAGACTCTTTATAATGCCCTTTTGCTGCAGGCATCTCCTGCAACCACATTTGCTTTTCACACGATTGCCTCTCATGATGGTTCATTCTTCACATGCCTTCCTCTCTGGATGGCAACAGTAAGGGCCTTGCTGTCACATGGGTTATGTTATTCTCAAATATATAATCTTTCATTTCATTGACATTTATCCTATCTCTACTACAGTAGTACTGAAGTCATCTCTCCAATATCCTATTGGAGAGATAACTTCAGTACTACTCCAAGTAGTACTCCAAGCCTCCTCTCTTTTCATGTTACCACACACATTCAGGACTTCAACAATTCTCACCAACACTGGTCCTATTTATTGTGCTGAAATCACTAATGGAAATATTAAAGAAGGTGGGTCTTCAGACTGAGGAATTTCTCACTATTAACCTCTCCTTGATTTAATGTTTTGCAGTGCCTCCATTTACTCCACAGACCTTAGATGGCAAGAACTGACAGAAGAGCTTGTGCACAGAGAGCACTATCTCATATGGATACCATGCAAAAAGGCAGCTCCAGCCCAGGCAGATTGCAATTGGAATCTGCAGGCAATGACTTTATTACAAGCCAGTATCAAATCACTCTGACGGCAGCCAGTGAACAATTGATTAGTGAGAGCGGTGGTGGGAGCTTGTGAGTTGATTACTAAAGTGTTGTGGCTGCAGAATGTTTGGTTTTCCTACCACCCCTGCAGTGAGAGCCAGCTTGAAGAGGGTAGAGTCCCCAGGTGCTGGTGATGGCATTTACAAGTGTTCCTTTCCTATATGGACAGTGGCTGTGCTCCACAGATTCTGTGGAAGAGTAACACCGAGAATGGCTTATTTGACCAGGTGGGCAAAACTGGCTGCTCCTGTGTGAGCAGTTTCAGGCATGCCCAGCGTGTCCACAGCTCCCAGTATCTTTCCCAGTGAACCCTTAGACCTGTCCCTGGCCCGTGCCTGGCCCATGGCAGCCAGAACACTTCTGAGTAATGCCTGAGCATGGTCAGAGCGGTGTGGGTGGTTTGCTTGTAGCAACCCTGCTTGGGAGGTTGAGGCAATTTATTAGCATAGATGTAAAGCCACTCAATGCCAGCTGGCCCCAGCACCTGGGAGCATTCCTAGGCACATCTAATTTATTATTGTAGGCATGGACTTTGTGAATACCGCTGTGGGATACCTTGGCAGTGTGCATGGTACTATGTGGCCCAGATCTATTTGAATATGAAAGCATCTTTTTGCCTTTAAAAATATGAGTACCTGCTGTTATATCGGGGTGGGGGGGTCAGTGTACCCTCTACTAGTCTGGCTGATGAGACCATTCCCTGCTATGAGAGCACCTGGCAGGAGATGGCTCAGCTGTGCACTGATCTGCTGCTTAATGGATGCAGAACCAGTTTTAGGCGAACTGAAAGCAAAATGGACACTACCTGTAACCCAGCTGAGGTGCCAGGAAGCCTGGTGCTCTTCAGAGTAGTGGAGTGGGAGGTAAATGGTACAATATTTACAAGGATAATGCAAAGAGCTTTCATTGGCATGGGTTTAGAGCACCATCAGTTTGCAGGCCTGGCACAGGCAACAAAACAGCTCATCTGTCATCACTGGGAGCAGTCCAGAAGAAGTAGGCATTGCAAGGGCTTTGTGTGCCTGGAGCTTTGTGTGGCAAGCGGCAGTGCACAGTGAAACAGGGTAAGGAAATGCAATGCTGCATTATTTTGTCATATCCGTGCCAACTGGCAACTGCTTCATGCAGTTTTGAAATCCATTAAAAGTTTGGGTGAACCTGCCTGTTTCTTGTGTTTCCTTAAGTACATATCTGCCAGCAGAGTGTGGAACTATGGTCTTCATTAAAGCAAGTAAAGGATGTTTAAAAAGGATTAAGCAACTCTGTTAAGAACTAAGTAGACAGCAAGCAAAGTTTGCAAACGTCAGCAAAGTGCCTGTGATGCTGTCTGTGGAGAGGATCCCAGCCCTGTGCATCACACTCCAGTGATGGGGTTACATGTTACCAGTATTTCTGATCTTCCTCTTATTGTTGCAATGGGCAGAATAGGAAGAAGTCCAAGCCCCTGCCAGTGCCAGTGTCCTGATGGACCCCTGCCCACCACAGCATTTTCCAGGGGGTTTCTCAGGTTGGAGTGCAATAGTAAAGAAATAGTGGTAGAGCTGGAGAGATCTGCTGCACAGTCCCCTCTGACCATGCTTCCTCTCCCTTCAGTTACACAGATGGTGTTCTGATACCACCTTACCCTCTCTGGCCATCAGCAATCTGTCCCTGTCTGCTCTAGCTCCTTGTTCACAGAGGCTGCTGAGCTCAGACTCAATTTCTATATCCCTGTAGTTTGTTTTCCTCCTCTCCCCTGGTGGCTAAGGTCCTCTTCCCCAAAGTCCTCAGTGGCTGTTGTAGTCTAGGAAAAGTGAAAGTCCTGTTTTATAAAAAAGGAATCACAGTATTTTCTTTGCCCTGGAAAAAGAATAAAATAAAATACCTTTTCATAATCTTTCCTACAGCAAGACCACAGCTGGATACCTGGGACAGTTTACTAAGCCTTTATTTCTTCTTTCAGTGGATGAATCAGAAGTGTTTGTCACCTAAGTTATTTGATAGCAAAAACAATAGCAGTGGTTTAATATTTCAGTTATATTTATAAAAAATAAGAAAATAGCTTTTAGTGTGGTAGAAAGCCTGGACAAAATTCAAACACGACCTCTTCTAGCTGTTATGATTTTCATATCACAGTGCATCCAGGTTTTAATTTATTAGCAGGGGCTAAGTGTAAAAAGCCAGTATTTTTTCAGCTCTCACATAAAAGTGTTTCTGTGCTAAAAAGCCTTTTGCCATTTGGTGGTGGAGCAGCAAATCAGAGGCTGAAGAAAGACTGCAAGTTACAAGAGGAAGTAAAAATTTTAGTGACGTCGGCTCCATCAGCCAAGAACAAAAAAAATAGCCAAATATAAACAGGGTACTGAACAGTGAGACAGAAGCCTGTTGACAGGAGTTCTGTCTTCTGTTTTGACCCCCATATTCAGGGTGCACACGGAGGGACCAGTACCCCCTCAGTGACTTTTCCAGTCAGCACAGTCAGCAGTTTGTAACAGACCACCCAGGACCCCATCTGGATGCTGGTAATAGCACCCTAAACTCAGTGAATGCTGTGCATAGACAGAAAACAGATATACAGTCACTTCTGCTGTCTGCCATTTTAAGTACTGAGAAGGCAGGATTTCTTAAAGTCTAGTAGAAAAAGTCCCTAGCTGTAAGCTTGGATAATAGCTCTCCTTCTGGAATTACTCTTGCTAGTGATGGCAGAGGAAGACATCTCTTCCCTTGACTGAGACAAAAGCCATCTCATAGCAAACAGAAGCTACCAGGATAATTTCCATCACTGATCATGAGATTACATGGAATATTTCTCCAGGCAACATCAACTTGGCATCAGCTGTGACTCCAGTGCTAACATTCCTGCATTTTCTGCTTTGTTATTCGATTTTACCCAAATGGCCCAGAAGACTGGGATCCAATTCTGCTTCCTCTTCTGTCTGAGCTTTAAGACTGCTGCTAGTTAACATCCTCTGTTAAAAGTGCAGGTAGGCGGCAACAGTCATTAAGTATGGTTGTGTGGCCCATGCTGGATGAAGCCTTTGGCAACCTTGTGTTAGAGAAATTATCCCCGATGTCTTAGCTTGCAGGCAGTCTGAAATAGCAGCCCGGAACAAAGTCTATGTTTATAGACAGATGGTATAGTGCAGTCTGGGTAAAAGCCAAACAAAAACCTGTGGTAACACTACAGATAACCCAGTGTGGACAGGGAAGCTTCAGTGATAATGGTTTCACAAGATTTTTGGTCTATTTTCTCAAACAGCATCTCTCTGCTTTGCCACCTTTCTAGGCCTACCACACCTATGCATTCAGGTGCAAGGGCTCTGAGGAAAGCCTTTTTTGTGGGGAGTGACAGACACTTGCAGAATTCCTTACAACAGGTATGTGCACAAATGCTTCCTGTCCAACAAGCTGTTTCTACCAGAGGGAAGGGGTAACAAGGTGCCTACTTAGTCACACACAAATATCATTAAATCACTGACCACGGGAAAAATTACCTCTTTCTCAATGGGATATGAGAAGCAGTGACAGTTTTAAGGAACTTGAACTGATAGGAACTTACTGTAGGATACATAAGCATCAATCTCCTCACAGCCCATGTGGCATGCTTTGTCCTAGGACACAAAGGGCAGCCTTGGAATGCCACGGTAACACCGCTTGGGTTTATGAGTTTTCACTAAAGAAGAGGGGGAACATAACTGCTCATATTGATGACATGAGTCTTATTCTCTTCTGCCTACCTAAACGTAGGTAGGAAGCTATTCTTTGGGAGAAAAAAAGAGGATTGCATTAGTGCGTGTGGAACTTAAGAATCAGACTTATTAAAAAGAACTTTCACTGCATGGGTAGTACAGTGGTGCAGTCAGTAATGGATATTATCTGGCATATGATCAGGATTTCTCAGTTTGTCTAGGAGAACTTCTTCATTGCCATTTTGACCAGAATATACCACTGCAATGCTGTTAAGTGTGCCAGTGTAGCTCTGTGCACGGCTTAGCATTCCTGAGTAAAACTGGCTCTGCTTCTGTGCACTGAGTATATTTCCCTGATCAATTTACACTTAAGCATGGAAAACCAAGAAAAGTGGTAATAGTAGTATTTTTCTGGCTGGTTGTAGCTAATGCCTTCTCTGCTTTTCACTTATGGCCTGGGAAGAATGGTTTGCTGCCATTGAACCATGAGGGGAAGAGAGAAAAGGTACAGAACAGCTGGGCTTAATGAGCTGGAACAGATTTAAGTGTTAAAGCAGTGTGTGCACTTGTCATGCAAAGAGGAGGTACATGTATATAAATGACAAGCAATTTAAATCAATACTTCAGTTACAGAGTTTACAACTGACATTATACCCCGAAAAAACTCAAAACTTGGTGTCTTAAATTCAGTCATTTGAAACAAACAAATCCAAAGCAATTTAAGTTATGGGGGCATAAACTATCAATCTATATTTGAATATGTAGTGAACTTTTCATTTTGGACTATGCCATGGTTTACTTTTACAGCTATTTGTCCCTCTTCTCTTGAATTTTACATTAGGCTATCTGGGTGTTTCCAAGGCAAATTCCTGGAGTGCCAGTTGAAGGATCATTTATTCTTTTGAAGATTACTCCAGAGGTGATGCATTAACTTTTTTGAGTCTTTATGTAGCATTTATGTGGAAAAGGAAAAAAAAAATCTTAAATCCATTGAAGAAAATTATGATAGTTTTATAATTTCAGTGAAAGCATTAAAAATAAATCATATGTTAAGAGGATCTCCATACTTCAACACTAATGCAATCTTAAATGATGGGATCTACTATTGGGAATACAGACTTTTCTCAGTGGGATTAAAGGTGTCAATTTATATTTATGCAAATAAATTAAACTGCTTAATTTTAGACTGAGATTAACTATTTTTCATGCTGGTAGCTTGACAGTTTCCAGTATTTAAATGAGACTGGGATGAAATCATGATGGAAAAAAAATTCAGTCTGTAATTTATTCTTTAAGTTAGTGCAAACAGTTAGCTCTAGGGTTAGAAATTTAATAAAACATGATGATTATTAAAGTGGCTTAGGGGAAATTAAGTGTCCCAAAAAGGTGTTTCTTTTGCAATGATGACAGTATCTGTGTTTAAAATTTGAAAGAGCTTTTCCTAATTACCCATGGAAAAATTACTATTTCACTTTTATGGATTCAGTCCATAAAAGTCTCTCCCTATCATCAGACAGCAAGGGAGATGGGTGGGCAGCAAGCACCAGCAGCAGCTGTCCCCAGGCCAGTGAAATCACCTATATTCAGAGGGGATTCAGCCTCAGAGAACTGGGCTGGTCCATTTTGTCGAGTGGCTGGTGCTTGACTGGTGTTTGTAAGGTGTCTCCTGCCAAAAACTCCTCCCAGCAGATGGTAACAGCTGGGTTATGCTTGACTTTGGAAAACTACAGAAGGAACCCTTGTGAAGGGCCTACTGTGTGATCCCAATGGCTTTTCCTTGTGAGAGGGCTTTTGTTGTTCAAGGTATGATTTACTCAGAGTGTTTGGGAGGACACGGGTTGAGTGACCTGCCTTGGTACAGCAGAACATTGGTCTGGATCCTGTGATACAGGATACATCCCAGTGATTCAAATTCAATCTGACCTTTGTGAATGTGAAATATGTTTCCTTCAAATAAATGAAGTCTCCTCTTACTGCTGATGTTAAAAATATTTGTGACATTGGATATTTTTAATTGCTGTGAGAGAGGCCATTCAGACACTGTAAGGATATATAAGGAAAAGCAGAGGAGTTCCTGGACGCCCTATGGTACTTTTTATTAATATGTGGACCTATGCCACACAATGCTCCATCAACAGATGACTATGTAAATTACTTATCTCACTCCATATGTAGATGCAAATGATCAGTTTAAGCTAAAATCATACAAAAATATATTTTGATTGTGTGTATAAATAAATCACACTTTTTTTGTTTGTTTGTTTTTTTTTGTTTTTTGTTTTTTGTTTTCTAGCAATAGTCCTATTTTACTCATATTATGCTGTCAATTTTTGAGGGTTCTCTGGAGTAACCAGGAGCCTAATTAGCAGGTCTGTAATGGCTCATGGAGCTGTATTTTCAAGTCCTGGTTGACATCCAATACTTAAGAATCCAAATTTCATTCGAAGAGTATTTTCCTGACTGCAACTTGAGCACCAATTAGATCTGTAGCATGTGCTAGTTTCTGCACACTTAAAAACATTCTAGTTAAAAGGAGTTGACTTCAACTTTTCATCTTAATTTAGGGATAAAGTACCACACACTAAATCATAGTTGTTTAAATCAGATAAGGAAGGAGAAGGTTCTGCAGGCACAGAGATTTGTGCTATCTCATGTTAACATCAAAATAGGGAGTTAGATCCTGAATTTTTGGGGCAGTTCTGATGCTTACATACAACAGTCAAAATGCAGTTCTTTCATGGGGAAGTTGTAGATTCCCCGGCACTGGGCACTTTTAAGATCCAGTTAGAGAGGGTGCTGGGCCATCTTGTTGAGACCATGTTTTTGCCACAAAAGTCTGGATAAGATGATCCTTGTGGTCCTTTCCAAGATGGTGTTTTATGAGTTTATGAAATACAAGAAAGCCACAAATATTGAGGGATCCCTCTTGTGCACTCATTCATTCCAGGAGTCAAGGGTTAAGGCAGCAGAGCTGAAGTAAAGCTGCTGTGCTTAACAGCACCTGATAAACCAACTCTTATTTTTCATAATCCTTTTTTTTTTTTTAAAGTAGTTTATAATTTTGAGCTCACTTTTATGGCTCCTTCCTGTGAAACTTGAAAAGAGCCCCACACATTTCTACCTGCCTGCAGAGAGACTTGGAGAGTGTATTTCAAAGCTGTTGTTTTACAAGCATCTATGTAATTGAAATATTGCATTCATACATACATCACCCAGCTGGAGAATACCTTGGGAAAAATCTGATCAATTATAACAAAATCTTATCACTCAAATCTCAACAGTCCAGCACTAAAGAACTTGTCACATAAATTTAAGGAAATGTGAACAACCCATGAACAGAAAATAGCCATTCAGCTAGTCACATGGATTTCTTTAGGTGTGGTCCATCCAAATATGCATCAATCTGTGAAGTTTTTCTTCTGGGAGCTGGAAAGATTTAAATCACATATTTTTACCTTTGTCTACAGAAACTATCCCCACCAGGCAGTACCAGAACACTGCCAGTGTCATTCTAGTTTTAAATACTGACGTGGTACAAATAAACACTACTCCTGTTCTGTATGTCCCTTGCAGCACAAATTTCTATTTTGTATTGTCTAAGGTCCTCCAGATCTGCTTCAGCGTTCCACCTTTACCTTTTTGTTGAACCTAGCAGTCTTGTAGTGTGCAGGAAATGATAAATTACTCTAGTTTCAAACGGAGAACATCTGTGTTTGTTTCCTGGGGGATAGCAAAGCTGATATTATTTCCCTCTCTGTGTGAAGCTGCTGTGTGCTTCTTCCAAATAGCTGAAGTAGCCACTGGAGTGATCCACATTTAAGTAGCTTGGGAGTCTAATTATCTAAGGAAAGTTCATTTGAGCAAATTAATGGAAGAAATAAAAAATATCAGGCAATAATAATAATAATTATTATTATTATTATTATTAAGCACTGTGCAGTGGGAAAAAAACATACTGTTTCCACCTACAGTGCTTCATCAAATTATCTGATTATTTAGCTGAATCTAAAGAGTACAAAAGCCCCTTGTTATAACAACAACAAAAACCTGCTGGATAAAAGCTGAATGAAGAAGGCTGTGAAGTGTGAAGCTGTAAATGTGGACACATTTTAGGACAGGAGCTGCTCCACTCTGGTTAAGGACTGTTATCCCAGGGCACGGCACCACTTCCCAGGCACATCAGGACATTTCTGCACCTTTGCCCCAAGATAACTTCTCATGGTGGCAATCAGAAACACTGAGATCTTTTTGGCAATAGTCCAATGAGGAAAGGTGTGTGTCTTCTCTCTGTGCCCTTAAAACCTGTTCACTACTACCATTGCATTGAATCAATTTTGTTGCTAGATCTGAAAAGGCCAAAGGAGTGTGAAGTGTGTTTCCTATGATGGGGTAGTTAAATTCTATTATTCTTGCTCTTGAATCTGTATCATGGTTTCTTCTTTCCTAACACCCATGTAATTGCTTCATACCTCCCAAATATGTGTTTTGATGCCACATTACAATGAAACATCATGCAGTTGAAGTTTGCCTCTGAAAATTTTTTAAACTGGCTTGAATTGAAATATTCCCAGCTTTTAGTCAGGAGAACAAACCCATACCTGGCACAGTGAAGCCCTGTAGTAACTCTCTGGGCGTGTCACAGGACAGCTTTAGGCTAGGAGCTGTCTTGCAGGTGAAGCCCACACTGCTCCAGAGCTTCACACAGCTCTTACCTTGGTGAGTTATTTGTGCATAGCAATGGCCACAATGGCCAACTGGGCCAGCTTATGGACAGAAAATCCCAAACAGGTTAAAGAGGGGCCCCTGTTGGAGCTAGACAGATCTTACTTTTTCATAACAGAGTATGAAATTCACCCAGGCAGGCAAGAAGGAATGAATGGATTTGATGTCTGACTGGAGAGGCATGGCAGGCAAGTGGTAAACTGAGGTAATTTGGCAGCAAGTTCAGCCATTCTGACATCAGTTAGCAACTGAATTCTAGCAATACTACTAGGATGACTTGTCAACCACTGACTTTACTAAAATCTGACTCACTAGGTTGGAGCAGGAGAAAGTAAATCATCTTGCCAGAAGATCCACCAAACCTAGTTGCATTCCTCACTTAAAATTATTTATTGCTAATCTTCCTTTCTCCCATATAAAAGAAGATTTTAAAAGCAAACTATAAATTATTTTCTGATTTTTCACAATGATAATGACATTAAAACATATTTATCTTCCTTTATTATTGAGTATGCTGATCTCTACTCACAAAAAATGCCACACCAAATTTTTCAATTTTTCCAAAGAAAAATTGAAAAATACACACACAAAAAAGGTAAAATATTCATTCCTTTCCTCTTTCACAGATCTTGGCAGGTAGATTTTTAATGAGACTGAATTCTGTTTGGTTTCCTACTACTAGAATCTTGAAAACCTTATTGAAGAGAGCCATGATTTTTGTGATATCAGTCCAAACTTAATCCCACATACAATGAATTAAATTAAAATATTTTGTGCTATGCATTCAGAATCCAGGGATGCACTTCTTAAGACATCCTTTGGAGGTACTTTAGGATATCTAAGTCATTTGCATGGGCTGACAGATATGACATTGGGCTTAGGAGTAAAGCTGGACCTTCCCACAAGGTGGGCAGCTGGAGAACAGGCAGGATGCACCCACTCTCTTAAATAACAGCAAGCACACATGGAAACATGGCTGAATCCTGTCCAGGAGTGCAGGAATCTATCAGTTCTTTTTTTTTTTTACTTGAATTCTATTGAAATTCTGGATGAGTTCAGCAGAAAGAGAAATGAACCCATTCATAAAAATGAAGGCAGGGAGAGAGATGTCACTGTGATCAGTGAGTTTTCTCCTGCCATCATTCTTCATCTTTCACCAAAGAAATCCAAAGGCAGCAGTTAGTCAAGAATGATTCCAGGCAGCCTGCATCTGTAAGAATCAGGAAGTTAGGAAGCAGCAGGCAAGTCCTGCACCCTTATAACACACAGCACTGGCTGTAGCTTAAGTCATAGAAGACTTTCTGGAGTTCTGCAGGCCGGTGTTCCCCAAAGCAAAACAGCCAGCACAAAGCAGACGAAGCAAGAATTAGTGCAAAGAAACAGAATGTGGGGTCCTTTTACCTTACATTTTCTCATCGCTGTCACACATGCTTAGGACAGGAGGAAAAGAAATCAGGGTAGCACGAGTCTTACAAACGGGATGATAATGCAGAAAGAAGCAGACGCTTGGACGGACAGGACCAATTAAGCAATCTATCCCTGCCAGGAAAAAGATATCCTTACAACTGCAATGACTGCAATAAAATCACACAAAAGACTGATTCTTCCTTCTTCAAATGCAAATAAGACTTGGAGCACATTGTGGCATGTGGCATACATGTCTGGGAAATGAAAGGCATCTGATATTTGCTTAGCTTCCAACGAGAGAGTAGCATTTTGGCACAGACAAAGTGGCATAGAAAAGCAGGTGTGAGGTATGAATTTCACATTACCTGCTTCTATTGCCAACATTACTTGCTCTGTTACTTTAGTTGGAGTCTCACATTTAGAAGACCAAAAAATGACATTGTGAAACATCCAAGAGAAGAATTACACAAGTTCTGATTGTTGTGCACCAGTTTGAGAAAATTCTTTCTGGAAAATCCATTAAAGCAAATCTGATATGACTTGCCTTAGCTGTAACTTGCAATTGAGAGCTCCACATAATGTTGGCACAATTAGATAGCCACCATTTCTGTGGCATTCAGCTTTTTTCAAGGAACTCATACTAAATTCATATTAATTAGAAGCTATTCTGGTATTATAGGCAGTTTATTTAGTTGTATTCAGAAATTTCAACAAGAATTTTTAACCAATGTCACCTGGATAAGTTTAATGGCAACAAACCTTTGATTCTGGGCACAGGTTTTGTAGCTGGTCAGTACCATCCCAGAAACAAGCACAGTCACAGTTAATATGCTTAAATGTTTATATATACAGGGAATATTTGGGGGAAGGTTTTAGATTTATCTCTTCTCCCTTATTTGCACAGGAAAATCGCTCCCTGAAGACTGGAAAGCAGAAGGAGAATGGACCCAAATGCTCTTGCTGAACAAAATGGTGACCCTATGAAGTCAGCTCCCATTAATTCAGAGGGCCCATGGGCCTCCTTGAACAGGACTACATTTCAATACAGAACACCAGTGGTTTCAATGGATGCATCCTTGCATAAGCCTGGATCCCTGCTGCCATGAATATTAGCAGTGGAAAGCATCAGATCCTCCAGCACAAGCACTGATGCAAAATACAGGTTGGTGCTTGTAGCCATCTGATGTGTTTCCAAAGCACCATCAGCCTCATGTATTTCCACGTGTGTTGTGGTTACTTATCTTTCCTTATCAAATGGATGAAAATTATATAAAATGAGTACTATTTGGGGGGGCTCTTTTTTTTTGTTTTGTTTTGTTTTGTTTTGTTTTGTTTCCTATTTTATCATTATTGGTTATGTAACTTCAATAGTTTCCAGATCACAAGTTAAGAATCAGATTGGTATTTCATACCTTGCTTCTCTTTTCTGCACCAGTACTAACTTTTGCAATTAATCAGCAGTTTTCAAGCAACTTCTTCATTTTGATTCTCTGATTGATATAACACATAAATGCTTTAAAGTGCACTTATTTAACTGAGACATCTCTTTACTGAATGTCACCTGAGTGAGCTGAATTGCATTGAATGAGCTGAAAAATAACTTTTTCAGCACACTGCATCCAGTGTTTCTCTGGAATGGTTACCAAAAAACCAAAGCATGAGCATTTTCAGCCAAGGTTTCAAGCACTGGCTGACCAATGCTACTCAGACCATACCAAGTTCCTAAAGGGGAAGAGTGATCCATTTATGGATTGATACCAACCAAAGGGTTTGATATCCCTTTTCTATTTCATCTAGATGTTATGTATATTCATGCATACTCGTGCTGTGCAAGTTCTGTGGAAAAGCAGACTAAGACTGCTTCATGTTTGACTACTTTTCCTGATGGAAAATTTTCATAAATACATACATATGTACAACATTGTCATTCCCATGGCACCTTGCTTTATGGCATTTCCTGATTTTTGCTCCAAGATCTTGATCATTCCCAAGTCATGTGGAGCCAGTTATGCATATATTCAAACCGGATGTTGATAGAGCATTTTTATGCAAGTGTGCACTGTCACTCAAAGATTAGTATTTTTGTAAAGCTGTTGGTGGCTTCATCAAATTTCTGGTGAGGATCAGAATCTTAATCAGACACTTCTCTCTGAAAAATGAAAATTCAGCAACACAGAGAATAGAGAATTGTTTAGACTTACATTTCTTTGAGTACAGCTTCTTGCTGGCCCCATTTGTCTTTGTGAGGCCCTTTTTACCATATTCCCCTCCTCTGACTTGCCCTCCCCACATTTCTAGGATGAGAAGGCCACAGCCTTATTTCTTTAGATGGAGAAAAAGAGGAATGTTTGTAGTTACTAGCTGCAAGGATTTACAACAAATTTAGAAACTTCTGGCTGCTCTTTGATGGTGCATGGTGGTTTGGGGACTCTTTAGCCACCTGCAATTCTCAAGCTATTCAAGTATAATTTGTAATGTTGGAGCTGCATTTGTGAGCAGAGGGAGACTGTTCTACCATGGGGCCAACTTGAATATTTAGAAGCAGTGGATCCATAGGAGACTTCTGAAGCCAACATTGCCGGCTTGCAAAGGAGCAATGGGATGTCCTGGAAAGCTACTGTCATCACATGCCCACAATCCCTGGACATTTTGAGGTATGTGGACTCTCTGTAGGGTTAGGAAGACAAGTAACTGTTCCTTCACTTGTATTTTTTTATTTTGTGACTCACTTTAAGCCTCTTGGAGGTGATCTAAGAGGGAGAAAGAGATTGAGTCATAACCCAGTTTCCAGAAACCTTAGCAACATGACAGAGTCAGAACCTCAGGTATGATGAGCATAGTGGAAAAAAAACCCTGACAGCTATGATATTCCTAAAGATAATTGGTTTTTACTGAGGAATTGTAGCATTAAAGAGTAAAAAATTGCATTATTGACATAAATGGAGTGAAAAATCTGGTAGAGAAGCAATATCTGAAAGTAATATAAGTAATTTTCCCAGAAGCTGGTCTTCTGGAGAATCATTTTACCCATGGAGCTATTGCACAATCTATAAACAGATGAGAATGCTCTGATAAGGGAGAAGGAAGGTGTATAACATAAAGCAAAAATCTGCTGGTAAGTCCTGTGAAATACTTGAGTACATTCCCTAGGGGCACACAATGTCTAAGACAACATGGGTAATAAAGGTCAGAAATTGTGGACACAAATCACAAGAAGGAATAAAGAAATCTCCATTCAGGGAACACTTTAATGAGAGGAAACCTCCCTTCACATCTTTAGAGTTTATAGGAATTGACTATGTCCTGAAAGCCCACAGAGAGAGGGAGACAGGGATGGCTTGTTTAGACAGCGAAATGCACAGAGGATTTAAAACTTAAATGTGTCACTACCAAATAGAACAAATCAATAACTGAAATAGATTATGCATACATTTGTCTAAGACTGGGTGAAGAAATCTGCCTGCTTACAGACACGTAGGTGGAAGCCCTACAAAAGGCAGAACAGTGCTGTTGGCTACTGCAGGCAGCTCAGGGTGCAGCGGCAGAGACCTTTGGCTCATCACCACTGTTCCAAGGGAGCTGTCTGCTGTCATAAATGTGTTTTGTGAGAAGCCACAGGCAGTTGCCTCGTTGCTCTGTGCTGCTGTCTTTCTCAAATGGTGCGCTCCTCTCTGTGCAGTCATGGCAAAAGCATCACTCTTATTAGTTTGGACAATGGAGAGTCTGTGGAGAATAATCAGTTCTGTGTCTGCAGCATGGGAGTGGGATAAGACATCACCTGAATTTTAGTACTGCTAATAAACTCAGCTGCTGCTGTACAAGGGACACATATACAAGGAAAGCCTGTGCCCCCCAAACCTCACATTGCTATTGTACCTGTACAGAGCTGAAGTATTTTGCCAGAAAAAGCTGCCTTGGAAACTGATGTTTTATCCTTTGTTTGATGATATGGATTTGCTGGGAGGAACTACAGCAAATGAATATACTTGCTCATTGCAGGCATGATGGAGGTTGAATAAAATAGCTAAATTCATAGCTTGTCTTCCTTGCTTTTGAAGTGGTTATCTCTTAAATATTTGTTTGTATCTCTACAGAACTCTAGAGCTTGGTATGGTCATACCAGTGACCAATGTTTGATTTCCACTAAGTTTCTCAATATTGGGGTATTGAGAAGAGACAAATTTTCTTACTGCTAGAAATGATTTTTGGAAAATAAATTATATTTTATATATTTTTCTATATTTCAGATATTAAGTATTCTTTATATCTTATATATTTATATATATAATAGTTATTAATCTCTTATGTTTATACACTGGCCATTCATCAAGAAAAAGGGAAAACAGCATAAATATAAATGTATTGGAAATAATTCTAGTTTATTAGTTTTGATTCATCAGGATATTTTTTTACCCCTCAGTACTACAGAGGGAAATTTGACTGACTTTAGTGAAATTTGATACAGCAATTTCAACAGGTGAACAACAGTATTATGTACACAAAACTAAACACAGGTGTTTGAAATCTCTAGCTTGCACATTCTTTGTTTAATATGTCACACAAGAAATTGGATAAAGGTAAGAGCTGAATTGGTTATCCTAAGGGCCCTGAGATGTTCAAGTTAATTAATCTAGTTCAAGAGGGATGAAATGTGGATATACTATCAGTTAATTCAAGACTGGGCAAAAATTGTGATGATTTCTTCTGATTTGAGTGATGAATCTTTGATATTTTTAAAACATTAGGAATCTCTGCCTGGAAAAACTGACCATTTGGAACTAGCCTAGTAACCAATACTCTGCTATCTCTTTTCAGGGCTGAACAGCAACTTACACCATGGTGATCAACATTTACTGATCAGTAAAGATCAGTAACACTGGATCTTCACAGCGTTCAAGGGGAGATTGAGACTCCTTGACCCTGACTGGAACTCTGACAAGAGTAAGAATTATTATTTGTTTTAAATAATCCTTCATGAACCCATAGGCCACAGAAGACTAAGGGTCCATAGGTTGAAAATCACTGCTTTGAGAAATGATACTTGCTTCATTCCTGCATTAAATGGTAATATATGCCTGAATAAAACTCATCAGTTCTGCGATTTATAGGGAACTTCACATTCCTAATTTCATCTGTGTAACATAAATTTCCTGGGAATATCTATCTAAATTGTCATCTGCTGCCTATTGTTTCTATAATGTAGCTTCTGTGTGTATAACAAACAACTCTTGCAATATCTTATTTGTTCTCCTCTATCGTCTGACATGTTGGTTCAATTAGGACACAATATTACACCACTGTTACAATCACATAAGGAGATATCTGACAAAAACTTCAAAATGGCTTGGATCTTTATTCTCCTAATTTCTGCAGTAAGTCAGTACATATCACCGACCACATTGCACCTGTAATTCTTGTGGGACACCACCTGAATCGTACTCTTCCTGTGCTGTGCAGGCTTTTAACAAAACTTACCTCTTTTATTCTAGTACAAGGTAAGACCAACAGATCTGTGATCCAGTGATAGGGGGTTTGGTGTTGGATCTTTTGTAACTGAGTAGATCTACAGTAAATGTAGACTGAGCTTCACATGAAGGATGTTGTGGTACATTTAAATTTACAACTAGGAATACTTTTTATCATGGCCTCTCAGTAAGTCAAACTACATTTATATTGGAATTGCAATACTAAATTTAATAGTACGTCACTGACATTGATACATGTTTGAATTTAAAGAAATAAGATCTTTTATTCATGTAGGTGGTAAGAATTCTTTACAATGACTCTTGAGGAGATGCCTTTTACTTACATTAATAAATATATTAAATTATATGAAACTTGTTACAGCAAATGGTTGCACAAAAATCCCCTATTTTGATATCTAGTTCCTTTATATCTGAATGTCAAGACTATTTATTTATTTATCATTATTAAAAGTTTTTTCTGCGTTAAGCAGATATTCTATGGCTTACATGTAGGCCATGTACATTCTTGAAATCTATAAAATAGAAGTTAAAACTGGTGCATAAAGAAGCTTGTAGAACATAAAATGAAAGTTTTTGACATGGAACAAATGAAAGTGTATAGAGAGACTATCTTGGCTGGTCACCACATTCAATTGAGCAGTGTTGTTATACTTTGCTGACAATACTAATAACTTAAACCATCAATCTATAGGCACAGCTATTCTTAGCAGAACACAGTGAAAACAAACTGCTTTGCTTATGGTATTCACAGCACTGAAGCATGCCCTTAGCAAAGTGGTACAAATGTCAATATTTGTATTGAGCCGAGCTCCGCAAAACCTCTAACAAGTTATTTGAAGCACAGACAAACCTTCAGGAAGTCTTTGAAAATATAGATCAAATTCTAATACAGCTGCTTTCCTCAAATTCTGCACTTGTGAAAAATCTGCTCCCCCTCAAACTATGATGATGACTTTGAGTCAGATCTGTCAAATGGGACTGTGCCATTGAATCTACCTGGAGCTTCAAGAAGAGATTCCAGACCTCAAGGACTCAGGTGCTAACCTTGAGTGTTACAGTTCATTTCAACTCACCTTTGTGCCTTGTGCTATAATGATAATGAACTTCCTTTGCTAGAAGCAAGTGCGTATTTTAAATCAACATAAAAATCCAAAGGATAACTGCAGATATTTAATGTAGTATTTATTAGACAGGGAAGAAAATGCACGAAATAAAGCTTTTGGTATTATCCTCAAGAAATTAAGTTACAAGTCAGGAATTGGCACAGTATGTTCTCAGCCAGTTAAATGTTGCATATTATTTTAGCAAATATTTCTGCTGGCAGTTGTTAACCTCAGGCGATAGAAATACATGTTTGCAGAGGAGTAAAGAGCAACTAGGGAATCTGTTTATTTACTCCCATAAGAGCTTTTCTGAACTGATATGCTGAGTTATTATTTCAGAATTAATTATAAAGCAGGTTCATTGTAAGTGGCACCTTTGCTGGTTGATTTTACTTTTGTTTTTATTTTTGAATACCACACTAACAGCATACAACTATTAGTTGGTTTATAAATAAAATGCAAAATTTGTTGTACTATTAGTAGAAAACTATGCTTGACTTCCACAATTTTCAGAGAATAAAGGACTTTTACCAGCTCTTCTCTTTGGGAAAATATTTTTAAAATTCAGTAACTGACATATGGTGTAAAATACTCAGTTCAAAGAAAGAAACAAAGCCAGACAGAAAACACAGACTGGTTTATATTTTTATGACTATAAGCAGTGTTCCTCCAGTATGGTAGGGAATTCATTCCAACATGTTCTTCATTGTGGCTCTAGTATTTTATAACGACTTGCTGCAAGTCCTTTGTGATCTCGACTGTCTCTGTCCATTGCTCTTTTGAAGATATGCTCCGTGATATCACACCTGTCAGAGTGTTTTCTGCTTCCAGAAATAATTTGCTTCTCCTGTCAGGCCCAGCACACAGCTCTTTTTCAAAGAGCCTCTTCTGGGTGGTCATCTGGAAGAATCACCTCTGTGCAGAACAGGCAGGCTGCTGGCTTTGTGTTGGTTCACTTCTCCTCAGCACTGCCTACTGCCCTGAGGGCAGCATTAAATTTTATTCCTGGACTACACAGCATTATAACTAGATGTGCAGATATGACATTTTGATTGCTAAATTCCAGGCCTATTGACGTTTGTGACAAGGCTCAGAGAAAGACTCGGCAGAAAAAGGATAAAGATGCAGAGGAGGCAATCAGCTGAGGACAGTCAGAGATAAGGATCCAAGTCTCCAGAACCCAATAAACAAACGGAGGGTTACACAACACCTGAAATGCAGCATCGAGAAGCCTCTCTCATGCAGCACTGGAAGAGCAATCAAAAGCCAGAGGCAAGGTGCTAAAAACAGGCATGCCAAAACCATGAAGAAATTAGATTTCAATTGTTCTGAACTGTGGGCCTTTCTATAGTCAGAAAACAGAACAGAAAATGAAAGCAGCTAAGTAAGAAACAGGAGGAAAAGAAGAAGAATCTTCCCAGGATCTAAAAGATCTGGAATGATCAATGAAAAAAGAGGAAAAATTACTTAGTATAATTAATACTACAGACCTTTCTCTGCATAACTTTTTCCTGCAACTTTTCTCTGCATAACTACAGGGTAAAAAAGCAGGGGTTTTTTCGTGCTGTATGTGGTACTTAGATATAAATCATCTATGGGCTCTTGGCTACACTTCAGTGAAACTGATGACATGGAAGTCTGTAGACTTGGGATGAGGCAGTATTTATAATAAAAAAGATCCACCTAGTGAAAGGAATACTAAAATTGATTCCATTATAATAATGTATCTTTTGATGCTTCTTCATGTTACTATGCTTTAGGAATGAACAAACTGATAATGAACATTATCATTATTAGTGATAATGTATGATTATCACTAGGTATAAGAGTCATGAATCATTCAAACTCCCAAGGATAAGAACACTCTCAAATGCAGACACTTGAGAGTTCCCAGATTACCTGCTGGAGCTGGAGAGTTGTATTCAAGGTCTTACACAGATAAATTATCAGTTTTCCTGAAACGGCAGAGGCCAACTGGAGTTACTGTAATATAAACTGAGGGTAGTCCAATGTACTGCACTTAGTCACCATCTGGTTTTAAAGGCAGATGAAGAAATACTTGGGTTTGGTTATGGTGGGGTTTTTTGGGGTTTGTTTTTGTTGGTTTGTTTTGCTTTGTTTTGTTTTGGTTTTTTTTTGTGGTGATGGTTTTGTGGGGTTTTTTTTTGGTTTTGTTTTGTTTTTTTTTTAATAGCTGTGCCACTTTGCTGCTTATTTATCAGCTGTAAAAGTTCACATTCCCACCAGAATTATCATCACCTAAAACTATTGCATTTAGAGTGGGTGTCGAGAAAGACTTGGTTGTCCTCAAGTAGGGGTAGCATCCAAGGAAGAGATATTCCTATTTGTAGGGTTGAGTAGGAATTTCATATCACAGATACAGACTATTCTTTGAAGGGAGGAAAAAACCACGGAGCCTTTCAGTTAACAGATACCCATTGTATGGTGCTACTGCGAATCTCTCAGACTTCAAAAAATTAAAAATTACTTTGAAATATCAGAGTTAGTTTTCAATTACTCTGAACAGATGGCTTAAGGGGAAAGATGCAAATTATACTGCTGACAATAAAAGTCAAAAAATTAACTGATCTGAGCAAGGAAAGAAGTAAACAAAATTTTCTCTTCATTTAATTGTGCAATGTAAGCTAAACATTCTTCTTAAATTACTATCAAAATGCAATAAGAGCAAATATAAAAATATTTTTAAGTCAGTGAGTTTCATAGTATCAACAATGTGAAGAATTGAGCCCTTAGAAAAATCAGTGATCATTCTTTCTTCCCCTGTCCTTTACCAGTGTTACTCCTTCAGTATTACCATAGAAGCCAATGGGAATTTTGCCACAGATTTTAAATGGAATACATTGAGCTCTTTGTGTTGCAATGAAGAAAAAGATGTTGAAATTTCATAAGTAACTTTTGCCTTCCAAATGCAAAATACTCTATTTACCTGGCCCTGTGTCTATGCCTACTATATAGGAAAGATTCCTATTTAAACCAGCTATTTATTGGTTACAGTGAAGTCTTTTAAAAGATATCTCACAATAACATATTTTCCCATTTTTTTTCCCATAAAGGAAGACCATTATATATAACATGAATATTTACATATATTATTTTTTATTCTCTTGAGAGAGAGAATAAAAACTTTAAACATTACAACTATATTGACTCCACTGTGCTTAGTTTTGCCAGTTAATTTTTTGGCCAAAATCTCACTGAAGACAATGGTTTTAACCAAATGACTATGTGAGTTTTTTAGGGAAGAGGACTTGGAATAAACAAAGATAAGCTTCAAAAGATAGATTACCCCTTCCAAGAGATGACAGATATTTAACGCAGTTCCCGTAGGTGGGGATCGTGGGTCTGTATTGAATATTGCACAGAAATTCTCAACGCGAGCTTGAATGCCGCTGCTGCGGTCCCCAGCCCTCCCCAAGGTGCCGGTGCTGCGGAGCCTTTGCCAGGGAGCTGTGTGCCATCTAGTGGCACCGGGACACACGGCGACACCGGCACCCAGGCAGAGTCACAGAACCCAGCAGGGTGGAGAAGACCTCTGACACCGTCAAGTCCAACTTGTGGGGCCAAACACCACCTTGTCAGCTACAACATGGCACCAAGTGGCACATCCCGTCTTTCCTTAAACAGCATGGTAACCCCACCACCTCTCTGGGCAGTCCATTCCTATTCCATTTCTTGAAGAATTTCTTCCTAACGCCCAACCTGAACCTTGTGTGGCTTAAGACTATGTTCTCTTGTCTTGTTGTTTGTTGCCTGGGAGAAGAGGCCAATCCTCACCTGGCTACAGCCTCCTTTCAGGGAGCTGTAGAGAGTGATCAGGTCACCCTGAACCTCCTTTTCTCCAGGCTTAATTCAAGGGCTGGTAAGCACCTCCTGGACATAACCAGTCATGAGCGACAAACCAAATGTGTTCACTTCCAGCAGCAGTGCCTCTTGCAAATCTCTCTCCTCCTTGATGTATTGCAAATTATTGCCTCTAATTTAGCTGTATTGGCAGCTCCTCACTGATCCTTATCTTTGCCTTCTACTCCACTCTTGTGAAAATCCACCTGGACTGCTGCATCCAGCTCTGGGGTCCTCAGTGCATGAAGGACTTCGACCTGTTGGAGCAGGACCAGAAGAGGACCATGAATATGTTCAGAGGGATGGAGCACCCCTCCTACAAGGAAAGGCTGAGAGAGTCATGGTTGTTCAGCCCAAAGGAGATAAGTCTCCAGGGATGACTTAGTTGTTGCCTTCCAGTACCAAAGGGAGCCTACAGGAAAGCAGAACAGGGACTTATTACAAGAGCATGTAAAAACAGGACAAGGGGGAATGGCTTCAAACTGGCAGAGAGTAAGTTTAGATAAGATTATTAGGAAGAAATTCTTTGCTGTGAGGGTGGTGAAGCACTGGAACTGGTTGTCCAGAGAACTTGTGGATGCTTCCTCCTTGGAGATGTTCAAGGGCAGGTTGGATGGAGCTTTGAGCAACCTGATCTAGTGAAAGGTGCCCCTGCACAGGGAGGGCGGTTGGAACTACATGAAATTTAAACTCCCTTCCAACCCAAACAGTCGATGATTCTCTGACACAGGCAGGTCAGCTGGCCTCTCATCTCCCACAGCCAGGAAGGAACCTGGCCCCGAGTGCCTCCGTTCACCAAACAAGGCCCATGGAGCGGCCCGCCCCCACGGCCGCGGCACGGACTACAGTTCCCAGGTGCCCACGGGGCGGGCCGGCGCGGCCGCCGAGCGCCCCTGCGCGAGGGCTGTTGGGAGCTGTAGTAGGGGGCGGGGAGAAGATGGCGTCCAAGGTGAACGTGGTGCTGCGGCCGGTGAAGAGTATCGTGGTGCGGTTCTGCCCCTTCGAGCCCAACGTGGAGAGCACCAGGTGAGGGGGCTGCGGGGGCGGCCCTGGCCCCGGCCCGCTCTGTCTGGGCTCCATGTGTGTAGACGCCTCAGTGCCCTCCGTACGCCCTCCCTGCGGCCTGGCGGGTGGCGGGCTCTGCGCGTCTCCCGGCGGCGCTGGGGCCGAGCTTTTGGAGCTTTTGGGGCTTTTGGGGCTTTTGGGGCTTTTGGCACCCGGGGGTCGTTCCGTGCTGCCGTTGGGAGGGTCTGTGCCCAGCCGCAGACCCTTCCTGGAGGCGTGCGCTCTGAGCTGTACCGGAGTACTCAGTGGGTTGCCCGGCAGTGGCTGATCCTGCACAGTAGGGATCACATACACAGTGAGGGTGTGTAACTACTCCAGGTGTTGGTAAAGGGGAAGCGGGGCAACAGCAGCTCCTCTATCCCGGTAATGAATTGTTAGAGAAGTTTAAGGGATTGTGCTTCGCCAGCCATGTAGATTCTGCACCGAACAATTCCAGAATGCCGTTGTGCAATGACTTTACAGGCACACCTACTTTTAAAATGAATTTAGTAACACAGCTTGATTTACAGTATCTTTAAACTGCCAGAATAGTAGCTTAAAGTAGCATCACTCATTTCAGAAATCTACAGGAGACCAGAGATGTTGTATAAATAAATGCTGTCTCCAACCTAAACAAGAAAACATTGGCAAGCAAATGATGCATAAAGAAAAATGAAAATAAACAGCCTTTGCTGTTTATTTTTTTTATTACTGTTACTAATCTAGCTAAGAGAAACACAGAAAGTGTATACACTGAAGTTTTACAAAGTTTTTTGGTATGCTTTTTTCATGTTAGTATATGAGGAATATCCATTTGGATTTTTAAGAGTGATTTCTCTCATAAGAAGTACCTGTCTGAACTTAAGTACAAATCCTATGTTTATACTTTGTTGCCCAGCAATATCGAGCTATGCAAATTAGTTTTAGTAATGTGTTTACTTTAACTTCTGCCTACAACCTACTTAATGTATTTTTAATGTATTTTCAGAAAATTTCTCCAATGTATTTACCATAAAAAAGTCCAAGCTACGAATACAAACTGTGAAGTGACTACTGATGTGAGACATGATGGATCTGAACCAGTTGTAGATGTTATGTTTGGTAAGGAGCTTGTTTTTAAACAAACAAAGAAACCCTGGGTTTGTGTTGTTACAATGTTATTGTAGTCTATATTTTATTTTTTTAACTGTGTTTCTTTTTTTTGGTTCTGGTGCATAACTAAATATTGTGCAGCTGAGAGGAAAAAAGAAAGAGAGTGTCACTAACAGCCTGATGTCTAGGTAAATGTGTATATATGTCTCTACTGTTGTTAGATCTAAGGGATCTTAGATCCAACAACTGACCTGAGCAGAGTGAAGTTTTGTAGTGATGTACTTATATGACCTTGCAGTCAGGTACAATTACCAGGAAAGTAAATGTAGTTCTGTTTTTATGTAATAATCGGCTCAGTTTCTGTAATTTTTTTATGTTACCTGTGGTAGAGGCATCTCAGTCTTGAGGACAGAAGGTTGAATACCTTTAGTTGCTGATGCAGCTGAGTAACTGTAATCTGAAGGAACTGCTCAGATGGGTGAGACTGTACACGTGCAGATGGACCTGCAGAATGAGGTCAACTATGTACAACAAATTTCTTGGTTTCCTTTGTGGGTATAGTGAGCAGGCAGGGAATTGGTGGTGGAAATTTCATCAGTCCTGGAAGTGTCCCAGATTCTAGGCTATGAACAGATGGCTCTAATCTGCTTTTGTCCTTTTCTCTGGCTGCATCTTCTTTCCTGCTGTGCTGTAATGGACCAATATGTCATGTAGCCCATTAAAGTTTTCATTAATATTGATTCCTGCTACCCTCTTCTCTTTAAACTTCCATATTTTTAGTGAATTGGTAGAAATATCAAAAGTGTTGAATGGTCTTTGTTTTGCTTAAGGAAGTCTACCTATTTCAGTGTTAACATTGCTTGTCCCTGTCCCCCTTGCCTCTGTCTTTCCCATCCTTGTGATGTATTAAGACTAAAGCAGTAAAGCTGTATGTTTTTTCACAGTATAAACCTAAACCAGTTTATCTCATTAATGCCAAGACACCTCCACACTCTTCATTCTTTAAGAGCTTCTTTTTCTCCAATGAAGTGTTTGTAGCCCTTGTAGTTGGCAAAGATGAGGCTGGAACGTGGATGCCAAGTATGGTATTTCACTATTTGGGTATCAGTTTTGTATTTACAAATCTTGAAAAATAAGTAACTTGGATGATATTTCACTTCTAGTGCTCCCTGCCTGTTTTAAAATAAATTCTTTCAGAACTCTAGAAATCCTAGTGCTTCCTATTTTTTTACATTGTAACCACAGGATTGTGTGAACCAATTTGTTGTTTTGGCCAAAGAAGTACATTAAATGGACCACAGACAACAGGCTACTAAAATGCTTAGCCATGTGTGGAAATTGTGCCTTCCAATGCCTTTACCTTTTGTGAGATGACTTTGGGGGCACAGTATGAGCCATTCTTATCAAATGTGTTCTTACTATAGGCATACCTAGACAAATGCTTCAGATTTTTCAATAATGCAGTGCAGAAGTGAAAATTAAATGTGTATTGTGTGCAGTTTGATATGTTTGTTTGGTGGTGCTGCATAGTCAGGTTTCTTGGTAGCTGGAGTACTTTCTAATCAGACAAGGTGCACTGTGCATTTGGATTTGTATGTACAAAACAACTGCACATCAGAGTAGTTGTCACTTTGTGACTTCTTAAGGTTTTCTTCATTTGTAGCTGATGGAGATCGACTAATAATGAAGGGAGCCCACTTGACGACAGGGGAAATGTTAACAGCATTGGCGTCCAGATGTAATGCAAAAGACCTTAAGGAAGAACAGAGAAACAAGAAGAAGAATCCCTGAAGAATGGAAAAACAACTGTGTTGCATTGACATGTGTTAGAAACAGCAGGCTGCACAGAAGACTTTTTCCTATGCAACAAAATCTGAGACAGTCAAAAGGCTTTAAATGTTCCCTGCCTTTCCTTGAAGGACAACATACTACATCAACAGATCTTCTAACTTAAGTGGGTCAGAGTGACGTAAGGTGCATGAATGCATCTTTCTAGGCAGCTGCATGTTGGACTAATAACACATGTATTTGCATATCAATGTGAATAATGCACATTAGCTATTAAATCAATACTGCAATGAAGCCAAATCTCTTTGGACATTATTTCCTACAAAATTTCTGTAAGTGTAAGGCATAACATTTTTAGACTGGTTGTTATTATTATTACAAAGCTATTAAATTTATTAAAAATTTGAAGAAAACTTTTTAAAGTATTCATCATTGACTTAGCAGAAGGACAGCAGGCTGGAAATGTAGAGTGGGTTTTGTATTATTATGTTTATAATACATCTGTTGCTACATCTCTACCACTTTATTCCTCTTTTTTTGAAGGAAGTGGGAAATTTGCTAAATGTAAATTTAGCTCAGCTATTAAAGTAACAAGGTTATGGGACTGTCAACACACAGTAGGGTTACTCATCCTGCATAAAAATAACTAAGTTTAGCTCGACAGTTTTTTTGATAATTGGAGAAAAGGGCTATCTTTGAAGTTCGGTTTTGTAGTGGTTTTGTCACTCACTTTTGGAATATTTCATTCATTATTTTATAAAGATCAAAGGCAGAGCTTTATTTGGTGTTTTTAGTCCCATGTCCAACCCTATTATTTATTAAAGTAACTGCTTAGGTGTCTCATCTGTATTGCAAAGCTCTGTGGATTTGGAAGGGTCAATCTCTTCTCAGGCTGTGCAGGTGAAGGTGTCAGCTGCACATGTGTTTCCTGTGCATCAGTTTTGTTCATAACAAAAATGTAGTTCCAGTTTTGAGAATTGCAGGTGTGGTACTCTTGAGAGTTTTTACTTCTACCTTTTTATAATCAGTTGCCTGATTTTTCTGAAACTAGTCCACATTTTTCCAAAGTTGGCGGCAGATTTAGGACAGAAATCTGAAACTTGTTTTGCCTTACTTTTGCGAGGATTATTAAATGGACACTGTCAGTTCTGAAAGCAAGATGGTTTCAAATAGCACTGTCAAGGTAATTCTTTGCAAGTTCTTCATTAGAATGTTGAAGTCAAGGTGATGTTTTATGTTGGAGGAGGAGAGCTGTGGTAAAGACATTGGGTGTTTCCCATGTGTTTGCAACAAACCAAAGAGCGTGAGATAAGGTGATTCAATGAAATTTAGACGTGGGAACAAGAGATGTGAATCTCTTTGGGATAAATACCTTCTCTGCACAGGAACCCTTTTTTTTATTAGGCCACCAGCTCTTCAGAGTGGTTTTGGAGTGCTGAGCTACTAAACCTGCTACTGAGCTCCCTTATAGCAGAGGGATTGTGAGAACACCTGAAACAGAGAGGATTTAAAATCCTGTCAAGCCAGAGGAGTACCGTAGAAGAGGACCGAATTGAAATAGGAATCTTCAAAGGAAAGGTTGTTTTGTTTTATTGTTTTGTTTTTCCCACAGTTTAGAATAGCATTGTATACCATGACTTGATCTGAAAAAGCTTTGCAGGAAGAGTGAGAATTGTTCAAATGGAAAACCTACACACAGTTATTGTTCCCCTGGTTAATTATGTGTTCACATGCTCAAAAGCCTCTTACTGTAACATATCAATGATTTTTGCAAGTTTTTTTCTTTCTTCTTCAGTCTGTACATCTGTGTACAAAACTTGTACTTTAATTTGAAGTACCTACATCCATCTCAAATAATTACCCATCTATAAGTGCTTAAAGAGTTTAACAAGAGTTAAGTAATTAATAATTAATTATTAATAATAATTAAATTTCTATAGTATTTATTTTGGCCCAAGATTGGGGCTTATGTTTATGAAAAGGGAGAAAATGAAGATCCTTGCTAGTTTTTTATCACCAAAATGAATCCCTTCTGTTGTCAAAGAAATGTAGTCTATTTCTTTGCCTTACTAGCATGGATAGGCATCCTGCTCTGTAAAAACAACGCACTTTTGCTAAGTGCTTTCATTTTAATCCACATTTGCCCGACCTTTCTGCTTAGGTTAGGCCAAAGGCCTGCAATGTCACCATTGAGAGATCACCAGCAATTTGGGGGATGAGGTGGAGGTGTAGGCTGATGCTGCTTTTGCTGTGGGTGCTGGGAGCTGCAGTTTGCAGTAATAAAGCTCTGATACATTTTGTGCATGAAAAAGAAGTAACAACTGGGTTTTTAATATGCAACATCTCAAGCAAAACCTACAGGACAGAAAAATCAAGCTAAAAATGTGCATCCTTAAGACTACAAGATACTGGAGTGATATAAACAAGCAAGACGGGCAAGAAGGCACTCCTCTGGTGATTATTATGCTAATATGTGGAAAATTACTTTCCCTGTATCAGGGAGATAAAGGTACGAATTTATTTTTCAAGTACGTTAAAGATAATCTGTAATGACTTTCTTCCCTGAGCATTTAGATAGCTTTGCTGCAAGCTGCTCCTACACTCCCAGCTCCTGCTGCTGATTGCCCGAAACAAAGCTCTGACAGCTCCCTGACATGCACAGGCCAGCGCTGGGGATGTACAGGGTATTAAGGTCACTCATGCACAACAAAGCGTGTCTGGGTGAGCACTGACTTTGCATGTTGTTATTCTTTAGCCCACTAATCTTGATTATTGTATCCCACCAAAAATGTGAGTGCTTGCCCAACTGTAAAAGGAACTGGAACAGACCCTAAAAAACTAGGATTGCCTAAATGCAAATACCATGGCCACATAGGATGTCTGATAGCAGGTGATGATATTAAAATGGCTAAATCTTTAATGCCTGGAGATTTAGCAATTATTAGAATCATCTTAGAACTTTTCATTGTACAAATACCTATTTATTTAGACAGTCTTATCAGTGCATGGGGAAAATAGTCTTGAAATGGATGAATATGCCACTCAGATAACACAACCTGGCTGAGGGACTCCCTTTTTAAGTATCTACAGCATTGTTTTTAGAAAAAGATAATGGTATTTTTATTAAAAAATTCAACTAGTAGCAGCAGTGTTAGTGAACACTGCACCTCTGCTTGTTTGAATTTTAAATGATGAAGGAGTTTATATGGTATAAGGAAGCCAGAAAAAACCCTCAAAAGTTGAATATCCTGGGACTGTATTTAACAGTTCTCAAGATGCTTGCTTTCAAATGTATCTCCTACACGTGTATACTCTCCTTGCAGTTTTAAGAATTGCTGGCTCATTGCCCACCTCACCAACTCGATATGCAACCAGTTTCCCTGGATGCAGGCCCTGCCTTTCTATTGAGTGGCTTGGAGTCATGTTGAGATCAACATATTGCCTGTCAGTGATGCCTCTTCCAGATGCACTTCTCTGCCTTCTCCATCTCCTAGCCTGATAGTCCTTTTCCTTACTGGTATTGTTTAATCTCATCCAGGCTCCCCTTTTCCCCTTGGAAGGCCTGAGTCACTCTTCTGCGCCCTTTTTAGGGTTCGCCAAGAGCATGCAGTAGCTTCAAGCAGCCAAGGTACTCTGCTACTGGTAGATCACTCCATGTTCTCTGCTTCCTGCTCAGGCTTGCTCTGTAGGCTGATAAATGTTGGGATGGAGCAGCATGAACAGGTAGAGGTGGTAGAGGTGGTACTTAGAAGTCGATAAACTTAACGAAAAACGATGTCTACATTGAGCTGGTCTTCTCAGGATTTTACAAAATTAAGGATGAGCCCAGGGACAGATGTTAGGGGTGTGAGGGCAAAGGAATTGCTGACCTGTTTTGATCATGATCTTGAAATTCCAAAGTGGTACTTGAAAGCAGAGTTATGGCAAGCCTAGAGATTCTGCTTGACTTAAAAGAAGTCTCCTACATACTGGCAGTGTTAATAGCAGAGGTTAATAGCACATCAAAGGAGATCTTTGTATTGTGCTTCACTGGAAGAGGTGAGTTTGACTTGTTTCCATATGAATATTTCTTTGAAGGCAGAATAGCTGGAAAAGAGGACCAGCAGACATGTTTGTGAAGAGAATGCTTGGTCAATAGCAAAGCCTGGGAAAGACATCCTTAGTGGACAGATTTTCACAATTCAGACTGACAATCCCTGCAGGAAGTTCGGGAAACAGATAGGAGGCAAAGCAGCAGGTTGCTTCCTTACACAGGCACTACTCTTCTGTTTCTTTTGAACCCTCCACCCTTTTTCAACTAGGAGTCAAAAACCAACCTCACTGTAAAAATTGCATGGTCAGCATGCAAAGCCAGCAAGTTTGTCCTCTCTAACACAGATCTTGCATGGATACAAGGAATGGTTTTTTCACTATTGGGGAATCAGAGTGGTTCAAGTCACTTGGATGAATAAAAGAAGCAATAAATATTTTCATGGAGTTTTTAAAGTAACTTTTTATACATAAAGATATATAGAACTTGACTTCAAATCTGCTGCTCAAATGAATTTCTGATTATTTACTGGGAATGAGAAATTTAAGAATCAGATGATTACTTCTTTCCTTCAAATAGCTAGATTGGTATCAAGTTAAGCTGCACATAAAATAAAAGGTGGCAGAATCAGTACCAAAAACTTTTGGCAGAAGCATAGGAAAAAATCAGGGAACTGCCTGTAATTTCCTACTTACAGATTTTCTCTGGTCTGGTTGTTAGATATGTAATATCATATCTTGAATCAGGGATGTAAACCCAAGTAGTGTGAGACTTTTCAAGTGTAGGAGAGCAAGCTGGAAAATACCTGCTTGTCCTGCATGGTTGCTTGAGATGCCAGAGGCAAAAATTTTCTTAGAAGACTTTTGAACTTGAGTCATGTAGTCAATTCTCTTTGCAAATTTAGCATGTTGGCAATGGGAATGGTATAAGAGTGAAAACTAGCTTTAGCTTCCAAAGGGTTTTTCTCCAATGTTCTTCTACAGTCCATGAAAAAGGAGGTCTTGAAAGGTGAGTCAGAACTGGAAGGCTAATACATTGAGCAGCAGCCCGGAGAGCCTCTCTTCCTGCTGTGTGCAAGGGTGAGAAGGCTTATGTTGTTTGGTGAGAAGGAACTCTTGCCCTTGGTGTTTTACAGCTAAGCCCTTGTCATCCCAGGATGAAGTCCTTTGGGAGCCCTGGTCAGGTAAACAGCCTACACATATTCCTAGCACTGTACTACATGATTTTGGCCAACAGGAAGAGGAGCAATTGCAGCCCCTCTCCAGCTTTCCTGGGAAAGGTGTTGGTATCCACATCACAATGAAAAGACCCTTCCTCTGTAGAGTATGAGTGTCAGGCTCTACAAATCTCTGTACTATGATGTTTTTCTTTGTGACGTCCTCAGAATGAGAAGTATGGTTATAACTATAAATTAAATCTTGTTTTTTTCCTGAGGTTCCCTTCACAGTGGTTGATCAATATCCTCAGTAATGGAACTCTACTTAAGACATGCAATCAAAGAAAAAAGCTAAAACTTTATATGCCCTTTTAAAATCCAGTGGGCACATCTGTACTTTATTGATTCCAAATTTCATAAGCTAATTAATTCTTCATCACTGGTAGAAATATTTCTTTTTTCATTACCTGTTCAAAGTAATTTTGACATTCCTTCTTATTTCCTTTTTGTTCCAGACTACACAGAAAGGACAAAGTTGAGGTTTCATTTGTCTTTATTTACAGAGACATCATTTGGGATGATTTTTTTGCACATTTGACGTTTCTAAAAGTCATGCCAGAGTATTTGCTTTCTGAGTCTCTTCTGTGAGCAGGTATTCCCTGCTAATGAGCTTTTGTTTTACATGGATAAAAGGCTTTTTCAGTGCTAAAACTACAGCAGTGGAAGATTTGTAGTCACCCCAATCTCTTTTTTATCATTGTAATGGCTATGCTGATGATAAAATTCTTAAGATAAATAAAAATATTTTTAGTCTTATGTGTGGCTGCTTGCTGCTCAGGATAGATACTGCTGCTAAATGATAAGGACCTTTCAAAGCTTCCAAAATCAGGTAGAAGCTCACACATCTGCAGTCATTGTGACCTGGGCTGGATCTGACATCTGATCATTTTTTGTCCGGAATGAGGAAGACGAGTCTTGGAGTCCTCTTCCAAGTCACTGCAGGTTTCTGGAGCTTTCTCTCTCATCACTGAGGCAGGTTACCATCGGTGAGGTGTGACAGCACTGCCACAGTAAACTTTGCCCTAGAAGCATTTCCCTTTAACCTTGCTTTGAACGTGCTGCTGACAACGTAGAGGAGCTGGGCTCAGGCTGCCACGCGCTAATTGCATTACAGTAATGCTCTGTGGCATGAGGAGCGCCGGGGCGCCGGCACACGTGTGCCTGTCCACTGTGGCAGCTGGCTACCCAGGGCAGATGCAGCAGGCTCCAGATCCACAGCAAGGCTTCTTTGGACCCATGCTGGAGAGCAATATGGCTTTGCTTTGACTCAAAAACAGATGTATTGCACAAAGCTCACTGATAAAACATAAGCTGTGTCCAGCTCTTCTAGCTCAGAGGTAATGAAATGCTGATACAGCGGGAGATCTTGTGCATATTGACATACAAAGGAAAACTTGCAAGTTCATGCGTTGTTGCTTCATAATCCCTGGTCTAGTGTTGCCCAAGCAAACATCTCTTGAATGGCAAAGCTTCCTTAGGCCAGCTAGGCAACTGCAGCACATGTTTCATCATGCCTGCCCGGTGATGACATGGCTGAGAAGGGAAAACCACACTTGTACAACAAGGAAACAGAAACAAAACTGTGCTACCTGTGCAATTTTTCCCATCCATGCCTTGGGGGTGAGTAACTATTACTCATGGACTGCTTTAACTTTTTTCCACGGCTAGGGACAGGCTGAAGAGTAAAATTTGGGCAGTGATATCCAATTTTCCTGACAATTTTTTAAGACTTTCTCGAGAGGTAATCTTATCTAAAAGAAGCCTACCACTTAGAAAAGACGGTCTATATACACGATATGTCTGTATACTAGAAGGAAAACAAGGTCCTCCCTTACAGTAGAGCATAGTGCTATCAGATTGGGTTCCCTCCAAGGTAAATGTATGGGCAGGTAAATATATGGGCAGCTAAATGAATAAAGGTCTAGGGAAAAAGTTACACCTCCTATGGAATCTGATTAGTGATGTGTTGCAGATGAGGAGGTGGTGCTCTGCCCTGCCCAAGCAGCAAGCCTTGTGACTCCAAAAGAAAAAATATGGCTTAGCTTGCATAGGTGAATCTATGGCTACATAAAGAGAAACCTCAAACACTCCTGGCCACTGGTTCCCAGCTCCCACGTCAGGTGAAGCATCACTGCACGACACGCATCTGCCCAAAGGAGTAGAATGAAGGTCTCTACACTCTTTTGCCTTGTGCTTGGTAATGAAGACCTGTAATATCCTCCCCTCCTACAAGGTGCAAGGGCTTGCCTACCTCAGGAAAGCATTCACCCTGGTTAGGCACAAGCTGCCAAGGTGGTGGTTGCTCCTAAATGTGGCTACGTGCTTGCCGTGCCGCCCATTTCCTCAGAAAAATTTACACTTCTCATTATAAATTTGATTCTCCTTTTCTCAGAGAGTATATAGTCCAATGTGGAAATGAGCAAAACTTTGGGGAATTTATTCTGTCTGCACTGAAACAATAATATGTGGCATAGGAATTCAACGCCATCCATAGGTACGCATGTATTTGCTGCTTCTCTTTTCATATATCTTAAGAGGAGACTACACAAACACAAAAGGCCTGATGTCTGATTGTGATGTCAGCCTCAAACCAGGCAGGAATTGAGATTTACAGGGATGAATCCCCGTGGCTCAAGCATCTCTGGATATCAGAACATTTTAGTTTGCCCCCCAAAATAGGAGCCGTATTTGGCAAATATATATTGTTCTGTTAAGATAAGAAACAATGCATATTTTGTAGCCCTGGCCACTTGTACCTTACCCAGAAGGATACATCTCTGTCCCCTATAGTTACTTTGTTTGCTACACAGACAGTTTCAGCACCATTCTGTTTCAAAGAAGTTTTGAGATGTGGCATTGATATCACAGCCAGTAATCCATATCACTGGATTGACTAATTTGCAAAACATTAGAACTTTGTAAGAACTGAGTGAGATTTTTTTCACTAACAATCTGCATTTCAGAAAAGAGAGATGAGTCTCTTTTCTCCTTAGTCTTGTATAAACTTAGATGCCTAGACCTGAAAATTTTGCAAGGAGAACAAATCAGACCAAATGACGTGGGAGGATTCAAAACGGTAGCAATGTTGAGCACAGGTAGGTAACTGGATCTTCAGGTACTTCAGATCCAGGAATACTGTCTCACCACTAGATGGAAATAGTGGATTTTACATCTTCTGCTGCATTATTAGCAGTTATACCTGACTACCATTTGCATATTGTAAGCCATCTGCAGGCAGCACTGCAGAAATGTGGATCCAAAATTATTTGCTAGTGTATGTGGAGTAAAGCCAAGATTTCTATTTCTAGAAATTGTCCCTGCTTTACAAGACTGAAGAAGGCTTCCTAATTCCTGAAGGATGATTCTGTTTGATCCCTAATCTAATGGCTTTTCATTTATCCTTTCTGTAAGCAACCAGAGTACTGCAGGATGGACAGCATGTTGATTCAACTAGCATAAATTAGTAAGCATCACCCTAATTTAACCTTCACTCTGAAATCTCTTACACAAGAGACATACACAAGATTAAATAAAAAAATAAAAGTGGAAGAATGTTGAAAGTCTTGTGTTTCAATGTACCTACTTAATAACACAAAAAAGAAACAATGTGACGCTGTCTTATGGGCAGATGCTATAATGTTGTTTGCATATTAAAAGCAAGCATATAGTCAGAGGAGCAGAAAGTAATTAAAGACAGCTCTGTAAGGAAGGATAGAGGAATTTTAAAAAAAATATTAGTTAAAAATTATATATTTATTTTGTCTATGACAAATCTGACTTTCTACGAAGTCTTGAAACTGCTAGTTGCTGTGTGAAGTTGTATCACAGCAAAGCATAAAGGAGAAAGTCCTCCTTGCTCCAAAACATTTAGCTTTATGGCACCTTCTCATATTGTGAAATGCTGGAACCAGCACAGGACCTGACTTGCTGTCTTCTCTGGTTTTGATACCTTCATCTCAATCTCCTTCATGAAAGTACTAGCAGAGAAGTGCAATGACTGTTATTCCATTAAAAAAACCTCTGAAGACACCAGATGTATCTTCACATTTCTCTTTTTCCAGACAGGAGAAAGTAGCTGTGGGTTTCATCCAGTGCGATACAAAGGCTAAAAGAGATCGGCATAACCCTGATGTTGGAAACTAATTTGCCGGGGTACATTGGAATCAGGATTTGTTTTGTGAATTAAAAATAGCAGCTTCCTCACAGAATATGACAGTAAATCTCTCTACTCACCAGACAGAAATTGACAAAAGATTGGTCGAAACCATACAGGGCCCATTGACAGAGAATATTTTATGACACCTCTTCTGTGCCAGTGTACAGTAGTGGCAGCTGCAGTATTTTCCTTTAAGAAGTAGGAATTGCAGTTCCTAAGGACCAAAACCAAGGTATGATACCTCCATTTTTCCAATGCTAAGGCATGAGATTGCATTCAGGCTTTCATTTTTCCTGAGTGCTGCAAGCACCCACATTAATTCTGTATTTTGATTGATTTTGTTTGCTGAACTGACCACTGTGTGTATGTAGCAGGTCTGTTCCAGGGTCACAGTAACTATGGATTACTGTAGTTCAATAAGATGCGACGTACCAGTGGGAGTTGGGGAGTTTTTGGGAAGGCTGGCAATCAAACCCGATAAACTACTTTGGATGCTGATGCCTTATTGCTCTGTCTCTGTGCCATATGATGATATTTTGAATTAGCCTTCAAAAAAAAACCATGACAGGTAATAAACAGTATAATTTAGCATTCAGAGTCTAGCTAGGAGCACATGGGTACCAGCACTCAGCACGCTGGAATCTTTCACCACACCGGATGGAGTTTTTGTGTTGGAAGGAGCATTGAGGCCACAGCATCCCTCGGTGGGACAGCTCTGACAGCGTCCCAGCACTCCTGGGTGCTGGCGTGCAGAGAGGGGTTGCGAGTGTATGTGTAAGAGTGTGAGTATGAGTGAGTGTGTGCGAGTGAGCGTGCCACCTCTCTGTGCGTGTGTGTGTCTGGGTGCACGAGTGCGAGTGTCTGCCTGCGGGTGTGTGAGTGTGTGTGTCTGCCTGTGAGTGTGTCTGTGTGCGTGAGTGGGTCTGTGTCTGTCTGTGTGCATGTGTGAGTGTCTGAGTGCGTGAGTGAGTGTGTGTACGTGAGCGTGTCTGTGTGCGTGAGTGTGTGTGTGAGTGTGTCTGTGTGCGTGAGTGTGAGTGTGAGTGTCTGTGTGTGTGAGTGTGAGTGTCTGTGTGCGTGAGTGTGTGTGCGGGCGGAGGGCGGGCAGTGCCGCGGCGTGCCCGCTCTTGCCGCCGCCGCGGGCGGGACTCTCCGGGCGGGGGCTCGGCGGGGAAGGGGCCGGGGCGCGGCGGGAGCCCCATTGGCTCTTCCCGGCAGCACATGTTGCCGGCCCGGCTATAAAGGCGGCCGCGGCCTCGCTGCAGCCCGTCCTTCTGCCTTCACGTTTCTACAGGGACGCCGTCAGCTCCAGTGCCGCCGCCATGGCCATCGACGCGTTTTTGGGTAAATGGTGCCTCGTCTCCAGCGAGGGCTTCGAGGAGTACATGAAGGAGCTGGGTAAGAAGCCGGCGGCTCCCCGCCCCCGGGAGGGAGGGATGGATGCCGGGATGCCGCCCCGGGGATGTGCTGTCGCTGCCGGCCGGCGAGGCTCTGTCCAAGGTCCGCGGAGAACGCGGTCCCGGAGCGGGCCCGAGGGTGGGATGCAGCCCGGCCGTGAGCCGGGGCTGGGCGGCGGCTGCGGGCGTGGTGCCGGCATTCTCCGGGATGCAGCGCCGGGGGCTCCGCGCCCTCTCGGCTCCGGGGAGGGAGAGCGCTGGCCGGCAGCAGACCTTTCCTCTCGGGAGAGCTACCGCCTCTGGTTCCGCGTCCTAAAGATGTCAGCGACCCTTTTTGCATCGTAATTGCTGTGAGGCAGGTGCCGGCAGCAGCAGGCACCTTCCCGCCGCACACGCTGCGCCCTCCCCGCCGCCGGCATTACCGGCTGGTGCCGGCAGCCCGGCTGCCATCAGGCCGGTCCGCCCCTGCCTCGCCGGGAATGCCGGGGCCGGGCTGCGGCGGCTGGGCGCTGCCCGGCCCGGAGGGCGGCGGGTGCCGCTCGGCAGCGCTGTGCCGGGGCCGGGCTGGCTCACCCCGCCTGGGGCGGCCCCACACAGACCTGCTGAGCCGGGGCTGCCTCCCCGTGGAGTCACCTTGGGTGTCTCCTCCCGAGAAAGCCGAACTGGATCAGCTGCCTGTGGGTAACCGGCAGCCGGCTGCCCTGCCGGAGGCTATTTGCCTGTTTTCTTCTGTGGGTAGCAGCACCCTTATCTCAGGGGGATGGTCCTGGCTTGTTATCCCTGAGTCCAGGTTGCCCTACATTTTGTAACACGAAGTTATCGGATGAAGAACACGCCTAACAGACCAGAAGCTGCCTCATCTGCAAGCTCCGATTTACCACATTGCTGTGAGCATCGTGGCCGGCAGGTGATAGATACCTGGCAGTGTCTGTATGGCACAGGAGCTATTATTTTCTGCAATTTATTCACAGATGAAATCCATGACATTTTCTCAAGAGGCAGAAGATATAGCCTTATCTTTAGAGGGAGGAGAAGAAGGAATTTAGGTCTTGCATTCTTCATGTAAAATACAAAAAGCATCACTGCATTTACACTCTGCAGTGAGTGATGGCTGTAATTACATTTTGGTAGGCTTGTCAGTATGTGATTGGTATGATATGAGAAAGACTTTTGACTGAAGTCTTTGGGAGACTTTGGAGGAAATTCAAGAATTTTAAGCTCAGTTTGGTTGAGCCATGGATTAGGATGCCTTGGTGCTTATGTCCAATGACCAGACCTAGGCATGTGCCAAGTTGCAACTTCAAAGTAGAAATCAGGTGCTGCAACTGCAGAGCACCTCCCATGTGTAGGCAGCAACAGCCTGTTGTTTGGATTTAGATTGAAATCATAAACCAGTCACTTTTCCATTTTACATTTACAATTTAGGCAATTAAATTTATACCAAGTCACATTTTAGGAGCCAGTCATTTACTGGATTTCACCCTTGCTGGCTACTTGTGAAACTCTCTGCCTTTGATCCTATTGATGCACCGTAACTGAGGCCACACAGATTTTGCTCATTCTGTGTAAAAGAACATTTGAGGACAAAGAAGTTGGAATTTCACTTCTTGCCATATGGAAGACATGCAACTCATTTCTTTACTTGGATCCCAAGCTGTAGCTGAGCAAATAACTCCCTGATTACTCTGGCCTGGACTACAGCAACAGAATGTGTGTGGAGGTTACTGTGGCAATAATTTCCAGCTCTGATCAGAAAAACTGGACTGAGGATAACTGGTTTTGTTTGTTTGTTTGTTTGTTTTCCCTGTGACCTCAAGCTTAAGGCTCAATCCTGGAATCTCATTTGACTTTCTGGAGAAGCAGTGTCTGGAAAGTACTTTATTTCCCTCTCAACGATTCAACCCTTACCTCCACATACCAGGGGAATGCTGTGCTGATACTTGACAACATTTTTTTAACTGCACCAGTTGCAGAACCAAGGCACTGACTTGGTGGTACTTTCTGCCCCATTTGGTTGCATAGCAATTCGTGGTTCAGAGATGCACTTACCAGTTCGATGGATTCACGTTTGTTGCTTGCTGCCCTCTTATTTGTATTTTCATCCTTCAGATCAAAAAGATTCAAGCAACCCCTCCAAAAAGGGCATGCAGGGGCTGAAGCAGGGTGAATTTGAAGAGTTTTGAGAGCTGCTGTCTCCAGATCATGAATTTTCAGCCATTTGCAAATTGCTCATTTTGCTAATTTCTCCATTTCTCTGTCTTTTGCATGGGTGTGTAAGCACTATTTTTACGATACTGATTTTCTAACTCACAACTCCATACTTTGTAAACAGGATGTAAAATATGAAATTTAATTAAAAATTGCATGATTTAAATGGTGTACAAATTAATGAAGGGTATTTATTGAGTAACTTTAAATAAAGTGGATTAATCTGTCAATTAAAAATAATTTGTAGAATTTTCAGTGTTCAGAATTTGAAGAAAATAATTTTATTTTAGTTCAAGCTTTTGTATTTGTTTTCCTTTTTGCTATTTATTTCTGTTTGAAAAAAGTCATTGCTGAGTTTTGGGATATCTACAAATCCTCTAGAGGGCAAAATAAATTTAACTTTAGCTCTCTGAGGAAACAACAGAGTAACTCTGCAAATAAGCTTTTTTCCTTCCTCATCTGTGGAAAATTTAAAACATCCTCTTTCTTTGTGGCTCTTGAGCTTTGATTCTCAAGTGTACTTAAGTGCCTAATTAAATGGGAATTAGGTATTTGAATTCTTGTGTGGCCCTAAGCCTCAGGGTTTAACTGACTTTGTGACACTCTGTGCCTCTCCCTTGCAGGTGTGGGTATGGCTATGAGAAAAATGGGAAGCATGGCCAAACCTGATGTTTACATTATTAAGGATGGGGACACAATCACCATAAAAACAGAAAGCACCTTCAAAACTTCACAGTTCAGCTTCAAGCTTGGTGAGAAATTTGAGGAAAATACATTAGATGGCAGGAAAACTCAGGTCAGTATACTAGGCTTTCTGTTAAAAAAAAAAAAAGGCAATCCTTGGGTGTTTTACCGAGGGAGATGCTATTTTAAAATCAGTTTTGACATCCACACTAACAATGCTTTGTTTGATGAGCAGTTGTCTCTGTAAATCTCATTGAAAATTTTTTTTTAACATGGATTAAGCAAATTCCAAAGAGGAAGAATGCTGAAATCAATAGTCTTGTTTATTTTGCTGTTTTCATTTTGTAGCAGAGGCGTTTTTTTAGTAAAACTAACAGACCTCTAAATCCCTGTTAAAGCCAAATGCCACTTCATCTGAAGCCTGTGGAAAAAATGCCATTGATGTTTAATCAGAGGCAATTCAGCCCTAGGGTTAACCTTTCTGCTGGGTCTCGTATTTGCATAACAAGAGAGCCTGGTTCAGTGCGGGGTGGGATCACAGACAGCCAGGCAACCATGTGAATTACGGTCACTAAACTCCAGTTTTAGAAGGCAAAGAATTTCTCCTTGCACCTAGCAGGGAGAATATTTATCCCAAAGGAGGTAAAACACAAAGGCTACATCTCATTTCCTCGTGTGAGTGCTCTCTGTTTATCACCCCCCTCCCTCCAGACACACACTTTCAGTTCATCTATTACTGCAAGATCAGATAAACGCTACACAAAAGCTCAAAGCCCATGTAACAAAGAGATGAACAGAGAACATCTTCTGCTCCTGTTAATTGAAATTGTGGATGCTGTCAAAGGTCTGTCTGATGTGAGCAGTGAGTTAGTTACTGTAAGAAGTGGATTGATAAAATGTTTAAGATAATTTCTGTCTTTGTAGTTTTCAATGATAACATTATTATTGAGTGAACCGGGGTGGGAGTCTTTCATTTGGAATAAAGTGTTGAAAAGCCTCAGTGCTGCCCAAATGTCATGGGGAAAATACTGATGGTCAGGTTCTTCTTTCAGACTCTTGTCAGCTTAAAAGATGATGGGTCGTTGATTCAAGAGCAGGAATGGGATGGCAAGAAGACCACAATAACAAGGAAGCTAGTGGATGGACAATTGGTGGTGGTGAGTTCAGTCCTGCTTTCTGATCCCCAAGTACTGCTGGTTGGTAGCCTGAAATGTAACTCTTAACGTGTCTTTTTCCCCTGTTGGTCTGCACTGAGAGGTAAATTAATAAATCCATCTCTGTATCTTCTAGGAATGTGACATGAATGGTGTCAAGTGTGTTCGGGTCTACCAGAAAGCATGAGGACGTCTTCAGGTTCAGTAGGAACTTGCTGCAAACAACTCAGTTCAGTGGACAGAGCTCCTTTTCACTCCATATTTTCCTTTTCCCTGTTTTCTAGTATTTCAATGAACTGAGTAGCTGAGTGCAATTCTTTTTAAAGGCCGTGATGTAACTATTATGTAACTATTCTGAAGTTAGGCTATTAAATAAAATTGTTGAATATATGAAGTGGAAACATTGTTACTACAGTGGAATTTTAAGTGAGGTTTCGTAAAAAATCTGATTTGTTTTAGGCTCTACTACAATCTGCCTTCAGCACAAGACAAGACAAGACAATATATCACAAACATCTCTACCCTCTAAGAGAAAAAACATTCAAAGTTTGGGCTGTGGAGTTCTTCCAATTTCAAATTTTACCAACTTCCATTTTACAAGTAAATAGAATTGGGTGGGTATAAATATGAGAGAAGATAAATTGGTGCTTAAGTAGAGGAATGGATTATCAGGGTGAGTTTGGTTTTTCAGTGTTTGAAACCCAGTTTTCTCAATCTCAGTATGTAAATACCAGTAAGCCAATGAACATGATAAATCTAAGCAAGCACATGTGACTTCCTTTCTTGAAAGGATGTCTTATTTTAAGAAGACTTTTCCTAGCAAAACTCTTATTCCATGTCTAGTAATATTCTAAAAATTCTTAACCGAAATTTGCTGAAATACTGCCTAAAACCTAAAGCCTCATTTTTTAAAAACTTGTTTGAAACACCTAGCAATGGAGCTTATATGCTTTGAAGTGCCATAATAAATAATCAGAAATATCAGTGTCTTGAGTATTACTTTTACACTGGTTGGGAAGCAGAGCCTATTAATGCTACTATTCTGCCAAAGAAATGTCAGTTGTCATTAAAAACGTTTAGGGGAACTTCTGTGATACCAGACAAGCATGTCCTACAAGTGAACTGTTTGGTGACAGGAAGATTTCCATGAATCCAGGAGCCTGAGGGATCATGCAGTTGCACAGGTCCTGTTTGCTGCATCTATCATTGCAGAATTGATTTTACTTCTGAGATTTTAGCTGCTCAGTGCAGGTATCATATTACTGAACTTACTCAAATAGAAAAATCTGGTTTTTGTGTTCATTCTGCTAACCATGGCAAGTGACTTTTTCCATAATTTTGGACCATTTATCCTTTTCATAATTTTATGACTACTTATGATGTCATGCCCTTTACCCCTGTCATATGAAAGCATTTTTCCCTGGAGAATATTTCTTGCAATTTCTTTCTGTGGCTCCTTTTTGGGTTGTCATTTTTCACATTTTCTCATTGTATTTTTCCTCATTTTAATATGAACTCTAAAGATAGAGGGTGTAGTCTTATACAGACATTAGAAATAGAAGGAATCTACCCATGGAAGCAATATGGAAAACAAACTGATCTGATAAGGGACTTGCTACATTTCAGATCAGAAATACACTAAACAGCATAAGGTGTGATATGGAAATCCTGCCTCCCTTCCCAAAGAGGCAGTAGTTACTGCTTTTAACTGGGCATTAAGCCTTCTAGGGGGTCACTGGTCTATCATTTACCCCTGCTTGTTTACTCCTGATCCTGGGTTGTGTTAATTGTTTATCTTTCATTTGAATGGAAAAAGAGTCCAATGTCTTTTATAGGACATCCGTTTTGATTACAATGAGATCACTTCTTGTAAAACAAAAGGCAGAAGAGTATCTTTTTAGAGTGATTTCCTTTGGAAACAAGGCTTATAAAGTCTGCATATCTGTGCTCTCCAAATCCAGCAATATGTGAAGTAGAGGGCAGAGGTCCCAAAGATAACTGTTCTTCCACAAATGTCATGAAAATAGGCAGCCTGATAAAGGAGATGGACCATTAAAGTACCTTGATGATGGAAAGACTGCACAAGGAAGTGACACTTTGTTTGACATTAAATGTAAGTAAAACATTACAAGGTCTCTTGGCACACATAGGAAGTTATCTTAAGCTCAGAAGCTGACCAATGATAAGAGGCAGATTAAGAGGGAGCTGGAATTCTTAAGAACTGATTCTCCAGAACTACTTAGTCTCACATTTATTTGCTGTATTTTGATATTAGCTCTAGCCTCAGCTGCCAGTAACTTCAATGTAAGTGTGCTGTGACCCAGAGCTACCATATATACAACCTGTTTGTGTTAGATTAGACCATACACTTAAAATGACAATTGTTTTTTAGTACTGCAAGCCAAGATTTATAATGCTCAAGACTTGAAATATATTTAGTTTCCAGTTTCCTCCTATTATTTATTATACTAGAAAAAACTTCATGAGTTTACATGCACAATATTCTCATCAGTGCAAAATAACCAATTGTCCTGACATTTGCATAACTGTAGTTCACCGTATCACATAAGAAGGCAGAAAATAAAGTTTTCTCAGTAGAACTGAGAAAGAAGAAGTTGAGCATTATCCAGCCAGGACTGCTTTATAATGCTAAAGAAATAAATGAGGAGACAAGCTTTGTTGTGACCTTTTAGTGTATGTTTTTTGAAATACTTTGGAGGGATGAAAGAATCATGTTTAGCAAATGAAGCTGCAAGTAGAACTTCCTCGAAGAGAAGCAGTTTCCATGTCCAAAACACGTTCATTAATAGTCACAAGCAGTGTCCAATTTATATCTTTAAATCTCACTATCTTCTCAAATTGGTGTAGTTCTGCTATTTACAAGAAAGAGGCTGTTGTTAATGTATCTGTTTGTTTGTCAGTGAGTAGGTTGGATAGGTGGATTTTTTTTGATAGTGAAGTGGGATAAAGGAGTAGAAAATGAAGTTGGTTAGTAATGTAGATCTGATATTCCACCACCATTAGGGAAGTCTCTTGTTTGAGCTTTCCAGGAACACTAATGAAATGGCACTGTGCTTTGTGGAGAGTGTACTGGCTCTGTATAATGCCCAGACTATTAAGGATTTTCCTGTTATGGTTTAGTTCTATGATTTATTTCAAAATTGTTATCCTACTCTGCCTACAATCTCTGCAGTTAATACTGGCTTTTCCTCTTCCTCTCCCCTTCCTACCTCACACATGCCCTGCAGATCAAAGTTTTTTAAAAAACAAAGTCAATGGTAGGAAACATCTCAGCTTTTGGAGGATATGGTTCCACTGATAGCTGTCAGCTGTCCAAAAAAAAAAAAAAAAAAAAAGAGTGCTTATTTCTTCAGGTGTGATGATGAAGTGTAGGGAAACAGTTTTGCTCTGTCATTGGTCACTTAGGCTACATTAACTGAGACTCAAACATCTGAAAAGCAAATTAATAATTGAATAGGCACTCTTTTTTTTTTTTTTT
>VWYO01000316.1:200396-222249 GCA_013400275.1 Rhadina sibilatrix
TCCTCTCCTCTCCTCTTCTCTCCTCTCCTCTCCTCTCCTCTCCTCTCCCCTCTCTCTTTTCTTTTTCAAGACATTTGGGGCTGAAAGGAAAAGCACTGCTCTGCATTACTATCCCACTTATATCTCAAAGAAGTGTATTATAGAAAAAGTAATGAAAAGCAGAAGGGAGAATCTTTCACAAATAATTTAATTCCTTCTACCATAAAGCTGAATGAATTATGTCTATGTTGTCCCTGAGAATTGACAGTGGAGCTATTCTTAAAACATTTCACAAATGGAGATCTCACATTCTTCAGTGGTGATATTATCCAAATATTACTAAGGAAAAATATAGGTCCCCCTTGTTGCAAGGTTCTATTTCACAAGTTAACGTGGGTGCCAACACACTGATTAAGGTCTTTTTCTTCTTATCTTTCTTGGTATTGCTCTTGCCTTTCCTACAGGCTCTGCCTGTGCACGCAGGACAGCTCTGTCTGGTGTTCTGCTATTTGCATTGTTGACAACCAGTAGGGACTGATAAGGTCCTACTATCAAACTGATTGTTTCTCCAGGTTCTGTTTACTCTGGCTTTACGTAATGCAGAGCCCATCCAGACTTGGGATGTACCACAGCAGCAGGCTGAGGCTGGCCCTGTCACTGGTGGTGCTGTGCCCTGCAAAGTGACTCTGCTTCTCTGCTGACCCAGGGGGTCATCTTTTCTTGGCTCCCCTGCAAGCCTCAGGATTCACGTGGGAAAATGGGAGTGTGGTGCTGAGAGGAATGAATCAATCCAGTTTCCATTTTTAACTGCACTTATGCTGTTTAGGTTGGGATGAAGAAACAGATGGTCCTTTAGGAAATCCTGAAGAGTTTCACTTCCACCATCTGACGTATTACTTTTTCCATATGAGAAGAATTTGCTTCTATCTCTGATGGCATACAGCTTACACCTTGATTACTAGGTGAGATTGGTTTTCTTCCTGCCTTTACACCAGCACTCTAGGAAAATATATTTATTTCTCTTAGTGTGATCTACAAAGGGACACCTAACAAAGTTCTCTTAGACAAGCACCTACAACTAAGCAGTCCAAGAAAAAAATTGTCATTTGCAAAGTCTGAGAACAGCCTGGGGACTGATGTAGGATCTTTTGTTCATGTACTTCTTCTAGACACTTAAATAAAGCAGTTACTGCAGTTTGAGTTTTATTCCTTTATAGACAAACCTAGCAACAGCATCTGATGGGAGCTGTACCGTGGCACACTGTGGAGTCAGACTTGTCTCACCAAACCTCTACTGGACGACCAAGCTGAGGTGCTTTGCTCCTTTGCTCCAGTGCTGAAGGGCAGACATGGCCTGGAAGTGCCAGGTGGCAGTCTGAGGAGTAAACTGCCAAGCCCAGTGTGAACACACTTTGTTGTCTTCCAGAGACACACATGGTACACTCCAGTACCAGAAGCCATGATACAGGAGGAGGTACAGAGCCTGCCCCTCACCCCACAAACCTCACAGGAGTCATGTGAGTCACACAATGTGCTCCAATTCATGAGTCACACTAAGTATATACAAAACCTATAAGATAGGAAATGCATGCTTACAAGCTGTGTTTTACTAGACTTGTTATCTAGCTGTGCAAAAATTGTTTAGTTGAGAAGTCAATTACTTTTTGTTTTTGTTATTGCTGTTAAGGATTTTTATATGGGTATTTTGTGTTAGCAGACAGCGGCACAGAAATAGGCACTGTCATTAATTAACTGTGAATACCTGTCTCTGAGGAGTTTTGTGTTATGTTGGACTCCATAGTTTTGATTTCTTTTAGAGACTTCTAAAAGAAGTTAGATGTTAGATGTTGTTGTCTCTATGACCAAAACCCGTTTTCTTCTAGGAATCTCCAGCATGGGAGGTTCTTGAGATTTTGTCCACTCGGATCAGTAGCTTGGGTAGCTGATGAAGGTTACAGCAGGAAGGTTATGCCTCTCTAGGTGCCAGCCCCCAGTTAGTCAGCAGAGTTTATGCTGTGCTGTCCCTGCATCTGACCATGACACCAAGTTGACTTCTGTGCATCGGGTGGGTGTGTGCTCTTGATCCAGTCTTTTCATGAAGTTCATAAATTCAAGGGGTTTTTTTTAGGTATTGACAAACACCTGAGTCCATCTGAGTCCATGCCTTGGGAAACACTCACATTTTTCTGTTGAATATACAGAATGTATATTAGACGATGGAACATCGCTAAATGTCACACTTAAAGGATGATTTCATAAACAGACAGAAGTGAACTGGCTACAACACTCTCCTTGGTTTTCCTCACGGTGTCAAAGAATCAATGGTTTTGCTCTGCCCCAGGTGTTCTTTTGATTCCAGGTTGATGCCACCACACACAGCTCCTGTACTCACCTCCTGTTTCATGAAAAGGACTTGGGTAATTGCCTAACCACCTTACCCAAACATTTGTAATCCCCTAGTGCCACCCCACCTTAGAAGTGTTTCATATAGCTGAATTTTTCCATTGTTTACATGATGGGTTCCAAAGGGTGGTTGCCTCAGACAGGTGTGCCTCATCCTCAGGGAGAGAATTTGTTCAGCTGTGTGTTTTCTTAGATTACTGTAGTAACTATCTTCCAGCAGGGATATTGAATCCCTTCCTTCTTTGACTGACCCACCCCTTATTTCCCTCTTGCTCTAGAATTTTTGCATTTTTCTGCCAGGACCACTAGGTGTCACAAGTACTCACAACTAAACTATAACATCCTCTAAAATATTAGTCCAGACATCTTGATATTTCCCTAATCAAGGGGTCCAAGAATTTTGATAATAGACCTGATGTGTATGTGGGAGCTGCTGGATGTAATAAAAACGCCAGATACTTCAAGTTGGTGCTTACAGAGAAGATCCATGTTGTTTCATAGCAAACAATTGAGCATTTGAGGGACCTGTACCTGTCGTGGAAGTGCCTCAATTCAGCTAGCCAGAGAAAACTTAAAAATTGGACATGATCTGAAAGATCAGCAGCCTGTGTCTAACACAAGGAAATATGCTGGTGAAACAGGGTGTATAGAAGTAAAGAAAGAGCTCCACCCTGAAAAAGCTTATGGTTAAGAAACAGAACAATCCTCTGTATTTGGATGATTTTCAAACTAAAACTGAGTTTTACATGCCAATAATGAGACATATCTTTCTTTTCTTCCCACCCTACTTCCAGCCTGTCTGTTTATGAACTAACCAATCATTCTTGCCAGCAGTTTGAGTTTTACACTAGCTGGGAGGATATATTCTCAAGCTTCCCAGTGGGAACCACAGTAAACAGCTAGCTGACTCTGTGGAACTCCAGGACACTGATCTGTTCTGAAGAGGATATTTCAGTTGTTCCAAATATCACAAAGCATTAACCCTGTAAACCCATGTTTAATTTGTTTGTTTATTTAAATCATAGGTGTTTCCATTTCCAAGTGTACTTTTCTACCTAAAAACAAGCCTCCAGCACTCCCCCAGCATGCAGCACATCCACCCACAGGTGCACTACCTGTCCTTTTGTTGCTTTTGGAGGCATGCCTCAGTGCACCTTTATACTGTGCACTGAACAAGCAGCACAAGAGAATACTTTCTATGTAAAAGGAGGGAAACCCAAATCTTTCCATCTAGGGCCTCAATTCATCTGAGTCCTGTGCAAGCCACAAGCTTTTGCAACTTCGCAGTGGCACCTGCTTACATCAGCTAGGTCTGAAGCTGCAGCAAGGCACAGGAGTGGAAGGAGACGAGCACAGATGATGAAAACTACTTGTCAAAAGGAGTATGTATGAGTATTAGTCTAATGATAATTCTGCTTCTGGTATTTTAATCTTCAAGATCACCCTCTATCTTGCAGCGGGATTCTGAAGGCACTGGAGTAGGGACTGGATTCCCCGTGTTTCTTACCTCTCCAATTCCTGTAAGACCTTTTCCATCAATTTCAAAAACTCCCTGTAAACAGCATGCCAGTGGCTCTACATCCTGTTATCTGCCACATCACTGGACTAATTTATTCCAGCATTTTTAACTGGTTAGATGCCATAATGGGAGATGTGTGGAAAACAGGCTTGATGAAAGGTTTTAGTGCTTCATGGATCTGTTCTGAGTAGATTCGGAAACACATCTTTCCTCCTTTTTCCATATTTTAAAAAATATTTTCCTCATAATTAGAAAAGTTTTATACACAGTAATTCAAAACATCACATGCACTTAGGGGCTTGATCAAATGTAGTATTACTGCATGACATCCAAACAGAGAGTATTATAAATCTGGAGTTGCCTATTATAGTGTCATTTTAAGATGGCAAGATGAGAGCATAATGGCTTTGGGCTATACCAGATGGTGAATATAGGTACTGAAAAGTACTCCACAACTCCTGGAAGAGAGTGCATCACCCTGAAAGAGGCAAAGACTATTCATTCCTTTTCTAAAATAGTATTTCAAAGATAAAGTTTGACATCATCATGTAGCTGTGAGTTTTTTTCTTACTAAAGCTGCATAATGCTTATTAGTAATGCCATACAGTTCACTATCAGTCAAATTAATCATTCATTCAAGACAGCTAATTTGGTTCTAAATGCACTATTTAGAATGAATGCTGAATATTACGAACTGTAATTAAGTAGCCACCTGCTGCACCTTTATGACATTATGTTTGGTATATTGCTGCAATAACCTAAACTGTGCTAAAGGTAGAGTTCAGTTCCAGATAATATTTTGCTAATAACCTACCATGTAAACAAATACAATCAATTATGGCAAGAGGTAATTGCAGTGTTGAATCATTTTTCTTACAACATTTAAATAAATAATCAGATTGATTCAGAAAGATTTTGAACTTGTATTTAAACGAAGGTGTGTCTGAACCGTAATAGGTGCAATGACAAAGATAAGATTAGGGAGGTGCCAGCTTTCTGATGATTTTATATAAGTTTTAAGGTACCTTTTTAACAAGGAAAGACTTCTGTTGCCCAGTGCTCTGTAAAGAATAGGCATTTCCCAGGCAGAAATCTCTGTCTATCTCCACTTATGGGGCCTGGCCTTTTTAGGGCTGTTTCCTCTATTTGCCAACCAGAAACAATAATTGAAAAAAAGAAGAATGGTACATTTTGCTACCACTGGGGTGTGCCACTTAAAAGGATTATGATTTCAGCCCAGTAATTCATTCTCCTGCAACTTCACCCTGGACCAGCGCCCTTTCCATTCACATGGAAATGGAGGTGTGTCCTGAACCGTAATAGGTGCAATGACAAAGATAAGATTAGGGACATGCCAGCTTTTTGCTGGTTTTATATAGATTTTAAGGTATCTTTGTAACAAGGAAAGACTTCTGTTGCCCAGTGCTCTGTAAAGAATAGGCATTTCCCAGGCAGAAATCTCTGTCTATCTCTACTTACGGGGCCTGGCCTTTTGCGGGATATTTCCCCTATTTGCCAAACAGAAACAATAATTGAAAAAAAGAAGAATGGTACATTTTGCTACCACTGGGGTGTGCCACTTAAAAGGATTATGATTTCAGCCCAGTAATTCATTCTTCTGTGGCTTCATCCCGGACCAGTGCCCTTTCCATTCACATGGAATTTTTGTGTGTGAAAATCAAATCACTCGGCAAAATGCTGAAATCAGTTATCACTCTCTTATTCTAAGAGAGAGGAAAAAAGGAATGAAGTGGTGCCATTTCTTGGCCATTGCTACACAAACACAGCAGTCAAAGACCAGAGGAGGGTCTGTGTGCCTACTGGCGATATTCATTGCTCCTGAAGCTTGCTATTTGGATAGTCATCTGCTTTTAGCTAAGTAATTAGTCTCTTTGTCTTATCAGCAGGTAATCTCCAACATTAGCAGAGCAGTTCATCCTACCTCCCTTGCACACCTATTTTGTAAGAGTATATTCCCCCAAGAACATATCTCTTTCTTCCTTCACTGGTGAGGTGAAGACAAGAGAAGAACCAATCTGAGATACCCAAGTTTTAGAGGATGAGTTTTAAGAGTGAGTTGAATCCCACAACTAGTGCACTTCATAACCCAGTGAAGCATGTTTAGACCGGAGAAGGTGCACCTAAGTGCACCCTTGCAATATTTTTGAGGAGATTACCTAGAACAGGGAGTCAATCTCAATACTAACTTTCATGGTGGGATAATGAAATGCAATTATCATAATCTGAAATAAGGCAGCGTCTGACTGGATAAAAACAAAAATGTTTCCCCTCTGAGATCAGCCATGCAGTGTAAGAAATTGCTGAGAGAACTCTAAGATCTCTGAGCCTGGAGATTTTGATGTCAAAATGGATCAGCTGCCTGGTCTGAAGACAGAGCTGCCCCTATTTTGAGTAGGGGATTGATTGGTGACTTCTCAAAATCTCTTCAGCCCTAAGTGAGTAGTGAGGCTCTGTTGTTTTTCATGTTGAAACATCACACAGGAGATACTATGCCCATATATCAGAGGCAGACTGTGAAGGTAATGCAGGATCTATACAAGATATAACACAGAAGGTTGTATCAGATGTTGATGAGACACCAGGGTCAAGTTTAGGTTCAGCTGGCACCTCCAGGAACAGAGTTTTTGGAATTATGTCTGTTCTTATGAGAACTTGACATGGCACAGGCGTGGTGGCTCTTGCCTTGGTGTGTGGGGAATATGTAAGAAGAAATCTGGTTTGGAATAAGAGTGAGAATGAAATAAAAAAAATATCGCACAAAAAAATAGTATGCACAGGTACATGGAAACATAACTTAAAGAGACTCAAAGAATGGCTGATTGATGAGTATGTAAATTAAGTAAATGGACTACACTTCATTAACTTTAAAATGAAATATTTCCTCTGAAGACAGTTGTTAAGTGAGTTTTTTTAAAAGACTTGATTTGAAAAAAAATAAATCAATATTTGCAATCAAGAATGAAAATTAAATTACACTGTAGGTGGAAAACTAAGAGATGTTTTAGTAACAGAGGCCAGTCAGGGAAATGTTGCACAGGTAAAAGGTTGAACTTGTTGGAAATAGGTGGTATAAACATGTATAAAGAGAATATAAATGATAGGTCACTCAAATTCTGTGCAATTTGAGAAATATTTAGTCTGTGCCCTGAATTCTGCAAAGTTACAATCTGGAACACTCTTGGCCTTTGCCTTGGGGAATGATATAATGCAAAGTTTGTGCACAGATTTCCCACTGGCTTTTAGAGCAGACTCACACAATGAAAAAGAGCCAAGTCAAGGTTAGATTTTGATTTCTCAATGCATTGCTAGCATATTTCCTATTGCAAGTAAATTGCACAAAAATGGCTATAAATAGAACAACTCAGTATACAGACAAATGAGCAAGTGCTTTTAACTACTGAGGGTCATGTAATTATGTCCTTTTGCTGAGCAATAAATAAGAAGAATGCTATAAAGTGATTAGTGAGCAAGACTAGAAGACACTGACACTAATCTTCTGTATTGCTTTTAGCAAATTGAATTATTTACACATAGACATTCAAAGCTATGTGCTTATGTGTCTTTTAACATGTGCTTTTATCCTCTGTGCATTTCTTTCTCATCTGAGAGATATAACGATAATTCTCTACCTCATAGGTGTTTACTGGAATGCTCAACACTAAAAAAATGAGGTCATAGAAGTAGTTGAGGCAAAAAGCTGTAAGAAGGAGAGCAACTTAGAAATTAAAAAAAAAAAAAAAAAAAAAAAAAAAAAAAAAAAAAAAAAAAAAAAAAAAAAACAACACACAACTCAACCCAACATNAACCAAAACATGCTAATCACTTCCTCCCAGTATTTTTACTTGAAAATACAGAACCCTTCCCCACCTTCATCAACCCCATCTTAAGTGATACTATTTGCCCCTATACTAACTAAAATATTAATGTGGTATGTGCAGAAACAGACATGGTCTGCTTTTTTGTCCTCAGATTTAGATACAAAATCCAAGGAAATTTTTATATTTTCAATTTTTTCCCTTCAGCTTTCCTGGAAGTTTCCCTTGCTCACTACTGCCTTCAGGTACGGCTGACACAATGGACTCAGGGAACAAGGCCCAAACCAAAACAACCATGAAAGTGCCCAACATGAAAGGATCTTGACTTTACCATTTTTCCCTTTCAGTCCTGACCAGGCTGGTGCCATTGTTAGCACTTCAAATGATACCTCAATAATCAAAACGTAATGGGGGTATTACAATACTTACAGACTTCAAAGATTTTCATCCATTGGAATAAAGGAAGCTACTTAACCTATTTAGTTCTATATTTAGAACATATTTTTCTCTCTTCTGTGTTGTTTGCAAGGTATTGGAAGTTCCTCCTCCAGCTCCTGTGACACCATGGCCCCCTGTTTTCAGGTCAGGCCAGTGACTTAAGTTAATTACATCCCTCTTGCATGGGAGGAACCATATTAAGTTGTTGATGTTTCATTTTACTATTTTGAAATCAAAAGACCTCTGCAATCCATGGAATGCATAGGCAAGCTACAAAAGTATGATGTGCAACAGTGTATATGATCAGAAGTCCTGAACACACTGTTGGACTAGCACCAACTTTATTAAATACAGGTTCTTGGTTCAGTTGCAAAACAACGGATATTCAGATGCAAAATGTTCCAGATATCTAAGGCTTTCATACACATCTTATAGCTTCATATCAGCAGTGGATGCCCTTCTGGAGGTCATTTAGTCCAACCTGCTGCTTGAAGTAGTACCACTGTCAAGTGGTACCATATTACTGGTGAAATCAGCCACAGATTTGTTTCAGCTGAGTCTTGAAAAGTCCAAGGTGGGGACTCCATTTGAATACACCCAGATGGATTTGGCTTTTAAGCTGGGCAGCAGGTAGAATATGTGTAAGAAACAGCTCCTGTTGCATTGGCTAGGAGAGGGCCAAACCCAGAAGAAAGAGCTTCTCACTATTTCCTGCAGAGAACATTATACCCAAAGAGGAGTGGAGGTTTGGTAGTTAGTGATAATTATTGTGAAAATGATATGCCACTAGGGATTGTCAAGTATAGTCTGCCAATGTTCTCTAGGCAAAATAAAACTCAATGGCATTTTGTAGTCCGGATCTGCAAGAGGCGCAGTTGTCTCCAAGTAACCTGCTTATTGCAGTTATTACTCTCTGGTAAATACTGTTAAAAGCTCATTTTCCACTGGAGAACAGTATAAATAAATGATTACCACCATCCCCAAAGCTGTACTAATTGCCATTAAGTGGGCTCAGAAGGAAACAGCTTAATATTATTATCCAGACAGCCCACTAGGAACTACGCAGTTCCCAGTTTCTGAGAATGTGCACTTTTGGATGAATGGACAAGCAGTGCTGGCTTCTAATGCCTTATGGTGGAGGGGGCTGAATTACTGAATTGTGTGTTTCTCTGTGAAGGAAAAATGTCATTTATAATGTAGGTGTGTCACATGTAAAACTTTCAGTAGGTTTCTTCAAACTCCAATTTTTGTCTTGCTGAATGCTTCTCTTGTTCCTAATGAGTTTCATCTTCCTTCACAAATTCCACAAAAATTGGATAGGAGAGATTTCTTCCAGTCAGAAAGTGTATATTCCTTAACACATTGCCTTCCTTAACAAAGACAAAATTTATCTTAAAGGTGATATGGAAAAATGATACAGCCCCAGCAGTGGATCCTCTGTGTACACAGTGTGAGTAAAACTGTCTATGTTGGCTTCCCAGCCACTGCCATTTGGCTGTGAGCTGCAAAGAAAACTTCTCAAATTTGCTCTCCATACCCGAAGCCTTCAGCTTATTGACAATTTTCTGAATCAGTACCAAACATAGTGATTTTTTTTTTTTAATCTCATTCCTAATATAAAAAGCAATCAAAACTAAGAATGCTCACTTAGGGACAAAAGAAGAGCTGCTATCATGTATCTGTAACCTTTCCCCACAATTGTACCACTAAACCAAGGCTGTAAGACTAGAAGTAATTTCACAGAATCACAGAATCACAGAACTGTTAGGATTTGAAGGGACGTCTGGAGATCCAGTCCAAACCCCCAGCCAAGGCAGGGTTACCTAGAGCAGATGACATGGGAATATGTCCAGGTGGGTTTCTGGGTTTTGAATGTCTGCAGAGAGGGAAACTCCACGACCTTCCAGGGCAGCCTGTTCCAGTGCTCTGCCAGCCTCAGTGCAAAGTGAAAGGAGGTGAAATTTATTTTGGTTTAATTTATAGCCATTGCTCCTTATCCTTTTGCTGGACATCACTGAAAACACTCTGACACACACCTTTGAGGTATTTATATATGTCAGTGAGATTCCTCTCAGTCTTCTCCAGACTAAACAGGCCCAGCTCCCACAGTCTCTCCTCATAAGAAAGAAGCTCCAGACCTCTCATCACCCTTGTGGCCTCTGCCAGACCCTCTCCAGTAGCTCCTTGTCCTTCTTGTACTGAGGAGCCCAGAAGTGGCCACAGCACTCGGGGATGTGGCCTTGCTAGGGCTGAGCAGAGGGGAAGGATCTCCTCCCTTGCCCTGCTGGCCACACCCTTCCTGAGGCACCCCAGGATACCACTGGCCCTCCTGGGCACAAGAATACTCTGCCAGCTGATGGTTAACTTGTCATCCAAGACTCTCAGGCCCTTCTCCACAGAGCTGCTCTCTGGTAGCTCAGCCCCCAGCCTGTGCTGCTACTTGGGGTTATTCCTCTCCTGGTGCAGCACCAAACACTGCCCTTGTTGAACCTCATTAAGTTTCCTTCTGCCCAATCCTCCAGTGTGTCAAAGTCCTGCTGAATGTCAGCACAGCCTTCAGGTGTATCAGCCACTCCCCCAGTTTCATTTCATCAGCAAATCTGCTGAGCACATTCTATACCTTCCTCCAGGTCGTCGATAAACAAGCTCAATAGGGCTGGACCCACCACGGATCCCTGAGGAGCACCACTGACTACAGACCTCCAAGAGGATTCTGCTTTGCTGATCATGACACTCTGAGCTCTGCCAGTTCTTGATCCACCTCACTGTCCATTCATCTGACCTATGTTTCCTGAGCTTACCTAGAAGTTTGTTATGGGAGATTGTCAAAAGCTTTGCTCAAGTTGAAGAAGACAACATCCACTTCTCCCCCTTGTCTATCCATCCTGCTGTATCATTGTAGAAGGCCATCAGATTGGTCAAGCATGATTTCCCCTTGATGAATCCATGCTAACTACTCCTGGTGACCTTCTCTTCATCTCTGTGCTTGTTGATGACCTCCAGAATATCCTGTTCCATCTTGTTTCCAGGGATGGCAGTGAGGCAGAGTGCTCACTGTTTTTTCAGGTCCTCCACCTTGCCCTCTTTGAAGATGGGGATAACATTGTTCAGCTTATCCATTAAATATTCTTTGTTGCTTTTTACTTTTTGATATGGCTATATCCAGGAGTAGGTCTTTCTCATTTCCTATTAGAAAAAAACTGTAATGCTCACTCTGTTTTCCCATGACATTCATTCCTCTGTGTAAAATTAATTCAGTATTTTGGATTCAAACAACACTTCATTTATAATTGGCCTGTGAAAGTTAGGAAATGAGGAATTTGATGATATGAAAATGAGATTTACCTCCTTCATAAAAATACTTCTAAGCCTCAGAAATCAATCCTTCAGATTTTTTCATTAACATTGCATTTTATGGCACAGGCAGGTAAAGCTTGAATGAGGCTGCAATTTCAACCAGATCCCTGAGAAATCTAAATAGCATTAATTTTCCACTTGCTTTCTACAAGCAAGTCTGTGAAATATATCCTGTTACTGCAACAAAAGTAGAGCCACCTGGGCCTATGTTTGGGATTTTTTTTTTGGTCAGAATTTATGGTAATGCCGGAATCTCAGTCTTTTTTTTTTAAAAAAAAGGCAATTACTGTCTAGAAATGAACATTTTGTCTCTCTGGAGATGCACTTTTGTTGAACTCAGTCAAACTGAGAGTTGTCCTTGAAAAAGGCTATTTGAGTTTAGCTCCTTTTTCTCCTGGCCACACAGTGGAAAACATTTTTTTTTTTCTTTTACTCGGATTTTTTTAACCTTATTGTCCTGTTGTTGAAAGTAAATTTTACTTAAATATCCATAACTGAAGTGATGAGTACCTAGTTATGTGTGTGTAGCCATGGCGTCCAAGGAAGCAAGAGGAGAGCAGGTTCTTCATTGTCAATGTGCCACATTTAGGAGATGCTATGGAGACCCTTTGTGGGACCAAGCTCTTTCTTGAGAGGTTGCTGTGAAGCAGTTTCACCTGTGGGACACATATTGGTGCTCAAGTCCATGCATGACAAAAACACATAGTTTCCTGTGGAAATCTTCTATGGAAAAGCTGCTAAAGGGGAGGCATCATTTCTACCATGTCCCTCCTTGCTGCAATGCCATGCAGGCATTTCCTATCTGAGAAGGGATAGGCATGGAGCCTGCATGAGGGCTGAACAGAGAACTGAATATTCCTGCAAGCTGGCACTTGGGGACATGGCTGTGCCTGGGCACGGGGAATCACCAGCCCTGTGGATGCAGACAGCTGCACCCAGAGCAGAGACCAGCTGGATAGGGATGCTGGACCTCAGCCCTCGACAAGCCATGGGAAAGCAGCTGGGCCTGGACTAGTGCCAGCACAGAGGGACTGCATGGAGATAGACCATCCAAAGTTCCTGCTTAGGCGCTTTCAGTCTCCTGTTTTCTCTTGATGGCATGCTGGCCTGGAAATAAGCAACAGCAGGAGGGTCAAGAGCCCCTCACCCACTGCTGGGTGGTCTCCAAAGCCTGGAGCAATAGCTGCCATTGCACAAGCTCCACTGAATAGCCTTGGGAAGTCTGGAAACCTCCCTCTTGGCCCAGGAGCCCCAGAAAACACTCTTTGCATTTTAGCTGATTTCCAGGCAGCAGTGGCTTCCCTGTGCCAGTGGGTGCCCAAGGTGTCTCTGGCTGCAGCTGACCAATGGTCCATAGCAGGAGTGCTCAGTGGGCCTGGCACTGCCTGGGTGCCCTGGCTGACTGCAGGCACTGCCACGGGCTGGCACACAGCGGGTGGGAGAGGGACAAGCCCTGGGCCCTGCTGGATGGAGGTGGCTGGAGGCCTGGTGGCACCCACTGCTGAGGTTCCAGGCAGCTACACTGGATTAAGGCCTGTGCACTCACTTCTGTGTCCAAAGACATGAGCCCCCTGGCTCCAGGGGCCTGGGACATCCACGGTGCCTCCTGTGTCCCAAGTACTAGAGAAGCCAGCATTGCCTTCTCCCTCCAGCAAGGCCACGCATATTTCTTGGGGTTGTGTTCTGAATAATCTACATGTTAATTTGACAAAATTCCTTTTTCCTAAAAAAAAACCAAAATGAAGAGAACAACCACTCCCAATTACACAACTTATTTCCAAAAGTATTTATACTGTATTAATATTTGTTCTTCAGCCAAAACATAGAAAAATGTCTTTCCAAGCCACTGTTGTCTTTCAGTTTAGCATCTGGCCTATTCAGCCATATCTTTTAACAAAATCTTTTAATTTAATCTTTTGGTTAACTGTTATGTAAGAAGAAACTCTGCCTTTGATAAGGAGCGTGTTTCTGTGTGTTAGTCATCTGCAGCCACCTGTAAACTCTTTGATGGTGAAAGTGAGGACGACTGATCAGACATATCTCAGGACTACAAAACAGGCTGAAAACTGTTTGGTGCCTATTAAAATCAGGTTTAAATGGATGTGATTCTAAATTGAGCTGTGTGGCTTTTGCCATGTTTCAAAAGCATCCCTTGCGGTAATACTGGATTATCAAGGTAGAAAACAAAAACGATGTTCATGTTATGGCCAGGGAATGGATGATACCGTAGGCAGTAGCTTAAAAAGTTAAATACTTATTTTGTAATAGTTTTGAGGAAAAGCTTGGCAATTGTCAGCAAGTGGAAATGGATCATTGAAATGTATTTAAAATGCATTCCAAATTTACAGTGAAGTTCTGAAAAGATTGTTGGATTGGGACTTTATACTGCTTTGTATGGTTGGAGCATTAGATACTCTTGAAGGAAATTTTCCCTAGGACATTGAGTAGATAAATATGTTTTTTGCTTACTCAGTATTTACAAGAATGAATAAAAGTTTTGGAAAATTTCAGAGAAAGGTCTGTGGATTGCTGGAGGCAGCTGCAGGCCAGGTAGGTATCCAAGGCACCTGTGGTGGCACCGGCTGCCTGTTTTAGGCAGCTGAAATGAGCCTCAAGTCAACCCAGCCAGTGGAGCCTGGTGTTCCATTTCACCATAAAGCAGACTCTTATTCACTGGTCAGTTAAACAGCAGCACAGGCTTTACAAACTGTACCAGGTAGATATCTGTTGAAGATGAAGGGATTTACACACCCAGTTTACAGCCAGACACCCATCACACAATTATCTCAATCTTATGTCAAGATATCATTTCCAAGTGACAAATTACAATGATATAATTAGATGATATAAAAAATAAGTAATTTTTAACTTAAAAAAATCTTCAATTTTTCCCTGAATCAAATTGGTTAAATGTAATACAAGTAAGTGGATTGCTGATGACAACTCAGATATTAATTTTTGGTGAAAAAATAGTAGATTTTTTATCTCAACTAGTAGAAATGCTTTCTTTTTTCAATCTTTTATTTCAGTAGTTTAATGTTAATCAAACATTTTGTTTCTCATCCCTTTCATTCATATCCAAATAGGCTGGAGACATAGCTGTAGGCATTGGCATACTATCTAAGTAGCTTATTTCTAAAACAGCCTTGCTGATGAGTAGTGTGCACATATATTGTACATGTACTTGGAAGGAATGTTGGAACTGATGCATAAACTGGCAGCTTGGAGAATTGTGTGTCTTTCAGCAGGAAGGTCAATAAATATCTCATGCATGCTACATGCATGTTCTTGTGGATAAAGTAACTTTTTTTTTTTCTCATGAATGTTGATTTTTTTGGAAAGAGGAAGACAGGATGTGTATGTAGTGTGCTCACTGTGGATCAGAGAGAAATCTACCAGCAAAGTATATTTCTTCCATAATCAGTTTTTCTTCAGTAATAATACATGTTACTGAGAGGTGACAAATTTATCTAAAAGGAAAATGCATACTCACTTGAAATTTCATTTTACATGCATGCAAACAAACAAATCTGCCTAGCTTTTACTGGAATATAACTGGAGCACCAGTAACTCCTGAAGTTGCTTGCACATTTCCATTCCATATTTTTTTTTCATGCGGGGAACAGTTATTACTTCTCAAAAGCATTAATCTTTCTATTTTTAAATGCCTTGAATTTGGACTTTCAAACAAGCAAACAAAAGAATTACTCATGTAAGTATTTCTTTTGTGTTGGCTGAATTTTATGGGAAGAATGAGAAAATAACTTCCCAATGTTCTCTCTCTCGTGTTTTTATTTTTTTTTTCTTTTAGCAAATCGGGACCAAACCCCCAAAAAAACATGGAGTGAGTCAAACATAAGCTCCACTGAAGTGGAACATCTTATACTACGCCAGTGAAAACTGGACTTGATTTCAGTAGTTGTAAGTCTCTGAAAATCTGCTGCTTGGCAGGCCCAAGGGGCTTTGGCAGTGTGGCACTGAGTCAGTGAGCTGGGAGCTGGCAGGGCAGGTGACCCTCCCTCAGCACATGGGTCACCAGGTCATTGGTGACATTGTTCCTGCTGTAGGGGCGTTTAGTATCAGAAGGTGATGCCAAACTTTCCTTTTTATATAGGTATTTTTAGACTGACTAATTAAACTCTGGCACTTACAAAGGCTTCAGAAACGTAGGCCAAAGGCCAAATCCCTCACCAGAATAAGGAACTAATGCCTGCTGGGGCCAGACTAGCACTCTGACTAAGGTTTCCTCTCTTTTTTTTCCCCTTTCCCATCAGTAAGCTTCCTTCTATCCTCTGGCAGATCCATTGTCCCACCTTTTTGCCCAATGGGATAGGGTTAAACTTACTGTCTTCAGGATGGACTCACCGTACAATATCTGAACAGCTCTCTCAGCTGCAGATGTAGAGAATATCCTTTGTAAGCATTATAGATCCTGTAAGTGTGGAAGGAGAACTATGTGCAGCTGGAACAATAGTAAGTTTGAAATAATGATATGGTTTTCTATATGTCTATGGTTTTCTATGTTCTAGATTGATTCTGTGTAACAAGTGTCTGCACAGTAGCTTGTACTGAGGCACTGTGGTGGCTGTAATTCTGGCAACCTCATTCCTAAAGGTGTCCTATTCATTTCAGTGATCCCTGTAGAGGAGAATTGAGATGGCAATCTTTGTCTTGGCTTGAAGACTCCACTGGGTTTTTTTTCTTCAGACTCACTCTATGCCTTCTATCTTTGTGCCCTCAAAATGAATTTCTAGGGCAAATCCTACTGCTTTCAGCTACTGCTACTTTGGTGAAGCTGAACAGGAAGCATTTCGAACTGTGAAAAATCCATAATTTAAATGGGACTGTATATGACACCCTGAAATGACACCTGGAAGAAGTACAGTCCTGCAAGAGTGATATTAGAACAAGTTGTTTAGAGTTAAGCACAGACTGAAGCACTCAGAAGAAAGGGACCCAAAGAGCTGTCCCATAAAATAGATAAATACAGAACAATTAGAAATCCAGCAGGTACCATGAGTAGAAAATACTTGACATCAGAACAGCATGCAACCTTGAAGTTAAAAACAGAGTGACACTTCACTTTACATCTGACTCTTCAGCTCTTTGCCAGGAAGGTGTTATGTTAAATTTGCTTTCATCTTCCTAGTGAAACATTGCAATTTTTAATGTTCTAAGATGTTTTAAAAATCCCCAAACTCTCAAGGTCTGTCTATATTCTCTGACTCATATGCTCCATAAGCAGCAAAAAACAAGCAGGGAGATTTAGAAGAGGTAACAGAAGATATCAGGGGGCCCAGAAGGAAGAAGGAATGCCAAATCTCAAGGCATTTTGATGGCACTGAAAATTTTGTATGTCACTTTTTTTTTTCCTACTAAGTCTTTCTTTCTTGATCTCAATCTATTTTTTCTTGATCTTTTGAGAACATGGTAACTAAAGACTTCACCTTGCATTGAGATTGCTAGGCCTGTGAAATGAGACTATAACCACATTTAAAAACAGGTCAGCAGACAATATACTTGGGGGGGTAGGGGTGTGATTTTCCAGGGATATAGGTTAGCTCTATTCAAAACAGTCTTCATTTTGGAAGTGTGATTCAGATATGCTTGCAGAAATGCTTTCACTTCTTAAAGAAGTGAGAGAATGAGGCTTAAAGTGGATTTATCATTGCACAATAACCAATGTTTCACAATCTGAAATAAAATTACCCAAGGCCCTCATAGTGCATGCTCCATGTTGCATGCATCTCCCAGGTGCATCCACCAGGCAGGTGGTTGAAGTGATTTGAAAGCACACTGTGATTGCATCAGCCAGGTGAGAGGCTGCTGGAGAAGAGCCCCAGCCCTGAGTCAGCAGAGTGTGGTGTGATACCAGCTGTGCTGGAAGTGGTGCAGAGAACCTCCTTGCCTCAGCAGGAGCCTTGGGAAAGGTTTTGGCTGAGAAAGCTCTCCTGACACCTACTCAGTCTGCTGCTGTTTTCACATTTTCACAAAGGATGGAACTGTCTCCCCTTGGGGGAACATTCCCTAGGATGCCCTGAGAATGATGGGCAGGTAGTTTTCCTGGCCTTTATAGGATCATACGCTATGAACATGGGAAGACAGGGAAAATTGAGATGGGTATGCCCTTGTTCCAAACATGGGCATTAAGGCACCTGATGTGACACATGAATGTTCTGAAAAGACTAAAAACCTTAGAAATTAGAGTGTTGGAGTCTGTACAAATGCTGTACTCATCAAGAAGGATTGTAGCATGACACAGCTTTTGTATTTTGCAGAACAGTTTTCTCTGAATTGCTTAGCACATCTGCTTGGTGGATTATAGGATAAATAGGCAAGGGAGAAGTACCCATAATTTTTACTCATGAGAGCACAAGGGATTGAAACCAACTACTCTTAGAGTACTGTGAACAAAGCTGTAATCCTCAATTCTGTGCCCTTTACTGCCCTGAATGGGAGTATCCATGTTAACATGGTTGATCCTTTCACAGCAGTGAAAGGCTATCCTGCATCAGAGACCAAAATTCTCCCTATAGCAAGTCTGATACAGTACATGCTGATGGAAGGAAGACAGCTGCTGTATGCTCTTTGCTCCAGGGGAATGTAATCTATGAAGGAAGAATGTGCATCTGGGGATCTCAGCATTTCAAAAGGCATAATAGTCAAGAACTCTGAATGAGACCCTCTTAGAAAAAGCATAATACCTTCTCACTGACTCATTATTCTTTTCATTCTCTCCTTCTGTCTCACAGGATGGGGACATGCCTAGTTAGCATGACTTACATAAACAAATGTGTGTGAAAATTCAACCCTCTTAGAAATTTCATTTCTTCAGAATCCCAAGCAGCTGTTCACACTAATAATGAGTTATTGAACACTTCTTTCTTTTACTGATTTTACTAGACGTGCTGCAATAACCTAGACCTCTGACTCTGAGGTAGCAAGAAGTGATGACAGGGCTGAATTGTGAATAGAGAAGTCCAGTCTCAATGTCACCAATGTACAGAATGCAGTCTTCAACAGAGGCATGAGAGATGCTTTGTGAACCAATAGAAAAGATGAGAAGGAACTGGATGGGTACAAAAGATGACCCTAGCTATATGTTCCAGTGCTGCCTACATGGGGATGTCATAACACAGCATTACAATCTTAAATAATTTCTTAAAACCACAAAGACTGCAACTACTCATTTTCTACATATTTCTCCAGCATCAGTGGAAAATTTATATTGAGGTGAACAAATACCATTTAAACAAAAAAATGTTGATACAAATATCTTTTCTTATTTTTTGGTTCTTGACTGGTTAGACCATGCTTTAAATGGTGGTTACATTCACCCTATTTTTATATGCTTAAACTCCTTTGTCTTCTCTCTGCATTCAGAGACCTGCAAATTTTCTGGTATTGGTTTGCATATGTTAGTGGTATAATTTGTACCATTTCTGGACTAAGTGCTGAAATTATGTCTTATTACTCCTAATGGGTACACTGCTTTTAATTAAAAATAAATGCAATGAAAACCACAATAATAAAATAGATGATGGACTAAGTCCCTAGCACCTGACCTTCATACAGTCGGCTGCACAAGCACACAGTCATTCACCTCATCTCCTACTTTTGTTGCAATGTCCTGAAGACTTGAATTTATGCAATATAACTCTTAAAACACATGAACATTTCTTGGTTTGGCCACCTCTGGGAAACCCTAGGAAAAGGTCTAGGTGAAAGTTACCCAGATGTCACCTGACACTGGGAAGGACTGTGGCCCCTCATAGTGGAAGGTTCCTGGCCAAGGCTGGGTGGTTTGGACAGACCAGTTGGTTTGGCACTATGGACCAGTCCCCTCCTATCATTGTGGGAACTTTAGGAAAGAGAGCAGAAAGAGCTGGTCCAGATTAACCAGCCTGTCAAGCCAGATGTGGTTGACTGGTTTGAGGCTTGACAACTCTGTACTAAGGACAGAGTATTATACTCATTTTAGGACCTAAATGCTCTTAGGAACAATATAGATGGAGATGTTTCATGATACTTTAGTGCTTAACTGATACATATTTTTCACTTTATGGTAAATTTTTAGTGTCAACAAATTTATCCTGCCTTTATTAAGGATTTAATCAAATCCTTATCCTGCCTTTGTGTTTGCTATCATAATGAATCTCACTAAAACTGTCCTCCTTTTTTACAACTCTTGGTCTGAAAGAAAAAAATTCAAGCCATGTTACATAGTTCTAAATCCTGATATCTTTCTGCAAGTTATTTATATAATTCTGTAGCAATACCTTGCTATTGTTTTGAGTAGTTCTTCTTTTGCTCTTTAGTGACATATTAGATTTTCATCACTGTCACTATTTTATCGGTGGGGAAATGCTATAGGGAATATTAGTTAAGGTCACATTCCCAGGATTGGGATACACTGCTATAAGGGTAAGGTTTTATAGCGTTCTTAATTCACTGGTGCCACCACTTCGATTACAGCAGAGCTTATAGGCTTGATGTTGAATCACAGAATCACAGAATATCCCGAGCTGGAAGGAACTCACAAGGATCATTGAGTCCAACTCCTGGCCCTGCACAGGACCATCCCCAAGATTCACACCATGTGCCTGACAGCATTGTCCGAACACCTCTTGAACTCTATCAGCCTGGTGATGTGATCACTTCTCTGGGGAGCCTGTTCCAGTGCCCAACCACCCTCTGGGTGAAAACCCTTTTTCTAATAGCCAACCTAAACCTGTCCTGATACAACTTCAGGCCATTCCCTTGGGTAATGTCATTGGTCACCAGACAGGGGAGATCAGTGCCTCTCCTTTTCCCCCTCACAAGGAAATTGTAGATGGCAGTGGGGTCTCTCCTCATAACTTTACCAGGCACCAAAGTGCAACTGAGGGGCCTGTAAGTTTCAGGATCCTACTTTTTGCCTGTTTAAATCTGCCTCCTGAAAGCTTCCAGTCAACTAGGAACTCTCTGGATTCCCAAGACAGCACAAAAATCATCAAGAGAGGTTTTTTTATGGCATCATCCAAATCTTCAAAGATTCTTGGATGAATTTAATCAGGCCCCATGGATTTTTAGGGATTCAGCTGGAGCATCAGATCTTGCACAATTTCAGAGTCAGCTTGGAGTTGACCATTCTTGCAGTCATGGTCCTCCAGGTCAGGGCTCTGAGACCCCTTTGGTCTGTCATCCACATTGAAGACAAAGTTATGGCAGAAGTGATATATAAAATATATTCTGCAAGTTAGATCAGATACTAGCTGCTTTTTGGCTTGAGAAAATTAGGAAATTAGGAAAACTGCTATTGCAAGCCCTGTAAAAAGTACTCTTTGTGCTGAACTTGCAAAAGGTACGTTTGACTCTTGTGATGAAACTGATGGTGCCCAAGAAGATGCAACTCCGTCTAAGTCCCTTGATCTGAGGGGCTTAGATCAAGCTGTAGGCTTACAAGGTGGACAGCCCTGATGCAAAAAAAGATACTGTCAGCCCAGGTCACAGAGTATGAACAAAAGAAGAAAGTCTTGTTTTGGAAACATTTGGTGAACCATTTTGTTTTGCAGCTGGTTGATCAACGGTGTTTCTGATCTGAGTGTTTCTGAATCAGTGTTTCTGACTGAGGATTTCAAAACTTTAACAGTAGCTCTCCAGACATGGTTTTAAGGACAGAACTGGAACATGACATTATGCAGATGCTACCTTCTATTTTTAGAGAAGAAAAAGTTTCTTCTTTTCTCTTCAATATATTCAGAAGAATGTCACTTGAATGTGGCTTTTCCTACAGATCAGGACAAATCCACTAGCACGCTTGTCTGCAGTGCAGTGGAAGTAGAAGGTACACTAAGCATAATTTAATAAGTGGAACATAATAGTGAACTAGAGGGGAGAAGGAAAGAATCAGCAGATAAACTTGGAGGTGATTTCTCCCTAGATGTTTATGAGATCTCATTTTAATCATGAAAGTTTAGGCTGAGAAACACCGAGAACAGTTTTGCTCGAGTGAACTGATGTTTCCAGAGGTTTTAGTAATGGGTTTCACAGGTTTCATTTAATTGCTCTCTGTCTGGGAAAACAGCCATGAATTTGTGACTGATTGGAAATCCAGATGTAAAGTTGAGCCATTTTTTGCAGCTGGACTCCGGTGGACGTAATGAACAGTTAAGGGAAAGTACAAAGCGTTCCTGAGGGAATGTTTGGGGAGGGAGGAGTGTGGACTGTCCCCCTTTTGGGGGGGCACTAGCAGTTTAAAAAAAAAATACTTACAAGAAAATGTAGAATTATTTCTGAAGGTTATGTGCCATGTTCCTTTTTATTAACAAAAAAAAAAAAA
>VWYO01000316.1:224943-267211 GCA_013400275.1 Rhadina sibilatrix
GAGATCTCATGTTTCACATATTCACATTGATGTTCAGGAACCAAAAAGTGATCAGTTCCTGATGTATTTCCCAGGCATGTCCACAAAGTCCTGGTCCCTATGCCAGGACACCTACCAAGGTTCTTACTGCTCTCTTGCTGCAAGATAGGAGTATTTATTTAATCCTTGGTACGTTCTCATTTTGAGGAGCATTACATCCTTCCACGTTTCATACCACCACACCCACCAGGCTTTCACTAAAGTCTTCTCAAGGTGATTATCAATGCAGCACAATACTCCTGAGCAGTGGAATGGCCTAGTGGAGAATAAGGGGAAATCATTAAGATTAGGTCACATTTCTAAGCCATCAGAATCGTGCAGATCTGGAAAGCAAATGTTGAACTCAGGAAAACCTTCATGCCGCCCATTGTTAAGTGAAAGCCTGGGAGAAAAAATGAACAAATACATTGCATGTTTTTCTAAATATTGCTGAAGTGCTCAGAATAAATGTTCTAAAAATGCTCCCATGGAAGAATAGTGAATATAATAGACACATTTTTGTTGGGACATATTCATTAGCTTGAGGAACTATCCATTTCCTGATGACTTCCTCTCTTATTAGTACATATTAGATCTTTTCAAGCATGCCTGCCTTGTTGCCATCTAATCTGTTCATTGAGGAGAGGTGATTTAAATTTCATGTTTGTAGGGCATGTGAGAAGGCTTACACCAATGAATCACTGAGAAGGAAATATCCCAGTTTGCTGGTAGAAGTATCAGCTGAATGGAGTCATTTTGGGGTCTTTGACAACACCTTGCTGACGGCATTGCTGCTGTTGGACACAAACGAGGGAGATGAAACTTTGTTCAGAGGGAAATGATATAATACACCATGGTGGCCAGAATGTATCATTCTTTGTCTTCATAATAAATTAAAACACGGAGCTATTAATCTCCTAGGTAACCAGAGACATAGTTTTTGCTCTTGATTTTGTACAATACCTCAAAAGAAATAATGTCTTCTATATTTAACATCCAGAATTTTTTTCTTACACAGAAGTTCAAAGATTTCAGTAAGAAATGAGGACTTTGACATTTTCACCACTAAAGGATTTTTTCAGGTGCTTTTGTTCTCAGCTAGAAGAATCTGGCCCCATGCTTCCCGCTGGGCAGGGCACATCAATCTGGATCTTCTGCAACTTTCCTGCTGTCCATCGCTCTTACTTTTCAAAGGTGCCACCTGTGAATCAGCACTTCAGGCATGTCACAGTCAGCTCTCCCATCGTTACCAAGATAAAAAAAAGTCCCACAGGCAACTCTCCTTCGAGCTCACCTCAGCTACTCAGTGGTTCTTCCACTCCCTGCCTCATGTCCTGGTTTGCTTCTTAACCTCCACCCATTAGCTTTCTCCTTCTTTTATGCCTTTTTGGATAATATGACTCTTGGTTCTACTATTCTCTTGAAACTCATGTATATATATTTCCCATTTGTTTTCTCAACAACATTTCCCAAAACTGTTTTCTCTAGTGAACAAGAATTCAATATAGTCCAACATCCAGTCTGCAGAAATACTTTTACAGTAATATTTTACCTACCTCCAGGAGTCATTCAATGTCCAAATGCAACTGTCTTGCACTACATCCATGAGTTTTTCATCTGTAGATAACGAGTGAGTGTTGCCAATGAATAGCTCAAAATTTTTTATTAACAAATGAGTTTGAAAGGCAGTATTGTGAAAAGAAAGTTTTCTTTTTAAGGCCTGCCTTTGCTTTCAGGTAAAATTGCTCCATCTTTTTGTTTCATTGCTTTTCTTTGTTATGTTTTCTTCCAGGGTGCATCACCCATCCAGTATAACTGAGCTGTTTCCAACAATTAACTTCTCTTGTTCCACATTTCAGGATGAGGTTATAGCTCTAAAATGTTTCTGCCAAATAATTTCTCATGAAAAACATTTTCTCTTCTAGCAATAAAATTGTGTGATCCTGTTATTCTCACTAAGATGGGAACTTAGAAGTGTGGACATCTTCTTCTCAGAGATTTTTAAGAACATAACATGGAAGATTTCACAGGAAGAGATGGGCTAAGTGCTCATTACTATTCTTACTTGTCTAAAATATTCCTACTTGTCTACAATATCATTGTAAGCCAAGAATGAAAGTGGTTTCATTCTGCCTCAAAGAAACAGAGCAGGCCATTACCAGAATAACTGGTGATGCCACTGTCACTCTGGCTTGAGATTATCTACTGCATAAAGTGTGCATCATCAGGCACTTTCTCAGTTCTTTCCTTTAGACTGCTGTGTGCTGTGAAGCCACTCCAAATAAACTCCAGGGGTGGCTGTGGTGGAGATCCTTGTGCATAAATTGACCCTTCCCCACATTCCAGTGTTCCTGCTTTGATATCCAGTTCTCCTTACCTGCAGGTATGCTGCACCATTGCTGTCAAATTCAAGTATACTAATCTCATTGTGCATCAGTGTTACTCAAAACTTCCCAGCCACCTTCAGAGTTCTTGTGCTGTAACTTTGAAGTTACACTAACCTGGACAAGGCTGCCTGTAGGGAAATCTCACTCTTTATTTCCTTTTCCTCTGTATGAAGTGTTGGATTTGCACCTTTTGCAAATCAACACAAGGCTGCCGAGGATAGAGAAATGGTCTGTTCAAATCCAGGTAAATTCTTCTTCCCGAGGGCAACTGGTCATAGAAAAAGACATCTGAGCTTGTGTTTAATCTATCTACATCTGTATTTCCACAATCCTGTCTTACCATAAATGAAGAAAATTAGCTTATTGAAAGTTAAAATAATATTTGATCATCTTCTGTTCCCCAACTTTCTGCCCTTCCAGATAGCTTTGAAAATTTGTCTAAAATTTAAAATCAAAACAGGCAGCTTCACCTACCATATTGAATAGGAAATATTTGTGCTGCCTACTGATCCCTGTTCAAAATCATTATTTCACAAGAACCGGCCCACCAAATGGTGAGAATGTTTCCATAGCTATCATCCTGTGTGGGCATAAGGAAGCAGAATTTGCAGGGAAAGCTTTGTTCTTTATTAAACTAGGAGATAAAGGTGAAAAAATTAGGTGACATTTCAGGCTCAGAATTTCTTCTTCAGTTCAAGCAAAACCATTGTGTTCCACCTATAAATATGATTTTCTGTTGTTTATTTCAGCCCTCTTACTGATGGATGAGGCTGAATGAGCTTGAGCTCTGGAAGGAAACAGCATCACTCCTGCTGATCATTCAAGCTGTCAGCTCTGATCACTAATCTGGGCAGGACTGTGACTGCATAAAGTCACTACCTCTCAGTTTGTGCCTCATTCAGGGATCTCAGTTTTACGCAAAAAAGTTGTTTGAGACAAACACATTTCCAAAGCTGAGCACTGGGTGCATGTGACACAGTCAAATCTCCTAAGACTGTTTTCTGAAGGAATCCATATGCTTGCTATTGTCAGCTTTGCTTAATAGCTGTAAAGTTGCATTGATTTTCTCAGTACTGTAATGTCCCAATGACATTAGGCAAGAATGCTTGTACAAGTCTATTACCACATACTCAGCAAGTATTACCAGACAAGAAAGAAGCACAACTCTTCAAGTACTGGGAGAAAGGTTGCCCTAGTTCTTTGGAAATTTTCTTTGCTTCTTCTTTGACCTAGCGAAGACCTAAAACTGCCCAGTGGTTTCTTCAAAGTTTTGCAGTCAAGAGGCAGAGCCTGGCAGCTTTCTGAATTCACTTGATAAAATGTTTGGAAATGAGATATCAAAAGAAGTGAAGCAGGACTAGCTATATTCACTCCCAGTAAAAAAAAAAAACAACAAAAAACCAACCAACCAACCAACCAAACAAACAAACAAACAAACAAAAAAAAAAACCAAAAAAAACACCCAAGAAAAACCAAACCAAAAACCACGATGGTCAGGGATGTGGCCCTCAGTGAGAAACTGAGTCCACAGTTGTGTGAGGCAGGGGCAAGGTTGTGATGGGGCAGACCGAGGCACATCTGCAGTTTCAAGCAGAGAAGAAGAAGTACAACAAAAGGTAGAGCATTATTGCCATATTACTGGCTCCCCGTTTTCACAGCACATGATGCAGAATAGCACAAGGGAGATGCTTCAACTCTGGTACTGTGTGTCTTCTCTTGTATGGGGAAGCTGGCAAGGGATCTCTCAGTTGTCCTTGCACAAAGACGTCCCTGTCATCAATCTGCAGTGGGCCCAGTCGTGTCAAGTGAACAGACTGTCTGGTACTGATACACAGAAATCTCAAACTGAGGGATTTTTTACAAAGAGGGATATCCTGTACTCCATCTTTTTTTTCTCTACAGCTCCTCTGGCCCCTCCTCCCACTTCCACACCCTGAGCTCAAGTTTGTAAGCCTTTTGAACTATTTTAAAAAATGTACAGCTTGTTCTCTAAGACATAGGAAATTACATTTAATGGTCTATTGTATAAGAATTTCCATATTTAGACAAAAATCAACAGATACAATCTCTGATTTCCTTTCCCCTATACTCCTCATATTTGCCTCTTCTTGCATTGCTTGCTTTGGCCACTGCCATGATGTAGCAGAGGCAGGTGTCATCAACTAGAAGATGGATTTATAACTACTGAGAGATATATTCAAAGAGCCTGCTCATCCAGATACTGTGTACTCACCCTGGTCTGGGTTGTCTGCCCCACAGCTTTTTGATGCTTTTAAAGGTACTTCAAAGAGAAGCTTCTACTCAGTCTGTGCAAAATATATGCCACATATAATAAAATTTTGGCTCCCTGGTCTACAAATTCTGAAGCAGTCTTTCTAAGGCTTTATAAAATAGAGGTCAGTGATATTAGACTGGATTGATTACGTAGCTAAACTCCAAAAAGGATTTATAAACATAATTTTTTGGTTTCTTGTAGTTAAGGATTTGGTATAATCATGGTGTAAATTTTCTCAGTGGCAGTCAACTCAGCAACAAAACTGATTAAGGAAGGAACAGTAACAAGAGCTCATAACTTTGTAGGAGTTAAAGTCATTTGTAGAAATGCTGGAGAAGAACACTATCAAGCAGAACAAAGAATAATGTGTTAAAACATAAATACAATGAAAATTAAGCTTTCTTATTTAAAATTAAATTCCTTAAGACCTTTAAAAGCATGATTCTGGCTAATTTTAAAGCCAAGAAAATGACTAATGAATTCAGCAAATAAGTTAAAAAAACTCCAACCCCCCAACCCCTCTGCCAAAAACCAAACCCCCATGAAATTAAGGGAACAGCTACAGTTTATTATTTGCACTCCAGACAGGATTTTGGCCTTTGTCAATTTAGACAAGAAGAGTCATTCTTAGTTTCCAAACTGTGGGATGGACTTCCTTTGAAACAAAAGACGCTTGCTAAGATCCAGTTTCTAGTCTGAAAAAAGCACAGCCATTAACCTTTCCTTTCCCAAAGCAAGCACACATTTCTCTATCTACTGCATACATCAATTTGTTCCTTGGGTGGTGTTTATGGGAAAATACATCACATATAGCAGATTCTGGTCACCCCTTACAGTACATATTAAAAACTCCTGCACTTTGATACCCAAAGTGATCTGGGTGCCCATCTCTGACTAGCAAGGATTTTGGTGTAGTTAAAACTAGTCTTTCATGAAGTGTTTAAAAAATCTGAGGGCTCGAGTCCAAGGGAAAAAAAAATTGTTTTGTTACATTGGATTTTTATTTCAAAATGAGGCAGATAATTACAAATTAAAAGTTAATGCTTTTTACTTTTAACTCTCCAATCTCTCTAAGTACTTAAGATAGCCTTCACTGTTTAGAAAGCACAGGTAAGGCTTGCAAACTGGCCAGTTGTTGTGCAATAGATCAGTTTACAGTATATAGGTTCAGCTAACTTACCCATATTTTCCATTGTCAGCCTTCTGTCTTATTTATTTGTCTACAAAGAGTGTTTTGCACTGTGAAATACCCATGTAACTGCAATGTTTGTGTTCACATGGAGAAAATTATAAGCACATGAAAGTAAAGCACATTCCTCATGATCTTTATGCTGCTTGAAGATTAAGAATACAATAGATTAAAAGAATCCAGGAATAAGCTGGTCTCTGGGGAGCAGTCCCAATATTTGTGTAAGTCTATGCTGCTTTAATATATGAATTACAAATAAAGATCTAATAGAAATGTTTGGATTTTTTTTGAAATACACTAACTATATGGCCTCACCCCTTCTTTGGTTTTTGTGTTTCAGAAGTAAAGTTGAACAAAAAACTTTGTGCCACGTATTAAAAAAAAAAAATCAGAGTCCAGTTTGTGTACAGTAAGGCTGTTCAAGATATGTAATTTTACAAAAACAAAGAAAGCATTACCAGAAAGACAGTGTTACAAAATAAATGCATGCCCCTAACAAATATTTAGTCCTTATTTACAGTATTTACGAAGTTTGACTTGTAGATGCCTCAAGACTTTAATAAATACTTGGGGCTAGATTAAGTTAGTTCAGTGTAGTTACATTGATTGGCAGGATCTGAAAAATGACTTTTAACTATTTCCATCAAGAAATCACAACCAACTTGTGACATGAAGCAAAAGTTGTTATGAAAAGATTAACGAAGTTAAAATAAAATATTAAATTAACATTTTAGGTCTTGTTAAAATACAGTGGAGAATAGTAGATATTAAAAACTCATCTAGTAGGTGCCATGTGGAAAACAATAGAAATGGCACTACCACAAAACACAGGTGACACACTTCAGAAAGAGTTCTTAATTTGACTCTTTTCCTATTGTACCAGCTTAAGAACTGTCTTTATTCTTTTGCCATTAAATAATATTTCAGAAACAAATAAGTCAAAATAGGCATCTGTTTCTTTTTGATGGGTCATGAAACTTTATCTTGCTCTGACTCTTGCTTTACTTTATCTGCTCTGCTCTTGCTCTGAGTATGTCTCTACTCTTATTCAGTTTCAATAGCAACCACCTAAGTTCAAGTTGTATTTGGCAAATACTACCAGTCTTCCAGTTATCAGTAGCAAGCCAAAAGCCCCAGGGCTGAATGTAAATATATACCCAGCAGGACTTGACTGTCAAGCATGCACTACCATATCTGCTGCTTTCTGTAGAGTTTAATTATTTGGAATGACACAAATAAGCCTTTAAGAATATTTTGCTATGTGTGACTGAAACATGTAAATTAATTTTCATGATTATGAGAAAACAACACTAAACTGAGGTGATCAACTGTGCAGGAAATATTTGCCCTGAAAGAAAATTCCCAGTTTGTTCATGCCTACTTGGCCCTGTGAGGGTATTGTGAGATTATAGGTTCTCCTGTCTGACTTTTAGATCTTTTGAATGATTTTAAGTCATCTTCTCTCAGAATCCAGGCAATGCCAAGTGACCTAAGGTCCAAATGTTGTTATTCCCTGTGAAAGTTCAGAAACTAATTGGTTCATCTGACCACGAGTTTGGGAAGAGTATTCTCCTTGGCCGCAATGCTGGTGCCTTCAACCTGACCCAGAAGCCTCTTTGATTATTAGACTTCATGGCCTGTTAACATTAACGGGCATAATTGAATCACAGCTCTCTAGGTTTTGAATGCTCATGCATAAATTCAGTTTTTGGTCAGTGCTGCTTTGATGATTTCTGCATCAAGCTCTATTTTGTGGTGTAGGCATCCCTGTGTTAGTTAACCCAGAGGGAGCTTGCAAAACAGCCATTGTGAAATGCAGACAGTGTTATAACCAGATGTTGTTGGCAATAAAGGCCTAATTAGACTCTAGTCCCATGCATGGTGCCAAACCCAAATGGTCTCTCACGCATGCACTCTTCTTGTGTGTCATATTTAATTGAATCTTTGGAAGCAATCTAGGATTCTCATCCTGATGACTATAACCCCAATCCCCTTAAGGGTTAAATCCTCAAATGCTTTGGCCAAGAGGAAACTTCAAAGCAGAACTGCTGTCAGCGTTACCTCCTGTGCATGCTCCCGGAGCAGCAGGCCTGCAGTGCCCTGCTGGGATGTTGCTGGGGAGCAACCTCAGCATGGCAGGGAGCACAGTACGTACACCTTGGCAAATGCTCCCCTCCATCCAGCCACAGCCAGCCATAGTCCTGCAGGATCCTCCCATTCCTGGCAAACATTACCCCTGGGAGTGCAATAATGCTGCTGCGAGCAAACAGAAAAGTGTGCACGACACTGTTACGCTTGCAACATTCTACAGACCTACTTTATTCTTCTTGCATTCAAGAATAAAGACCCAGGGCTTGGATTGCTGGTTTTGTTCAAGTATCTGAGCAAGACTTCTGCAAAACAATTGCTCTCAAGATTTTTTTTATTTACAGAGCAAGGACATACAAACCCATATTTAACACTTAAACAAAACTTTTAGAGTCATATGCCTAAATATCAATCTGAGGAATAAATAAATAAATTGGGTAGGAATAATCTCAGACTTTTCAAAGGAATTTGAAATTAAGCAGGGGTCCTAAAACGGCTGCTTTCAGACATGAGGAAGTCCAAGCTTGTAGTGACCTGAACAGTTTCTTGAGCATTTTGACCTCAGCAGAGGGAAACATAAGGAGGTTTGATGGTCCTGTCTTCTGGCACAAGTCAAGTACATCCCTATTGCTTTGGGCAGGGATTTCCTTTGTTGCTGGATGTGCTTCAGCCTTGAATAGGTAATCAAGTAATTTTCTAATAATTGCAGCCAGCTAAAATTTCGCTGAAGTATAGGAGCAGGTCTGTTTGCTGTATTTTATGAGTTTAAATAAATGTAGCAAACGAATCATATTAGACAGAAGTTCATTGAAAGCTGAGAGCAAGATACTTTTAATTTTTTTTTTTCAGAGGCTTGTGTTCCTTACATTAAAAAGCAAATGATTTTGTTTCACATCTGGGTCTGGACAGGCAGAAGTTTTAGTCAGCCTGGCTAGGCAGTCTGGTAGCATATTAGAGAAGGTTCTTATGTGGAGGTGGAATTTCAGAAATCAAAACAATTTTGCTAAAGTCTACAGGGAATTTGAAAGATGACGTTCAAAAAGCTGTAACCACACCTCTCTTTTAAAGATGGTTTATCCATTAAGATTCATAAATTGTCCTGGGAATTTAACTAGGAATTTCACCTCTGATTCAAGAAGACAGGCTCACATTCCCAGTGATTAGCTCACTAGAGGCCATATGGCTGGTATGTTCATGTCTAACACAGATGTTTCTGACCATTCGTGCTTTCTCTTTTGCAGAAACACAAGCTGAAAAAAAGTAGATGAGTGATTTCTGTGCAGCTTTTTCCACTATTTTAGTGAACAGCAAAACATGAGCTCTTTTTTCAGTCCGGTGTTTACTTCTCCCTAACACTTCTATGAAGTTTCTTGCATGAAAACTGAGTTAACAGTAACATTTGCTCTACAACACTGCTGTGTTCAGTGCAACTGAGGATCCTGTAATCTCCATTAACTGTGCAGTATCAGAAAGTTTACTAAATTATCAGGAAGAGCTCAAACCATTCTCTTAGTTAAGTTTTCCTGGATATTGGGGTGGAGGGGTCAATAAAATTTTAGAAATGTGCTTGATATCAGAAACCCCTTTCTATAACTGAAGAAAATGAGGTATAGAAAGATTGACTAATCATTTGATCTTTCAAGTTAAAGTCCATCTTTAACTTGTGAAAAAACAATCAAGGTCATATGTGATACAGACCTAAAAAGTCATCTGGGGAAGATAAAGTGTGAATGGTTGTTTTCCTCCTTTCAACTTTTGCAGAATTTGAGGACTTCAGGCACCTAATAGGCAAGCAGCAAAAAAGAAGCAAATTACTATGATTTTCATGTAGTGACTCAAATTTTTGTATGGTGAAAACTGAGGTCCCAGAATGGTGAGGAGGTCAAATGCATAAATTTATGGAGAGCAGCAACCAGACTCTTCAATGTAAGAATGTTCATGTGAGCTCCAGCAATGCCTCGCTTGAGAGTCTGGGGGGATGTATGAGAAGAAGGATCACCTGGTACATGCCCTGCTTACTCTTGTGTGTTCTTCTCATCACTCATGGATAGCCACTGCTAGAGATCAGGTCTTAAAAGCACTTTCAGTCTGATCCAGTACAGCAATTACCTTGCTATCTCTAAGTAAGCAATGCTTAGACACAGATTTCTTTTAATGCATCTTTATCTCAAAAGTGCTGTCAGGCAATTTCTAAGTAATTTGAATAATTCCTTTTCACATCCCTAGTAAGCGATGCCAAGGAGCATTTGCTGTTCAGCATTTGTAAAAATGCTGATCTATAATAAGATAGTAATCTGTTCCTTTGCTGCCTGGAAAGAGAAAAAAAAATGCCATAAATTCATAGTTGTCTCATGAGGGCTGTAAGGATCAAATGCTTTTTGTTTCTTTCCTCCATCCACAATAGCTTCCTTCACAAACTAGCTGCAGTAAGCAGTGGCACAGCAAGTGAATTCCAAATCACTCCAGGCTTTGTTTGACCTAGAAGTCTATATAAGACAGGGACACAACTGCATTATAGCTTCCTTCCCACAACACAGCATTGTTTGGAAGCTGCCCAAAGACTATTACACCATGGACTACATTCTTAGCCTAGTGGGTATCAGTAGCCCAGAAAATTAGTTCCCTCATTTGTCAGTTAGAGAACTTCCCAGTTTTATCCAGTCCCTGAAATACCACCAGAGTCACTAACCACAGAGATACTCTTAGAAAGAGACAAATTTTATGTCAGAGAATAAAAATGTTCTCAATAGGAACTTTATAACATTTTTAATGAGTGTTGATGAAACAGCAGACACTGCTTTAAATGTTTGCTTATTTAATGTTCCCTTCCTCCTTCCTTCCCCTGCACCCAAATTCAATATATTTAGTCTTGTTATCTTTCAAAAAGTAAGAGCAAAGGGAGTACACAGTCACTAGAAATAGGCAATCTACCATGAGTGTGCATGTTAGTGACAGGTTATATGTTGTGATTAATACTGTGTCAGTGAAAACCATTGTTCATACTGGCAAGAGCATTACAACCTCTTCCTGTTCTCTAAAATAGGAACATGGTCACAAATTCCAGGGTACTAATTGCATTTTCAAGGTTAGGCACACACTTCACTGGTTCATGCTTCAGACTGTAAGGCATAATATTTAAACCTAGCTATCAGGGAAGACAGTTTGGGATAATTAATGAAAATTTAATTATGCAATTAATCTGGCTACTACACAGATTAAGCATTGTAGTCCTGATATAAACCTTTCTTTATCTAATAATGAACAGCCTTTGGTCCTATTCCAAAGCCCACTGAGGACAGCAGACATCTTCCCAGTGGCTTCAATAGGCTTTCAACCAGGCTGTTCGGTGTTATCTATGTATAAATTATGTTTATTGGACTTCCTTGCATTTTTACAGTACCTGAACAGCTGCTAATTAACCACATAGGGGTATGAAGAGGAACATTTACCTAAAGAGTGGGATGCCACTGCTGTGGCTTGGGGCAGAAAGTCCATCCTTGGCTCTGACAGCAGCTTCCCTGGGGCAAAGTGCCAGGCTCACTTCAGCAGGTCCAAATCCTGCTGAAAGGAGGGAGGAGGGAGGCGCTGCCCTGCTAGAACAGGGTGTCAAACTGCTCAGGAAATGGCTTTCAGTCCTGGCCTCACTTACTGCGAATTTCTATGAAGATGTTCAATTTTAACCTCCAGCCCAGAGAATGGTCCTAAGAGAGTGGGCGGTGGGCTCACTGGCTTCCTGTGTTTTCCAGAGCTGCTGCTTGGACCCCACCCTGTGCAAAATATAGCCTGGAAAAGGAAAGTGGGCTCGTAATATCCCAGTGTCCTTGCTTCAGGCTTCCTTGCCTTTCCCCAGCATCCCTGTGAGGCATCATAACAATCAGTTGTGCCCTGGGTTTGTGCTGGGCACGGGGACTTGCAATGCTGTGTGGAAGAGGCCTGGGCTGACTGTGGTCTCCGAGCATTTGGGCTGGGCACAGGGAGCATGGGCTGCTGCTGCTCCCAGGGACACTCTGGCAGCTCAGGCTGTGTCTGGGCTGGGTAAAGCTGCAGTATTCCTGAGTATTCCTGTGTGAAGTGCTTCCAGGTGACTTGCAGCGAAGATGTAGGGATTTAGAGGGGCTCCCTATGCTCTGAAATGTGAAACTGTTCCACAGCGCTCCAGATGGGAGATGAGAGGTACTTTTTACAAACTGAAATATCACTAAACTTAATAAAAACCCTGAAATGATGGGAGTTTCCTAACAAAGACATGGCATATTTGGTGATTGCACTAATTCTTGCTTTGCTACTGAAAAGTGACATGAGCCTATACAAGTACACTGCCATGAGCATCAGATTTGGAGGATTGTTTTTACTTCCTCTGACTAGTCTTTATGGAAGACCATAAAGGTGTATCACAAACAGAGATCAGTTTCTGTCCATGAAGATTTATTAACTCAGTTTAAAAAAAAAAAAATGGGCATTAAATAGCCAACATCATAAGTATGAGATGTTACTGGGTAACATATCATATCTATGTGAATACCTGTATGCACAGTAGTTTCACTTCCTCACTTGAGGATGGAGGAGCAGATTTACAGGTCTCTCAGGAGGACAGATTTAGATGCTGGCATTTACCCAACATGCACTGTCTGCTAAGTTTATTGATGTTTCATTGTCCCTGGGAAATCACAGCTTCCATGGCTGACATTTTTAGGATCATATGAGCACGCAGCAGCACAGCTTCCTAGGGACTAGAGAAAAGGTGACTGTGACCTGTGAATGAAGCACAAAGTGATGATTCAGGGCTCTCTAATTTTAAAAGGAGTTGTCCTGCCTGCCAGTGAGTTGGCAATTGTGGTAAAAAGAAGCAGGTATTGCACTTTTCCCATGTTGTCACTAGTTGTTTTGTCTGGGGACTTCAACACTGAACAGGAATTGTACTGAAAGGATGATTGTATGCATGAATTTCAGACTTCTTAGTACTGAATAAGCCAAATATGTTGCATTTTGGAAGAGGTAATGTCTGAGAGAGAGTGAAAATACTCCTCTCGAAAGATACTGCTTGGCCTCAGGCTAGTGTCTCCTGCAGGAAAGGAGGTGCTCCAACCACCTTTCTTCCATGGCCATTTTGGTGTCATAATTTTGGGGATATTTCTTACCATTTTCTCTGAGCAAAGTCTCATGTCTTGACACAGGCAGACCACGAAATCAGCTTTCCAAAGTCTGTCTGGTGAGACCTGGCTCTAGAGCACCCATCAACTTCAGCCACAGAAGCTGGGCTGTGCCTGTAGCTTCCTACCTGTGGTGGTGCTTTTAACAGCAGATCACGGTGTGTTCTTACATCTCAATGTTCTCACTGCCACAGATCACCTCCTTCTTACCATTTTTTAAAAATTAAAACCACTCTTTGAATAACCAATATATTCCTCTCCTAATATGGCCTAGATGACTCAAGGCACAGAAAGTAAGCTGTAGGCTTTGCACTTCTGGCCTGCCAGCTGGAATCCAACACAGATTGCTTGTTCTCATCATCAGCTCTCAGAAGGAGGGTGAACTGAGGGCCATTTTATGTTTCCCATATGACTTACTACAGTGCCAGCTTCTGCACAATCTGCTGTGTCTTTCCAGGAGTGGTAACAGGGATCAGGTGTCTCATCAGGCATATGCATCCTAATAATAGGCCAGGGATGACTTATGCTTAGAGCAAATATATATGGGGAAATTTGTCCCACTCTGCACTAATTAGGTCAGGCTGTCACACAGATAACTAAGAATAGCAGTGCCATGCAGTCAGTTTGAGTGATGACTCAGGAGGTGCTTTTTTTAGCTGAAAAACAGCTCAGAGCTGTCACTGAGGATGATAGATGCATGAGGAACATAGCACTAAAATCTGACCTTTTCATTTTTCTTTTAATTATTATTTCATTCTTATACATTATTTCAACTTACACATTTCTTCATGCTTATCTACTACACATTTATTTTTAGCAGCAAGTTCAGTGCTCTCTTGCCCTTGAAAATCATTTAACATAAAAAGATATGGAGAAAGAAAATAAAGCTATGCATTAGTGTTGCTTCATAGGCTACTCATGTTCTTTGAAACTTTCAAGAATATATAAACAAAATCCTCCTACTTCCTTTCCCATCAAACTATCTGTTTTGCACAACAGGTTTTTCATTTGCCCCTGTTGCACCTGGCAGGGTGGAAATGAGTGGTATATCTCAAGACAGCAAATATTGTTGCAAGTACCTTCATAGTGGAGGCTAAAAAGCAAATGTTTTTGATGTCATGGGCCACATAGGGTCTTGAAGTGTCTGCCTGTCTGGCTACAGGTAGTAACTGTGGGATGCTGAACTATATACTTACTCTGAATGTGGAAATTTCTCCCATTTCTTAGTACCATGCTGAGTTTTCTGTGTGGTAATAAATCATATCATTAATTTTGGAAAACATTAATTCTTAACGAATATAAGTTTCTCTAATCAGCTACCAACCCAAATTCATTAGAAATATGCTGTAATGTCATTTATTGTCTTCAAAAACATTGTGAGTCATGTTTGGTTAACTGCATCTTCCCTAAAACAGCTTTAAAGTAAAAGAATAAGTACAATCAAGAGAGTCCCTGGCTTAGGGTGCATGTGACTTTTTAACATAGACCTTAATCCTGAGCACTGAAGCACTCACATGATTATTTAATACATATTTAAAATACCAAGAGAAGTACATGACTCTGTAATCACTGATTTACTATTTTCCTCTCTTGTAAAAAAAAACAGCACTTTATACATGCAGCTGCTTTGTCTGATCTTCTGGGACATGGTTTGCTGCTGGATAGGAAATTAATTTTATAATCTGGGATTTATTCTCTGCGAAAATGTTGTTTTGTTTTGGTTTTTTTTCTGATTTTATCCAGTACCTATCCCTCCAGTATACTTTTAACTGGACAGTGCAAACCAGCTGAAAACGTTCCTAGACAATCAGCTATAAAATAATGAGTATATGAAGACAGCATATTGAACATGCTGGTCTGCATTAGCACATGAATCACGTTGAGATTTTTAACATGCTTTGTGACATTGCTTCTGTTCACAGACCCAAGTAGTGGAGATGGAGGGAGGTGTCAATGGCTTCCATAAAGCCAAAGAGCAGTGATACCACACACCCAGAAGACACTGCTGACAGCCTTGACAGCTGCAAGTGCCACCTTCCTGGGTACCCCGGGGAAAGGGAATTACACACAAAATGTCTGTAAGCACTGGAGTTGCCTTGCAATTCTGAGCAAAGTCCTATGCTCAGATAGATAAGGTTAATGTAACCTCCAAAGACTGTTTTTAGGGTCAGTGTGTCTACATAACTTCTCACTCTGGTCTTACCCGAGGAGGTCTTTATCCCAGACAGAACTTAAAAGAAGCAGTGATATAGGCATGGCCATTGGACATGCAACTTTGCAAATTCTTGTCTTTTCATGGCAAACTACCTCAGGGGTGTTCAGTCTCATTGCCCCAGGAGAGTTCGGCAACAAGCAATGTGTGGTATGTTCAGAAAGCACATGGGCTAACCTTATTCATGGCTTTTTAAATGTTCTTCTACATCCAAAAGCTATTGTTGATTTTTATGATTTAATCTAATTCTTTCCTTTTCTTTCCCAAACTGCTGTGTTTCAGTGAGATTTTATGAATCTCTATCACATATTGGCGGACCTTTCAAATACACTCTCAATGAATACTGTTTCAAAATGCACAAGCACACACAGTAAACAGAGAAACAAAGAAAGGAGAATTCCTAGACTTGTCATACTGGCAGGCATAGTTGATCTTTCAATACACACTGTGAATTCAGAAGCCTGGGGAAGACTTGGCAAGAAATAATAGACAAAATATTAAATGTCAGGCTTCTTTTTATAATAGAGCTTTCAGTACAATAAGACTCATACAGTTCATCAATGCTGTCACGTAACACTATTTATATGTATGTAAAAGTAGAGTTTGTCTAGCTTTTGTGTTTATGGAGTCAATCAACTTTCTTTTCACATCTTTTTTTTAACTTTTTATTTAAACATGTTTATTACTTTGCTCCTCTGTTCTTAAAACTGCCTCCCCCAGAGTAGTATTAATATCTCAGAGCCTCAGTTTCATAAAAAACTCCAAAACAACCAGTGAAAAACAACAAATTAACCAGCAATCTATTAGCAGAGAAAGCTTGAAAATGTGGTTGCTGGCAATGTAAGGACTAGATCTAATGAAAGGGCTGCGAAGTACTGAGGATTTGGACAGTTTTTTAGGGGCATATGTTTGGGGCTGATGACAATGAAATAATGAGGGCTAGTTAAGCATTTCTGAGAGTCGAGATTTCTGTGCAATGGCATGCAACATGTGCTAGACCTGCACTTCTAGAAATCTTCCTTCCCCTAAGGTGGCATCGGGTCTGTTGTTGACCTCTTCTGCCTCTGTACTACATCATAGGCAGCTGGCTGTGTTAAAACATCCGTCTGGAGAACAATATTGCAGTTTCCTCCAACAACATGTTGTCTCAGAAGTCTTTCAAAAGAGTTTACAAAATTTCCAATAGACACAGCAAAACAGTAAGATGATAACTTCAGAAAATCATCAAAAGCAAACTAGGAAATGAAGCTTTTAAAAAAATGGAGGGTATGAATGAAGACTGTCTGTGCACTTTTTTTGTGTAGATGTGTGATGAAAACAGTTTGTAGTTGGATAAGGTGGAGCTATGCTGGGACTCTGTCAAGTTGCCACTAGTGTTGCCTGCTTTTAGTAATAGCAGCTCCATGTCCACCAACTGGATGTGTCATACACATTGTCTTAATTTTTTCTACAAGTGATAGGATATATTTGTGACAGATTTTACCTTCATGATCTCCCAAACACATTTTGATGGTGTCTGTCTGTTGTTAATATTGTACATAGTTTAACGAGGCCAAGTGCAAGGTACTGCACTTGGGTCAGGGCAACCCCCAGTATCAACACAGGCTGTGGATGAACAGATCAAGAGCAGCCCTTCTGAGAAGGACTGTGGGGTGCTGATGGGTGAGAGGCTGGACATGACCCAGCAAATGGACTTTTACAGCTGTTGTTTTTATTTTCATCAAAGCATTTTTACCTTTTCAGTTACAAGCAGTATGGGTTTCTTTCATTCTTTCACTGAACTTTATCTTCAAGGTGCCCTAATCTGGAGTTTGTGGCCTCTCCATTTTAATTCAAAGCTACTTTCTTCCAGGAAAATTTGGTAATAGGGAATCATCTTATTCAGTCTGTTCTCTCTAAAGTTCACAGGATTTTATTATATATTTATGTGTATAAGCTACCACATAAGAAATTCCACACTATCAAAAAGGCCTCCACAAAAATGCAGGCAAATCTATTAACACAAGAAACCATCCCAGCTGTTGGATCATATTTCTAACAACTACCTGAGAGCTCTTTGGGAAAATTCACAGTAAGATACAACATAAAACACCAAGTGCTATCCAAGTGAATTCCCTGAAATCCTTAGCACAGGATGCCCAAACTTGTTATCATCAGAATCTGTGAGAGGGAAACCTGAGACAAGGAGTGACCTGCAACCAATAAGGCAGTGCAGAAGTGAGGAAAAGGGCTTGGGTACATTACCTGGAGGAGAGACAGGCATGAAAATCTAAAGGGAGGTATGTTGAAAAGTGTAAAACCAGTGCTGAACATAAGCAGGATCTTTGGAAGAATTCTTTTCTACCTTTTCCTGTTCACTAAGAGTCCTTTTAAATGACTGATTAATGATGTTTTCCTCTGAGGGTTTTCAATCTAAACAGTACTACTTTCCAACAAATGTGGTCATAATTTTTGTTATTATTTTTCTTTTTATGATTGGAGAACATTCACAGGACAAAACCAGTATGGTGTATTTCAGCATTTTTATGCAGAAACTTTATCGTTGAACAAAAAATACTGTTCTCATTAAGCATTTATAAATAGCTTTTATTTCCTGCCTACAAACATTGCATGGAGTTACTCTTCAACCATTCACCCATCTTGGGTTTCATGCCTAATGTAAAATAAATAATACATGTGTTGGATTTTATATGTTGGAGCCTTCCGTTGCCTGGGGGCTGGATTTCCTGCTATTGTTTTTCACAGGTGACTGTGTACACTCAATTACCATGCTGAAGACCAGTGTTGTCTGAGGTGCCTTCTGGCCCAGTACCTACAGAGCCAGACTCCAGAGCACATCCTTTTGTTTGGATTAATAGTGGAAAAATAGAAAATACTCTTCATTGAAAGGGTTTTCTTCCTTCACTTTGAAATCAGTGTCAGCTTTTTTATGTGATTAAGAGCTAATTCCTCAAGTGTCTGGGGAGACAGATTGTCATGCTGACTGAAGTGGAAAAGAAAAGCAGTAAGCTTTCAGTGTGTTCAAACAACAAACAACTCAGTGCAAGGTGCTGTGCTTTTGGGTTCTCTACAAAATTACATACAAATCAATTTTCCTCTCTGCATCTTGACACTCCATCCTTTTCACCTGTCTGCCACAGCTACGATTCACTTGTGGTGATCAAATTGTCATGTTGTAGTTTCCACCTCTATGAATATGACTCAATTGTCCTTGGCGAGTCTGGTTGTGAAAATGGCACAGTAAAAAGCAGTTTGCCTTGCTGTGGATATACAAACTTGGATCAGATCTGCTCAAGAAGATGACAGAACAGAAAATGTTGTGCTGATGGTGGGGGAGAGGACATATTGCCAGCCCATGGAAATTGCTTGTATTTCCTTCATAATCTCTCTCAGTTGCAACCAGTGACTCCAAAAGGAGCAACTTTTTCTCCATTACTACTTAGCTGCCACATAGCAGTAAATCTGCCTTCTTAGGGATAGGTATGATACTCTGGTTCCTTGTACCATCAATTCCTTGGGACAGAAACTGTCCTCTCTGTCAGTACAGTTTAGTGTGAATGGCTTCATTGTACTGTTGCAGTTGGATTACAAATGTCCTTCACATTTATCTAGAAGATCTGATAACAAATTGCTCTGCTTTCAAATTGCTAGCAACAAGATAACTCCATCAGATAATGCATCTTTTTCAGGAATGTTTGTTTAAATAGTCACCCTGTACTTTTTGTCTCATTAGTTTATGGGCTAGTCACATCCAAGAGAGAAAATAGGAATATATTTAGAGAAAAAAAATCACACATTTTGATGGATAAAGGCATCTTTTCTGTAGAAATTGTCGATGAAGTTCTCAAAAGGATGAAGAACTGTTTTATAGTCTATGGACGGATATCAAATACACAAGAAAACCCAGTGTTATTTTCAATTAACTGTTGTTAATAAAAATTAACAATATATATTGTTGAGTCTCTTTACTTTTCTACCAACTCTTACTAAGCTCACTTTTTTTGGGAGTTCTTGGGGCTTTTGTAAGATGAAAACCAGGCAGATCTCATAGGAAAGCCTCAGAAAGAAAGACTAAAGATGTGTAGGGATATAATCTTGTTAAGCTTTCAGGGTTACCTTTTCCCCATCAATCATTGCACAGGAGTCAATCACACTAATTACTGCAATTTAAGCTCATGGATTTCCTAGGCTAAGTAAGGAAAACTAATGGATTTCTTGGGTTAACTAAGGAAAGCAGATTTATGCTCTCTTTCTACCACAGATTTAGAACTCTAAACGTTACTTCAGGTTTTCAATCTTTTGGCCATGTCCTCTCTTTGTCAGTTTGAAAGACTGGGCTTGTAAACAGTAGGAGTACATCAACTTTGTGTGTGTGTTTGTTTGTGTGTTATGAGAAGGATGTGTGTGGAAAGCCATGTGAATTGCAAAGGGTAGTGTCATCGTTTACAAGTTATTTCCTTTAATGAGTATTTCTATTCAAATCCAGATGGTGCTTGGAGAATTTTCTGCTATTGAAAAAAGACTGCCCTTCCTCTTGGCTGTGGTACATCCTTGCACCACACCTGGGAGTGACGCTGGTCACATTCCCATTGCCTGGCTTTGGATCTGAATGTTCCACCATGTGATCACAATGTGGATGCTCAGCTCAAGTCCCTGGGGTGATGTTCTCTTTTCTCTGGGATATAAACATCATGCTGCCATTGAACTCTAACATCATTTCCATGTTTCACCCTATCCCCATCTGCTGAAATTTCTCTCAACTGTTTTATCAAGAAAAGAGAAACTCATTGCAAAGGCTGCTCTTGAGAGTCCTGAGTGATTTCCTGATGAAAGGTCTGAAATGAAACTTGAGAATCTTGTTTCTATTTTTTGTTGCTAGTTTGTGCATAGAAAAACGGCAGTATTTTTAGAAACAATGAGGAACAAAGATTTAAAGTTAGTTTTGCTTCCAGTATATTGAGTGTTTGTCAGTGTCAGAACAGATGATTGGGGATACAATCATCATAAAGTCACTCTGGGATATTCTGATTTGTGAGAGTCTCCTGGGAGCCCAAACTAGTTTATGACAATACAACAACATATTTCATCTAGTCAAGAAGGACTTTCTAGTGCCCCAGATTCCCACACATTTTCCTAACACCACAGTTGAAAACAAAATTAATCTACTTTTGAGTTAGGATAGGAAATCAGCTGGAAAGCAGCCATCAGTGCTGCCCAACCACTTAGCTCAAGAAGCAGGACAAGCTGTCAAATCCTTTGAAAGAGCAGGAAGCGAGGCAGCATCAAGCAAGACAGCACAGGCATACAGAGGCAAAAAACCAGCACCACATTTAACTACGTATGCCTGTATATGACCAGAACCATGCTTTCACAGCTGAGTGGAAGAAAACACATCATCTTCTTTGCTCATCTCAGTAGGTGATCTTCAGTCATGTTAACAGAATTGACCCTGTATAGAGAAAAGGGATTGAATTGCCCAGATGGATGTTGTGGTGTGTCACTGGCACACAGTCAGAGATGTGTGAGGGTTTTCCTTGCACCACCAGCACACCACCACTCTCCAGCTGTATGATCCTTGGAGTTCTTACACCAAAGAGAGCTCAGCCACAGACCTGTCATCCAAAATAGTGGTGAGAGCTACCAAACCTTCAGCTCAGTAAACTGTTACTTCAAGTATCAGACAATAACATAAATACTTTATCAGGCAGTGAAAAAAACCCCCATGTTTCTAAGCTGTTATTCATCTCCAAAACATACTAAAAATGAGTCAGGGAAAGTATTACGTGAAGGTGTTTGTCATTCTCCAAGAACTGCAGTAGGGATGTATTTCAAATGTTGATGTCCATGGTGGATTAGGGGAAAACATCTACTCTGCACTGAGGAGACCAGAGGCCAGGATTCAAAAGGAGAGGAGTGTTAAATTCAACAGTTCACTTAGATCCAGATCAAGTAGTTTACATATCAAAACTCACTGTGAAACCAGGGCTTGACTGAGGGATGGCAACATACAGGAAGACATGGCTGAGTCACAGGAGGCAGAAGAGGGATATCTGTCTGGGTTTACTGAATTCAGTGGCCCCCACAAGGGTAATGCTGATGCAGATCTCTGCCTCAGGTACAGTCAGAAGCGAGACTGGCCAAAAGGCACACATGGCTACACATGTGCTGCACGTACACCTATATGCATGGCTAGCACAGACTGAAACGCTCAGCATTCACACAAACAAGGACAGATTCTGCTCTGTTTCCCTCCCTTCTGACCAGCATGAAGGTGCATAATGGGACATTGGGTTAAACCAGTCATTTCAGCAGGTATGTAAAATATGGAGTTAGAAGAAGAGGCAGAGAACAGCTGGTGTGATCTGTGTATCTGGTAAAAACAGATGTGGGGACAGTGTGCTGGGAGCAGTGTGAGTTGCCAGGAGGAACATGCTTGAGCTATAGGCAAAATGGTAATCCCCTTGTATTCATGGCCACTCATCTAAATGCTGTGTAGAGGATTTGCTTTTTTTGGTGTTTTGGGTTCTTGTGGCAAAATAGATTCTAAAATGGTGTTTCCCCCAGAGCAGGATGCTGCAAGCTGTTGGGTGAACCCTGCCAAATCCCTCCCTCTCTGGCCATCCTGGGCAGGAATGGGTGTAGTCGGGCAGCAGAAACTGCACTTGTAGTCTGAGTATGGGCACCTCCCAGACCTTTGTCCATAAGAGGTGCAGTACTGCAGGTGCACAGGGCAGGATCTCACATGGAGAAAGCAAACTGGCTGTGACTGCTACCTGGAGCAATGCACATCATGGTCAGGGGGTATCAATCCACTCCAGCGTGAGTGCTGCAGGGTCTTTTGAGAGAGTTGCTTTTGACTAGGCTAATTGCTATCTTCCATGCTGAATATTTTTCAGGAATTGTATTCTGCCAATGGCTGGGGATAGTCCCTCATCAGTCTGTCTCAATGAACTCTGCCTCCAGAAGGTGCCTAGTAGATACCCAGCAGTAGCTGACAACAGTAAAGGTAACTGAAATTTTCTGAGCAGTAAGAAACAACCTTGGCCATTTCCCTTATCACTTTAACTATTTTTTAAGATATTCATTCTGAGAGCACAGCCTTACATCAAAAATATAAATCATATTGTTCTCCCTGTGTTGACAACCAGGAACTGTCAGGAGATTTCCAGGCTGGTTTTAGATGGAAGAACTGTTGTTGATGTCGAGCTTGAGACTATCTTTAGTTCATCATATGTCTTCTACCCTGAGGTGTTCATAGGTACCATACAGGCAGATTCTGAGAATTCAGAGCTTATGGATTTCAGGGAAGAGCTCTATTTGAAGTACAGTTAAAATTAAGTCCAAAAAGTACATTCTTCAATTGTTTTCACAGGTCCCTGTGAATAATCTGAAATATGTGTCAAAGAACAATACAGCAATTGTTTCCTGATCCTAGAAAAACATTGGGAAGATGACACTTCACAGATCACAGAATATTCTGAACTGGAAGAGACCCACAATGATCACCAAAATAAACTCTTGAGTGAATGGTCAGTATAGGGATCAAATACACAACCTTGGTCATATTAGCATCACACTGACCAACTGAGTTAATCACTGCCTGATCCATAACTTTGTCAGGGTGACAAGCATAGTTTTTTCAGAAGATACATTGTCTTCTACTTTGCAAGCACTTCATCAACTCTGAAACAGTAAGAGGTTTAAGGGGGTTTTTGGGTAATTCCAGATTTTTTTTCTCTCTCTCTGTCTTCTCTTTTTTTCTTTCCCCTCAAGCTATCTAACATCCAACTGCTTGTATACCTAGGACAAAGGAGTGCCAATATGGTGCTAATACATTTCAGGTACAAGCAACTTCAATCTCTTATTTTTTTATGCCAAATCAGTTAGAAAATGTAAGTAGTAGAAGAAAATAAGGAGTGTTGTTTGTGCTTTGAGTATTCTACTCTTCTGCTGTAGTTCTTGTTCAAACTGCATCTTGTGCTGATGTGTTGCTCTGTGAGAACATATACTTGTGAAGCCAAGGAGAGCTGCACAGAATGATGACTCTCACAGCAAGCACTGCAGAGGTGAGTTAGCCTCTGCTGCACTGACTCCATGACAGTTTCAGAGATGGAGAACAGGAGCTTGGTCCTATATCCCTGAATGTGACTAAACCATGTGTGTGAATAGCAAGTTCTATGTGTCTGTAGATACATTTATTGCACATGTCACCTAGGAAAGATCTGCAATCACCTACCTTGGTGAAATTCCAAGGAATTTGGTGTGTCAATACAAGCCTTCTGTGTGTTTGACCATTCTCCCTTCCCTGAATCCCTTCTCCCTAGTAATTTCACATTTCCATTTAAAGAATGTTTTGTAGGCCTCATTGCTTTTCTCTGGATTACCTCCACTGCTCCATACATTTTGCACAGCATTGCCCAGAACTGAGAGTGCTTCAGCAGCTTTAGTAGTGACAAGCAGAGCATGTGGATGACTGCAGCTTGCTGGCTATCCTTTGGACTGTACATTCTGACAGGATATTTGCACTTTTTGGTAAGGTCACATTCACCACTCACTTTCAGTCTGTGATCTGCTGTAAAAACTCAATGTTTGCTTTAGTTCTTGGTGGTTCTTCATCTGGTATTTGTTTTTTTACTTATTTTGCCTAGTGTATTTTTCCCCTCTTAAATCTCCCTCTGGCTTTTCAAACTATTACCTGGTTTTGTTGAGATAATTTGAACCCCGCTCTCTGGTTTGCCTGAATTTTCTCTCAGCTCTGTACACTCCACAAATAGTTACATCGTTATTACTGAGAAGATGGAACAGGATTGGACCAGCACAAATCTATGAGATACATCCTTCCACTTTGAACCATTGGCTGGTGAAATATGGTTTTTTGCATCAGTTTGTACCCTCTCTGCAGCAGCAGCTTTATCTGGTCTGATTTATAGCATATTTATGGACACAGAATCAGAGAATGGTTTGGTTTTGAAGGGATCCTGAAGATCATCCAGTTCCAATCCCCCTACCATGGGCATGGACACCTTTCACTAGGACCAGGTTACCCAAAGCCCCATCCAACAGGGCCTTCAACATTTCCAGGGATGGGGCATCCACAACTTCTCTGGGAAACCTTTTCCAGTGCCTCAATGTAGCGATGTATCTGTATAACTTAGGCCATTCTGTGTACCAGCCAAACTGTTTGTAGATAACAAGCCACCTTCAGTCTTGTTTGCAGGGTTCTCAGGAATTCATCAAGGTTACTGAGACAACAATGAGACTGAAAAATAGAACGGAGAGCCTGGGAACCTGCTTACAAAGAATGCAAAACCTAGATAGAAGACACAGGATGTGATGATGGACGCTTGACCAGTTAGGTGTCCTGAAGGATGTGTGCCTTCCTCGTGGACAAGTAGCTTAGCCAATTGAGAGACACCTGTACGCATGGACAGTAGTGCTAGAAACTATAACTGGGGTTTAATGTAAACAATAAATCGGCTTCTGCTCAATCATAATAATTCAGTTATTCTGTTGCCCATTTTTTCCCTGCTGCACCTCACTGCTTTCACAGTAAAGAATTTTTTCCTTATGTTCAATCTAGTCCTATCCTCTTTTATTTTAAGGCCATGTCCCCTTGTCCTGTCACTACATGCCCTTGCAAAAAGTCCCTCTCCAATTTTCTTGTAGGCCTGCTTGTAGGCCGGTGTCTTCGGTCATATTGTTAAAACCTTTCAGAAATCAGCAGAGGTGACTACTACTCTTCTCCTTCCATCCACAAGACTTGTCACCCTGTGAGAGGAAAATGAGATAGGTTTGAAATGCCTTTTCCAATAGGCCCCCATGCTTTAAAAAAAATCTTCTTCCTTGACACTACTTTTCCCAAGTCATTAACTTAGACCATAGTGATTGCCTCTGTATTTCGCAACATGCTCTCTGCCCAACTGGAGACAGAGCCAGGATAAACTGTTATGATGCTTCTTGATTACACCAAAATCCTCAGAAAAAGGAAGCACCAGGGAGAGTCCTAATCTTGGTTCCTGTGCTCCTGGCCAGAGGGCTCAGTTCCTATCTGGAAAGCACAGACATTTATGCACCTAACCTTTCATAATTTGACTACTCTATCTCTTGTTAAATCAAAACAGTTGTGTTGACCGAGTAATTAGGGGCCTTCAATATTATGTCTTACAGCCTCAATTTGTTTTGTAGTCTTTTCTTTTCTTTTCCCACGGTTCCTATGGAGAGGAGGGTTGTGAAGGAATTAAAATGCATTTATCCATACAGATCCATAGGAGTCAGTAGGCTATAAAACTCTGATTGCAATATGGTACAAGATACAAGAAAGTGGCACAATGCCACAGAAAGCTGTGAACCTCTGCTAGGAGATTATATGAGAAGACTGAGGACCCCACCTTCACTGTCTTGCAGATTTTTTCATATCAAATGTGCAGAGCTTCCAAATAAAAACTTATATATATATTTTAGATTTTTTAGCTTGGGAAATTCGTACTAGGATCTGAGATAAATGGGACTGTGGTTGGCATGTGTAAGTATTGTACAGTAGCCAGACACATTTCATATCTCCCCTTTCCTGTAATTATGTCTACAGATTTCCAAAGCAACCCTAACTTCTGTCAAACTTGATGCAGGCATGTCCCAGAGCTCCACTGTGTCTCCTGATGCAGCTTTAGCTGTGACACGACACCTTTGGGCTTAAAAGATAAGATGAATCCTTGCAGTGTTTTTGACCCCATTGCTGACACAGGTGCCTCTTGTAGGCATTATCTGACAGATCAGTACATGTCACAAGCAAGTGTGACAGGGAGCATGTTTAATTTGAATTAAATAGGAAACCCTTTCATCCTCCCTCATCTTCTCACAAATAGTATGATTAATACTGGTGATCACATTATAGCAAATATAAAAAAGATTGTTAAATATTTTTATTAATTCTTCATTGAGAAACTGGAAACAAATCCAGCTGTAATGCATTCACCCCACCCTTCCTAATCCCTGAATGATTGCATTTCTTCTAATTTTAGTTTTAAATTTTTCATAACAGGTGAAGAAAGTATATTTAAATATTGACTTTCTTCTCAAAAGGTAAACAAAGCACATTTTCCTTTGAAAATACTGTACAAATGCTGTCTAACACAGCTTTCCCTCTCTGTAGTGTCTCAGGCACAGTATTATTCCCAATGTTGTTGTGCCCTTTAGTCCAAATAACATTTTCTTGTGTTTCTCATCTGCAGCAGATGGCCAATAGCCAACCACAACATTTTTCATTGAAATGGCAAGGATATGCTCTAATTACCTCCCTAACAAAGACCTTGATTACATCTAAATTCCAGGATTTCTGAAGGCAATTTTTTTCATGGTATCAGCCTATTTGTTTCTGACTGATTATCCCTTCAGCACTAACCTTTCATTCCTTTGTATCCCAGAAAGCAACAGAACGCCTTGAATCCAAAATGAAAATTAAGCAAGGTAGCAATGTCTTAAAAAGCACAGTTGAGCAATTTATAAACAGCACAGTGTTTATCAGCGTAATAAGTCGCTTCTTGGAAAAAAATGTGGTAGTTGGTGAGGACTTTTCATGAAGCACAATTGCTTTAATAACACAGCCCAATCCCCCTCCCCAAATCTTTGCTATTTCTAGAACTGCCCAGCCACACCCTTTCTGTTCAGTCAAACCGTCCCAGCAGGTGACAAGGTTTCTGTATAAAACAATGGAAAATCTGTACGTTGGGCACCTGGATGTGTGTGAATTCACTTTACAGGGATACATTTGCTCCTAAAATGAACTTCGAGCAGATGGACAAGGGAAGGTCAAAGCTGTAAGAGAGCCTATATTCTCTGCTTCACTCCAAGTGGAAAAGACTGGAATGCAGGATCCAGTATTCTGGGTTTAGCTGTACATCTCCAGGAGATGTTTTCTATCGCTAATTGCCAAATTTTGCTCAGTCCAAAGAAATAGCTTTGGCACATGGAGTCCAGATGCAGGTTTCATTTGATTTCAGTGCTCCCCATGGGAGCACAGGGGCTGAGAGGGGCTCTTGTCATCACAGCTTGCTTCTCCTTCCCCAGCAGATGTCAGACAGGGCAGAGGCAGGGAATGCTGCCAGACCTGCAGCAAGTGGAAGGCAAATACCCCTTGCAGGAGATGCAGGCAAAATAGAGGTGTGGCAGAGCCTTTAAAAACTTACAGAAAGAGTGACCGATGGGAGAGGAATGAGTGTGGTATTCTAAACTCAGCCAGGACTTCATTGCCTGAGGTGGGTGCTAGATCAAGCTGATTGCTTTAAATAATGCTATTTATACACCAGCATCAGACTGCCAATATTTCTAGGCTAAGTCCATACACAAGCGAGGAAAATAGCAAACAGACTTGTTTGTCAATGTGAAAGTATAGTTCAAGACACAGACATTGTACCCCAGCCTAGATGCCCATTCCAAAAGTATCTGCCCCCTATAAAATTTTAAGAAAGATGAAAAACTAATTTACAGTAAGACATGAGAAAGACCTTGGGACTAAAAAAATTAATATTCCCCCTAAATTCTCCTGGAGACCCAAAGGACTGCTTTACAGACAGCAGTAGCCCAAAGTGCTCCATTTCTATGCTGATTTGGACCACCTGCCCTATTGTTTTTGCCTTCAACACTATCAGTGCTCCTGCACTTATCCTGTTTTGGAAAGCCTCCAACTCTCATGACATTTTTAAGTGACCTTTGTATAGAGTGAAAGTGCCAAATACTAGGCTCCTGAACAGCATATCTGTATTTAGTTAGGAACTTGAAACCCCAAAGCTATCATTATTTTAATTCCAAATCTCTGGGAAAAAAAATGCAATTAAATTTTTTCTTTAGAAGAGGGAAAGATGGGTTATGTCACAGAAATGGAGACAGCAGTAAATAAATAAATAAATGAAGAGTAGGTGAGAAGTCCTTTGTTTTTATTCTGTTACTGTTTCCAGATCTGGAAAAACTATAGTTTGTACTGAAGTAAATGTTTATTTTCTTTGCCTAAGGAAATGAAAGGCTGAAAACTAATATTCTATTGGAGAGGAAATTTTACATTTAAGTTAAGAAGAATTTACAGGTTGGATGAGGAAAACCCAAGGAAATATGCAGCTTGTTTGCAGCAGTATCTTCTCCCTTGCCTGTAGCTCAGGGGTGGGAAGTGAGCTTAAAGACTCTGGACAAGTTCCATCTTCCAAGAGCCAGGCTGGGGTGAGTGGCTCCAGCAGCCTCACTGGGACTGTGTTGTACTGCAGGGAAGGGAATGAAGAAACTGCAGAGCAATAATCCAGATTCACAAATCCATTTCAGGCAGATTCTGAGCCGTAAGAAAGGTGTCTTTGGCTCTTTGTTAAGAGACTAGGAGAATAGTCTGGAGGGCCATGTATAGTTAGAGTTCACACTGTATGACTGCTCTTATGGAAGCCTGATAGAACATCCTCACTCAAAGCATGTGATTATTTTCTTATTTGCAAAAGATGATACAAGATGCATCATTCTGCCTCCATTCCTTGTTACAATCACTGAGGACCTGGAGTCACAGAAACTCTGACACTTCATAGAGGTGAGTTTTAGTGGTAAGGTTAAAGATGGGGCATTTGTCCATTCATCTAGGTTAGAGACCAGGATAAATTCTTCCTTCTGCTGTCCATAAATCCCACAGCTTTCTCTCACTGCCCATATTTTCTAGGATCCTGTTTGCCCTCTGGCAGCTGCCTGCAGTTAGACTGCATCTACATAAAAATGTATCCAAGGCTGGGCCCAGATTCTGGCTTTTCCAGTGGTGGGTAGAGAAGAAAGGTGACCTTTATATCCTTCATTTGCATATGATTTCCATCTCTTCACTCTCTGCTTGGTTAAACCAGTTTAGATTCTGATGTTCAGGATCTGTCTTAACCTTAAGAATTTGTGTTCCTGCCTGTAAAACCAGTAGGCTAAGGTTCATATCAGCTCTGCTGTTCCTAATGAGCCAAAATAAACACGTGAGCCTCTCACAGTTGCTTTAACCCCACACAGGAGGAGGGAGCTCTGTGTGATGGCACGGAGGCAATGACACGGGATGAAATAACATGATTAGTGTGAATGTGGCAGTGATACTGAACACTGGCCAGTGGAGGCAAGTATTAATAACCTGACACAGTGCTTTTTGGTTAAATAGATTTCCAGAAGTTTAGGTTTGCTTTCTCTGGTTTTTTTCCTTAGATAAAGGCAGAGTTAGTGCAGTGGAAGGAATGGACACTTTAGCTACTCAGTTAGGCTTGACAGCAAACTAACCAATGTAACACATCTGTGTGTTTCATATTAAGTGTACACTTACTGTGCTGGAAGTAGGCTTGATTGCTGAGCACTTTTAAAATGAAGCCCTCTAGCCTTAACACTTCTGGAGTTCATTCACACCTGCTCCACACTTTGTTTCACAGTTTTATCTGCTCTTTTGGCAGAAAAATATAGAATATATTCCAATTTATTTTCCTTCAACTATCTGTTTTCTTCCAAACAAATGCCAGTATATAAGTCCTTGTACAAAAAGAAGTATAAGCTTTTTGAGATGAGTATGAAACAATGATGTGCTAAGATTATAAGGCTACAATGATATATCATACTGAAAGTCTAAAGTTCTGGTGGTAAAGATAATTTTCCCTGTAGGAGCTATTCAGCAATAAAATCTTTTGCGGGAAAAGAATATTGAGTCCAGGAGATTATATTTTTTACACGTATCAAAGAAGCAGTGTCAGCCCTCCCTCACATATGGATATTTTCTGTTTCACCATTTTACTCAGAGATAGTCTGATCTTTTGTACAGACACTATCAGCAGAAAAGATAGCACCAGTCAAGAAAATACACACAAATCATTCATGTGGAACCAAACACTCTATTTTCTGTGTTGAGAAGTTTTTATTGGATAAATATTTTTATACACCACAATATTTCGGATTAGTTACACTATGGCTCTGAAATATCAAATTATGGTGTAGTCATTTCCCCAATAAAAGGAAATAAAATAAAAAAGCACAGAGCTTGAGGCTTTGGCCACTGAACTAAGCCAAGGTTTTAGAGCCAGTTCCAGTTCGGTGCAGAGAGGGAACTTCTTCACACTCTTTCATAAACTCTGGTGCAGACAACCCCTTTCATGGCATATTCCTAAGGCATAAAGGAAAATATTAATATAAATCTTTTGCTGACAGCCATTTTGTCTGCTGCAGTAACCTCTGAAGTCAATGAAAGTCCACAAACCATGTTTTACATCTCTACATATATGCAGAACTTTTAGAGCAAACAGCAACGCTACTTTTATATTGCAAATAGAGTTGTTTCTATTTTAACAACTTTAAACTTCATTAAGTGGCATTTAATGACAAAAAGATTGCAAAATTAGGCTCAGTTTCCACAAACAAATTTACTTTTTCGTATTATTGCTGGCTTGTCAGAAATATTAGCCCCACCTAGTTTTTATATCGTGGCCCACCAACACTTTCAAATTTTTGAAGTAGTAAGGGAGGGTTTCTTTGTGTAGAAGCAGAAGTAGTCTGTGTATTTCAAAGGTCAGGCTTCTGGCCTAAAAAACTTTGCTCTTCTGAGTCGCAAAATATTTCTCTTTACCCTCTCACCCCAGTGGCCTTCAGTGGTTGCTGATGACTCACAGCCACAGGATGCATGCGACAAAGGCAACAGGATGTTAAAAAAATACTTCCTTGGTCTGTGAAGATTAGGAGCCCTCCACAACCCTGTATGAGGCAAGGGCCAGACAGCAAGATGCTGACATAAGAGGCACCTTACCTCTCTGCTTTATGAAGAGGGTTAGAATAATTAGAAAAACTTACACAGAAATGCAGCCATGAAGAGATGCACAAACAGATCTACCTTCCTACATAAAGAGAGGTTTCAAGAGTGCTGAAGATGGACTGTTTACAGGGATGTGTAGTGGCAGGACAAGAGGGAATGGCTTTAAACTGAGAAAGGGGAGGTTTGGATTAGATATTAAGAGGAAATTCTTTACTGTGAGGTCACTGAAGCACTGGAGCAGGTTGCCCAGAGAAGCTGTGGATGCTCCATCCCTGGAAATGTTCAAGGCCAGACTGGATGGGGCATTGGGTAACCTGGCTGAGTGGAAGGTGTCCTCATTTGTGACAGTAGGTTGGAACCAGACGATCTCTAAGGTTCCTTTCAACCAAACTGTTCTACAATTCTATGTATCAGAACTTATAACAAAAGACAGTCAGAACAAGCTAACATATAAAAGTGTAATGCTCCTGACTTCACAAGTTGCCAAAATTATTTTGACTCCAATATCTAAACACTTTAATGAACAAAGTGAAATCTTAATTTTAATAGGGACCCTTTCAATCAGAGTCCCTAAAATATTTTATCTCCCTGGCTTGGCCAAGATAGGGAAAAGGAAAAAACTGTTTCAGGGACAGCAGTACCCTGCTGGTAAACTTTGATTTCCATTTCACTAGTTTCTGTTATTTTTAAACCTTATTCCTTTTAAGAACAATAATGTTGAGAGCAGTAATTATGCTGTCAGTTTATGGCAGCTCTACCAATATAGTCACTTTAAAGACAAGTTGCTGTATGCAATAACATTTGTTTCCTTCCAGCTGTTTTCTAAGCTTGGTTCCCTTTTTCTCTCCTTTAATTTGTCTCATTCTTCAAAGAGTAAGCCAAAATTGATAGTCTATTTAGACAGAAGTATACTGAAGGCTGTTTTTCCTTCTGACATGGAACATGAACTTACCACCACCATCTTCCCATCAACAAGTCTTCTCTTTATCGTGGTCTCTTTGCCATTCCACTTCTGCACTTGCACCAATGACCCTTTCTCCAAGGTTACAACACTCTGAAAATTCCAGGAGAAGAGTTTCAAACTGCAGGCTGAGCTTTGCAGATTACAGTAGCCGTGAACTTTACGTTCAGCAAGATATGCACTCTGGGATAATGACATGCTCAGTAACATTATATTCAGCACTATAGTGCTTCTTCTTTCAGTGCTTTATTTTAATAGTTTGGAAAACTCAAGGTGCACTAAGGGAGTACGTAAAATTTCCCCTGATCTTGTTCTAGGAGACATTCAGAGCACTCAGGGATCATCAGCCCTCTTACTTACCTTGACTTTCCGGTCATCTGCTGTTGTTTCATCAAACTGCTGGCCCAGTTTGAAAGAGATGGTTGTATTTTTGAACGTGCTTTCAGTTCTGATGGTCACTATGTCCCCTTTCATACTGATAATCACATCAGGCCTTGCCAGGCCACCTAGTTTCCGGGTAGCTAAGCCCACTCCTAGAAATCAGAAACAAAACAATCATTACATTGTCTTGCTTCTAGAAGCAAGAAACTTAATTTCCTCTCATGATTCCTCAGTGGAAGAACAAGGAAAAGTTTCTTCTTGAGTACTTCAATGTCTGATTTAGATGAAACCCTAACTCTTTACTACTGAGACAGAGGTAAGAACGGGGACCTCAGCATTCAGGGACTGTGGCAGCTCCAGCTGATAAGAGTGAACCTTCAGCAAGAAGTAAAGATAAAAACAATTATAGAGCTGTGCATATTTAGCTAGGAAGAAACGTGGTTGGTTATAAATCTGCATTAATTTAATATAGATAGAATAAGTAGAAAAATTCAGAGGAAGAGTCTGGTTCTCATAAAAATTTGCAAAAATCCTTTTAAAAAATTCTTGAAAAATCTGAGAATTTGTACCTTTGTCAATAGGTAAATAGGAATAGGTAAATAGTTAATAGGAAGAGACTGGACACTAAAGTGCCGATATGCTGGTGCTTGTTCATTAAAACATATTGAAGACTGGGTAATTCCTAAGTTGTTATTAACATCCCTTAAGGATCCTTCCATCTAAACCTCAGTGAAAAGTACGAGATATAAAAAATGTCAAGGTATAAGGGCTGAGATCTCCGAAGAATTTCCAAGAAAACCCATACCAAAAGCCTTTTATATTGCCTAGCCCTTTCCAGTCCAGTTCATTTTCTACAGGCTGTGAGGCTTGGGCCAAGTAGGAATGAAGCCACTGATGATGTATCGCTTTTTCATAAAAGCAGGAAAGGGATAGCTGCAGTTAGTGCCTTTGTTAATGCTATGCCATGCTCAGATGAAAAGATCTGTAAAAATGGGTATAAAGTTATCTACAAAACATAAAACTATTTGCAGTAATTATTTCATATTAAGCAATTCTGTTCAGATGTTCAGAAAAATATCTGCAGCTGGACTTTCCTCCCACATTCACCCTGGCTAATTAATTAACTGCAATTCTTTTGTTATTCAGTCTAGTGTTTCAAATAAAGGGAACCAGTGAATCATTTATATAGCAAAAGCAATGCACTAGCTGACTGTCTGTGCACTTGGCATACAGGAATGAAGGCAGCATTAAAATGAAAAACAATGCTTAATTTGTTACATTCCTGGCATTCTTCAGTAACAGACAGATTCATTCATAGTATTTAGATGTCCGAAACTACAGTGTCATGAGACATCAGCTCCATTATATATTGTAAGTTATCATAAGTCACAAGTTTAATAGTGTAATCAAGAGGAAACAAAAAAATCTATATCTCCATAGATTACTCTGGTGACAGAAAAACATATTAGATCAGTTCATATCAGTTAGATGGAAGTAAATTTATAATAGTAATTCATCACCTACCTTTTTCAGTTTAGATGCTAAAGGAAACAAATTAGAAGAGTAATTAAGTGCTTTTTTTTTGTCCAGAAAGAAGGCACCATCCATGAGCAGAACCTTCCCAAATGAAACTTACTAATAAAAACAAAACCAAACAAAACAAAACAAAAAACCAACAACAACAACAACAAAAAACCCCAACCAAAACAAAAACAAAAAAAAAACAAACACAGAATATTTCTCACCCAATTCTTTCATATAGTCATCAAAATTTTCACTGGAGATGAGTTTCCAGGTTCCCACAAATCGGTTACACATCGTACAGGCTTTGAGGCACTGGTCCTGCAGAGAGAGGCAGTGGCCACAGCAGCTCTTGGTGGCAGTCGGAGAGGTTGTGTGCCCAACTGAGATTTAGTGGTCTCCCTTTTAAGAGGTCCGGTCCCTGTGGCAGTCAGGGTTGGCCAATAGGGGAGGCAGTACCAGGGTGAACAATGTGCACCTTGTCCGAGGCAGCCGTGCAGTACCAAGGCTCTGGGTGACGCTGCCTGGGCTTCCTTCACTGAATACACCAGGACACGAGGGGCACGTGGGGATGGGGATGGGCCCCTACCACTGCACCCACAGAGCGCCAGGGCACACTGCAGTGGGGTGTCAGCAACACAGAGACAAGGACAGGAGCACTGCCTCCCTGCAAAACCCAGCTCCCACTGTCCTCCCAATGTTGTTCTCCCACTATCACCATATAGAACTGAAATCTATAACAACCATCTCATCCAACTGCCTGATCAATCCAGGGCTGACCAAAAGTTACAGCGTGTTGTTAAGCCATTGTCCAAATCCCTCTTAGACACTGATAGGCCTGGGGCTTTGACCGCCTCTCTAGGAAGCCTATTTCTGTGAGTGACCACTCTCTCACTAAGGAAGTGCTTCCTAATGACAAATCTGAACCTGCCTTGACACAGCTTTGAACCATTCTCACACATCCTATCCCTGGATACCAGGGAGAAGAGATCAGCACCTTCCCCTCCTCAGGAAGCTGTAGAGTGTTACCACTCTGTCCTAGTCAGATAAATCAAAGCCATGTGGATTGTGTTAAGGAACTATCACAAAGTACAAAGTGCTTTGTGGGGTTTGTTTTTTTTTNGGGTTTTGTGGGTGTTTTTTTTTTTTTTTTTTTTTTACTTTCGTGATCCATCCTGAAAGGGTCTTTATTTTTTATCATTTAAAGGCAGAACAGAGTTATACTGTTCTGTTTTCTTCCTTGCTCTGCAGTCTTCCCTGTACATATCCCAGACATGATCACAAAAAGAAGAAGCAGACAATATTTGCTGGTTCCCCTTTACAACCAGGCATATTCAGAAGATCAATGCATCAGTGGATGTCAGCTCTTGTGCTTGACAGGTGGATGGCATGAAAAGAGGCTGAGTCATTAAAATGTTTGTTCTTAGTTCAAAGTTATTTTGTGAGAGGCAAGAACTTGAGAGGGGGACATATTCTGTTTTCTCTTGGTCTTTCTGTACATTCATAGTTGTTCTGCCATAAGGTAAAGGGAAGATTTAAGCCAGCACAATCATATAAGGCATTGCATTCAAATGTGTCTTACTATTGTCAGATTTCCTCAGGTTTTCCTGCTTCCATGAAGAGATGGCACGACCTCCTTGGGTCCATGTATTACTTATATACTTATATACTTATACTAGAGAGACCTGGACTGGACTCAGCATTCCAGCTGTGGCCTGATCAATGCTGAATAGAGAGGAAGGATACTCTCCTTCAACCTCCAACACTCCTAACGCAGCCCAGGACGTCACTCACCCTTTCCTTCAATGCACATCCCTGGTTCATATTCAGCTTGGTGTACACCAGGACCCCCAGAACATTTTCTCCTAAGCCAAAATTGAAATATTGAAATATTAGAGTTTTCAGCATTTAAAACTGTTTTTTTAAGTCCACATTTAGAACTATTGTCTAATGGTTAGTAAAAAAACAGATCCATAACAAAGAACAAATCCATAAACCACATGTGTATGTGACAGGCAGGAATTTAAAGTGTTATAAATTCAAGACACCTCAAACTATCTGAAACTATTCAGTGCAAGACCACATCAGATCTAATTCTGTCTTTCCCATTCCTAAACCATGTTTCTGGAGAAAATTATTGCTTGGTACATGCAAAGATTAGAGTTTCTTTCTAGCTTAGGTGAACAATAGTTACCCATTTACCCTTTTTTGTATGACTCTAATTTCTGGGTTATGACAACCTATAAAGACTCTTCAGATCTACATTTTAAGGGCAGGGACAGTAGGATTATAAGATGTGGGACCAAATTTCTTGTGTTGAGAGTTGAAAGAATGAGATGGAAATGGCGATGTGCCAAGGAGGTTGAGGTCTGGGTCCAGACTTGAAAGCTGTCATAAGGAAGAAGGGGAACACCTGGAACACCTAAATAACAGTCTGAGGAGTGAAATTGTTGTAGTTTCTTGATTTACATGGTGGTTGTGGGAAATAAGACAGTTTTCAGTGACATATTTTGGTGGCATATGCAAAATGTTTTTAAACTCCTCAATCATAATATCAGCAGGGGATGCTGAATGGAGCTTCCCTTGCTGGAAGGTCTAATGACTGTTCAGTATGGGAGCAAAAGTCTGGAGTGATTGAAAATATAAACAAGGCAAAGAGCTCTTTCTCCTCCACAGTAGGAAGTAGATTCTGTATCTGCAATAAGTAAGTAAATGTCAGTCTTTGAATGTGTTGTCTTCACAAAACTCTTCTAAAGCACAGCTGCATAATATCACATTTTGTATAAAGAATAGCTAGCTCTTTTATCTCTGAAAATGAGAAAACTACTTCTAAATCAAACTATCCATTATTGCTCAAGATAATATGAAAATATTCTACCGTTACTCCCCAAGCATTCTTTGTTCTTTTATTTAATTGTCTTATCCACATAAAGGCACTTAAACAAGACAAGGCTGATGCCTTTGGGAAATAAAAGATGATTGGGATGTTGTAAAATCAGGCCCAAAGAAATTCAAGAAGAGCAAATTAGTCAGAATAGAACAGCTACACTGCAGTACCAGTAACCTTTAGAACAAAAGTAACAGAGAATTATTTATTCAGACAAAACCCCAGTCTTAAGCAGTCACAAACAATGTTGACATTGCTACCATCTATCTCTTTGTCACTAAGAAAAATCAGTACTTTCATTTAAAGGACTTCGAATTTAGAAGGAACAAGAGCAGAGAATTCTATCTCAGAAATAATTGTGGAAACCAATCTTTTCTTCAAGTTTAAAGGGGAAAAAAGTATCAAGGATTTTGAGTACATAAGATAAGGGAGAGCCTTTGTTACCTTTTTTTGCTTATGGTTGATGTAAAACAGGATTTGAAATCATTGAACTTGGAGATTGTGAAGCAACACAAGAGATAAAGCTAAAACTTGATGGAAATAGAGAACTAAAAATTCAGAGACTATTTAGAAATAAAGATACTATTTAAAGAAATAAAGAAATGAAATTTATGTGAAGTTCTTTAAAGGAAACATGTTCTGGGCAAATTCAGGGCCAAAAAAGCTAAATAGATTCCCAGGAGAGCAATGAAATAAACAGAAATAGACGGGGAGGACAGAGGTCAAAGACTGACTTGCTGTGAGGACACCAAAGGATGTTTTAGCATTCACTCTATGAAGCTGAAGGATCAAGCCTGAGCATGGGGCCAGCAGCCTTTTCCCAACAGCTACCTTGGAGGGTGCAAATAGCTTCTTGTCCCCTTATCTGAAACATCCTACAAGACAAGACTGGGACAACTGGGCTGGGGGAGCAAGTCCAGACTGCACTGCACACATGGGGCTTGACTGGCCAGGACACTAAAGTCTGTCAAGTTCTTTCCAGTGGAAATAAATAGTTAAAAGAAAAAGGGTAAAACATCTGATAGGTCAATACTCAGAATAAACCTTTCCGCATCTTTCTGCTGAACTGCCAAACATCTGTGGGTGTGAGCCGCCTTTCCTTTTTTTTGTCCAAGAAACCTGTAAAGGAGTTGTGAGTGAATGTGGTGAGGGGCAGGGATCCCCTCCTCTCAGCATTCAAGGTGCCTGCTGCAATAGGTGTGCTGCCCATGGGTTTGTAGGAGTTTGGTAAGATCCTTCTTTGGCAGAAAGGAATGCTCTGGGGTAGTTACTGACTTTTGGACAATAGTTCAGAATGACAGAAGAGAGGAGACCTGTGCTTCTCTGCAGGTGAGGACAAGTCACTGATCTGACTTTAGCCCTTAGAAATGTGTGCTCCCACCTCCATCTGGGTCTGAGAGCGCACACCTTTTCTTGACAGAGAGGAATCACCTCTGCTCATTCAAGCAGCCACTAGACTGCTGCCGTTTTCAGACAATAAATTTTGTCCTTCTTCAGAGAATAAGTTCCAAACATATTCATATTCTAAGAAAAGCATCACTAATACTTCCTTATGGTGCTGTCCCTGTTCAGGTTTATATACAGAATGTCACTTTATTGAATTTTCCAGAAAGTTAAGTTTTAAGTGTCTTGATTCATTCACAAAGTCCAGAGTCATTCACCAGGTACCAAAATAAATGGTGATGCTTTTTGAAGAGATTATTTAATGCTGAAATATTAAGCTGTGAATGTTACAATTGTAAATGATGGCTGCAATTCAGAATGCAAGATTTCTGGAAAATGAAATCTGCTATATAAATATAGGACTATTGGAAAATTTTCCTGTGACAGAGTATTTCCAAATCTGTGTATGACAGAATGCTATGAGCTGATATTTAATGTCTAAATGTAGTTTATTTAGGTCAATGTTTCTGCTTCTTACAACCATCACTCTCGTGTAGATTTTCTACTGCTAAACTGTAATTGTATCCTAACTCTCATAAATAATTTTGGTTTTGTTAAGTGCTAAATAGATTTAGTACTTTATATATGGGATATACTGAAGCATTCTTCCATCCCATATGCAACTGTTGTTCTCCAAATTGGTGAGATTTCACAAGCAAGGAAACCAAGGTTAAAACACAGGAGTTGTTTGCTCATGGTTATTTCAACATTTTCTGTAGAATTTATTGGTAGTCTTTGGCATAACTTTTAAATGACTCCTCAGCTCATGTACAATGCAAAAGTCCTTTCATTTCCCTATCCAGTTGGATAAATAGTGCAAAAACTTGGGAACAATCTGAGTTATGCAGAGGAAAGTTCAAGTATATGAGAAGTCTCTGCTGCTAGCAGTAGGGGCTCAGCACCATCACCTCTGACAGCTGACTTTGGGAATGTCAGGAATATGTGGAATTTGGTTCACAGATCTTAATCACCCGAGATATGGTCATTTCCCCATTTAATGGTTAAGGCACACATTTTTATACTTATTGCCCGGGTTTTCCCAAGAAATCTCGATTTATTTTTTTTGTCCTCAATTTAGCCCTCCCAGGTGTAGGAATCATGGCTTCTGTAGATGCAGAGTTTTGAAACAGGAGACCAGACCTACAGGCAGTAGAAGATGGCAGTTCAAAAATAAGCAGAGTTGAAAAATGTGGTGTCCAAAGGGCTTTGCATATAGAAAAACTCATGTTCCCAAGACTAATCAAGCCTAATGAGCTAGTGGAAAATGCCTGTAGGTAATAAAGGAGGTTGTACCACTTTGTACAGGCTTTTAGCAAACTTGAGTATTTTTATAAGCTATGATTCTTAATTCAAGACTTTTAGTGTATCTAGGATGGAATGAGATGTTCAAGATAGGAACATTGCCAAATAATCACAGGTGAAAGCTGTAACTGCTATAATATCACGCTTGAGGTGGAAAAGGACGAGATCAGGCTGCTTCAAATGGTTCTTAGGTTTAAAATCTTCTGCATTTGTGCACAGAGGAGGTGCCTGGTACCCTGCTCGTGTCTGGAAGCCAAAACTGGGCATTCACAGATCATCCTCCTCCCTGGCCCAGGAACAGCCCCCTCTGCTTGAAGCTGAGAAGAGCAGCCCTGTTACTCCCCTGGCTGCACACAGACTCCCTGCCGGTGGCAGCCCACACTCAGCACTCACCAGATGATGTTTCTGTGTTCAGGTGTCCATCTGCCACTGTGACACAAGTGCCACTCACTGGGCTGGCTCGGATGCTCTTTCCACAGGGGGATGGGTGACAGGGCTGAATGTGTTACTGGCTCTCACACAGTGCTTTCCTGCACAGCACCCCTTCCCACACTGCATCGCCCCCAAGCCCCTTTCTGACAAACTCCAGCATAAGCACACATTGTAGAAAGCAGAACATTTTATTGAATAGGCACAACAAATTAGATTAAACGCGTGTAACTGCTTTGGGATATATCTGAAAAAAGTACAGTTCTCTTTAAAACACATTTGTGGGGCTTTTCTCCTTTGGTTAAGTTGTTTTACTCCAGCTTTAAGCATTAGTCCTGTGTGAAGGTGGCTTCTTCATGCTTTTTCATAAACTCTTTTGCAGGAAACATTATTCATGGTGCATTCCTGGAAAAAAAAAAAAAGATAATTCAATTAAACTTTTAACTCTTACTAAATATTTGTTAGTCAGAAGGTAGAGAACTATCTATCGGAACCAGTTAAAGAAAAAAATTCATTCTCCAGCTCTAAAGGCAATTGGTAAAAGGGTGGAACTCAGTTTTGAGAGCTTCAGCAACAGAAGACTGAAAAACAATCACAGGAGTGAAAGAATTTTCAAGAACTCCTCTACTGACCCCCAGGAGATTTCTAATCTTTTATTAAAAATCTCTAAAGAAGGCTCCTAGGACTTCTGTGGAAGCTGACTGGACCCTGGAGTTGGGCATTAACCTTTTTTTTCCCCTCACCTTTTGCAGCTGTGGCTTGTCTTCTTCACATATGTGAGCACAACACATGCACACACCCAGAGCTTTCAGACTTGCAGCTGCTAGTGTCAGCCTCTGCATGTTAGGCTCTGTCCTCACCTATTTTTCAGTTAGATCAAGCTCTGTTTTGTTCAATCATTCTTAATGAAGTTGTTATTAAAAACTATTTCTACTTCTTCTCTGGTCTCTATCCAAAGAAATTTAAATATTGAATTTATGGACACATCATTTTTCCCTAGGGGAGGGCAGAACTCTTCAGGAATTTTGTGTATGTGTACGGTTTTGCAGCATGTAGGAATCTCAGCTGCCTTTTATGAACATAGATTTAGTCCTGTCCTGGAGTCTTCAAAGTGTGTTTTCTAAAACTGTAGAGCAGAGTTGGGAAGCCCCAGACTGTAGGTGGGCCTTACTGGCACCAAGTCAAACACAATAGTCTCTGACCAGATAAAACCAACCAACAGAGCCTGGACACGTTTCCTTGCTCTAACATCATATTATTTACAGAGCTGTTGGTGGTGCATAGCAGGATTCCCACAGATGGCTCTAAGCCTCTGCTGAAGATGAACAGCAGTACTCTGCATCAGCCTGGCATGGACGTATTAAACGTGGGCTTTGCTAATGCCTTCCTCTATACTGTCCAGGACTTAGAGATTCTGATATATACAGGTTTCCCTCATAGGGACGCTGGGTTTTTCTTCCTAGACTTTCCCAATCATGTCTTGCTATGGAGAACAGGCACCTCTATACCATTCCAGAAGTTTAACTGCTTTTCAGTTTTAGCTGACACTCCAGACTCAATTAGACTCCTCACCAAGTGCCCAGAGCCCTTTCAGATGCTTTCCCTCCCTGTGTTGGAACCCAAAGTCATACACCAGCTAAACATGAATTCTGCACACTGAATTCAGCGATTAAGTAACAAAAGTTAACTTACCACCACCAGGTTTCCATCCACCACTTTTCTCTTTATGATAGTCTCCTTTCCATCCCACTTCTGCACCTGGTTCAGCACCCCGTTGTCTAGGGTTATGACATTCTACCAAAGTAAAAAAACAAGGTGTGGCTGTTTCATCACAGTGCTCTGGTCTCAGAAGACTCTCCAGGTCCAAACAGCACTAAGCACAAAGCACCCATAACAGTCTTACCTGTGGAGGCAGCATTTCTGCACTGGATGTCAAAATCACAACTTTGTCCTGCTGCTCCCACATCCCTTTTGCAAAATGCCATTTCAGGACTCACCTTTGTTTTTCTGTCATCTGCTGTGGTCTCATCAAACTCTTCACCCAGCTTGAAAGAGACCTCTGTATTTTTGAAGGTACTTTCTGTTTTGATGGTTATCACATCACCATTGATGCTGATAGTTACATTAGGCTTGGCCACACCAGCCATCTTCCTGGTAGCAAACCCCACACCTATAAATAAGATAGGGCACTATGAAATTTTTATCTTTCCTCAATCTTTTTGTCTTATACACTGGAAAAAAAAAAAA
>VWYO01000316.1:267260-280757 GCA_013400275.1 Rhadina sibilatrix
AAACCCTCAGTGCTTTCTCCCCTTTTGCTTTCTGAGTGTTAATAGTTCTGTGTTACAGAGATTCTTTGTAAAATCTCACTTGGTACTGCTATAGACCAAGCTGGGTGGGTTGATGTAAGGAAATTCTCTATCCTGTCATTGTCAAAATAGTAAAAGCAATATTTTGAAGACTGAGATTATATGAATGCCAGATATTTGCACATAGAGTTGTTCAGAATAACTTTTGTAGCTAGAACTCTAACTTGTATGCTAATTGTATCTAAATGTAAATAAGCAGGAATATATGGCAGTTTCTGAGCCACAAAAGCAACAAACCAAACAAACAAACAAGGGAAAAAAAGCAAGCCTTTTCTATTTACAAGTGGGTAGGTTGAATATAAGGAAATGATTAAGAAATAGCTGGCAATGGTTATATCCTGAGTAAAATCTGGAGTAAAGATTATGAGTGCAAGGGTCTCACTCATTGGAAGCTGTCACGATAAGTCATAGTAAGTATTTTACCCCAAACTGCAAATAACCCCCCCAGCTTTTTAGCATGTACTAATTGAATCAGTGTAAGTTACCCCCTGCTTCCTCCACACTAACAGTGTGTTGAAACCTTTTAAATCCCAATTTTAATTCTAAGTGAGAAGTCTACACCTGTAGAGAAAAGTGTTAGACATGAAATCTTGCAAGTATCTGCATGAATCCATGCAATTGTCTTTGTTAATTTTCACTGTAGGCAGCTACAGAGTTTCATTCAATATAATAGCCATGGCAATTAACTGGTGTCCTAATCCAGTAGAATTTTAAAGTTGTTTAAGTGTGTTGCTCATAGAAATAAGGAATCTCACTGCTTTCTAGCATCACACCGATTTACATGTCCAAGGGTAAAAGGTAAATCACACAAAACAATCCAGTGATGTGTTTTACTTCCATTTACAACACTACTAATAAGGCATGCATAGACTTAGTTTACCTGAAATCCTTCCCATCACTCAAAGTTTTTCTGCTTTATAGGAATTTAATACCACTTATTGAAAAAGATGAATTCTCCAGTTAAGGACTATCTGACCAAAATAGTGGATTAAGCCCCCCCTTGATAAATAGCACAGCCAGAAAAAGCAAGTAAAGAGTAAAGCTCAGAATTGGCATTCCTTCCCTGTTCCAGACACAAGAAGTTGAAATAACAATTCTCACCCAGTTCTTTCATATAGTCCTCAAAGTTTTCACTAGAAAGGAGCTTCCAGGTTCCCACAAAGTGGTCGCACATCTTGTCAGGCTAGAAGGATGTCTTCCACAGGTTCAAAAAGAAGTGCAGGACAGGAGAATATAATGAGCTCCAGGAGAAGAGTACTTATCTTTAAAAAGGAGCTGTGGCCACATGATGCTCTGGGATGACCAATGAAGAGGGAGTCCCTGTGCCCAGTGTTTTTCTTCCTCCCCTACCCCTCCTTTGCCAGTGGGTCATAGTGCTATTATTCATATGCCCTTACTAGCACAAAGATCACTGTCATGTTTTTATTTAATTATTTTTGTTATTCAAGAACACTCTACCTTAAAGGCAAATAATTAAATCAAATTACCTTTCAGAATAAAAACGTAAGCTCAAGCTTAACCCACAAAAATTAATGTTCCCCCCCTACTCTTTAATTTTAGCCCACTATATCAAATGGACACAGCTCAATTCGTAGACTTTCAGATCCAAAATGTTCATTGGGATAATTTAGCTTGCTTTCAGCACCCCTGCAATCAGAAACTTCCTCTAGAGAAATACAGAACTACAGGAAGAAATGGATTTGGAGCACAAAGAGAATGCTGGGGTTATAGAAGGCTAAGGCAACAAAATTGCTTCCTTGATTGGGATCTGCTTGTCCTTGCACCACCTGAATCAATTTAACAATAGGTCTGTAACATATTTTTATGTAATGGAGAAGGGATATGGGGTTCTGTGAGAAAAAAATAACAAAACAGAGAATTTCTATCCCTTTTACTCCCATGCTTTCAGAAGAACTATGTCCCAATGACTATCATTTTGAGTAGTTATGGCATAAAGCTAGGCTCTATTATTGACCTAGCAAAGGTCCCTGGATGCTTCATTTCTTTTCTGTTTGTGCTGTTCAGGCATTAATTTGTTTGAGGCAAATTGTGCACAGGCCTGACACAATGGGTCCATCCTAACTGATCCTCTAAGCCCTGTCATACTTTGGTTCACAAAAAAACTATCAGAAAGCAGTCAAAGAAGTTCTTAGACCTTCCTTTGTCTGTAATGTGCTATTCCAGTGGCAAAAAGCAGCTAATAAGTGCATAGTCCAGCCCCTGCAATTCTCTTTCAGTGGATTTCCAGGAATTACTCTGCTGGTTGCTAGGCATCAATATTGTGGACCACTTATTTTTCTCCTTGTTATCTTTGTAAGTAACAATGCTGTAGAAGAGTTATTTATAGAGGATTGCAAGATCATTGGGGCATTTGTAAGGGAAGGAAAGTGAGGAGGTCTCCAGTGCATCCTTCCACTCAGGGAGGGTCACCTCTGAGCCCACATCAGGCTGCTTAGAGCTGTGTCCTTTTGTGCATCAGAAAACTCCCAGGATGGAACCAGTGCAGTTTCCCTGGGCAACACATGGCCCTGCCCAGCTGTCCAGGCCCTAGGACAGGGTCTCCTTCTCTCCTCTCTGAATTTCTCTACTTTCAGCTTTTATTCACAATTTTTCATCCTCCCGCCATTCACCGCCTGGTTCCAACTCCTTGGTCACTTTCCCACAGGTGTTGAGGGTTGTTTGTGAGCACTCCCAAAGCTTAGCCAGGATGAACCACTTCAGTCTCACAGCCTCTTCTCACAGGACAAGTGCTCCAGACCCTGAGGATCCTGTGGGTCCTCTGCTGAACTCACCTCAAAGCTGGATGCAGTACTCTGGATACACCCTAATGACTGCTGAGATGAGGGGCATAATCACTTCCATCAGCTCCTGGCTGTACTTCTGAACATACAGTGCAGGATGTTTTTGACTTTTCTGCTGCCAGGTCTCAGCTCCCACCAGGACTCCGAAGGCCCTTTCTGCAGGGCTTCTTCCTAGGTAGTGTGTCCCCAGCCTGGATTTCTCTGAGAACTGAGCATGTTTGTACGTGTACTATTAGTTACCCCCTTGTGCCTTTAAGATGTCAGTCTATGGAGACTAGAATAACTAATCTTAGATTTGGCCTATTCTTTAAAATTTTTTTTTTTGCGTATTCACTGACTTTGGCCTAATCTCAAAATAAATAAAACTATATTCTAATTATGAAGCAGATGGTGCCTTTTCTGGTTGGTTTTTTGCAGAGTGTCACATGCTCAAGTGTTCTTTAAAAGGAAATTCTGAGGTCTCTCAAGTTTGTGTCATTATCTTGAGGTATTTTTACTTCAGATTATTGGCTTGAGAAACTCTGTATTGTGTGTGAGCAGATGGTAGGAACATGAAAACTCAAATCCAGCATTTAAATAATGAGAACTGAAAGTACCAGCTGAGGATTGTTGCAGTGGCCCAGATAGAAAGGCTGTGACGTGGATGAAATCAGTTCCTGTTAGTACTTTTCTTGCCTTTTGGGAACTATTCCGTGTGCAGCTTACTACAACCAACATTCATTTTTTTGGAGGAGAAATACGTCTTTTATATTCAAAGCTACAGTCTGGGAGAGGTAATTGAATTGGCCTCCCTTTGGTGTTAACAGCTGTCTGCAATGCTTGTGGTATTGGAAGAGTTTTTGGGGAGAGTAGAAGCACCTTTCCATGCAAATCAATTCGGAGCAAACAAGTGCACCCTCTCCAGGCAGTCAATTACTTGAAGTTATTTAAAGTGAATCTGAGCTATTTCTAGATATCTTGTGAACGTGACGACTCAAAAATGCAAGAAGAAAGCCAGCTTGTGGGTTGATTTGCATGTTTACTTCAATGAGCAGCTATCTGGGAGCACACTTAGGGATCTCTCTTGGAAAGTATCCTACCAATGGTATCCTTTCCCTCAGGAGAGACTTCCAGTAACAAGAGATAAACTTATGGAACTGATGTCATCTAATATAAATCATGCCTGCTCTCTGGGGCAAATGCCTGCAGTTTGTTGATAGAGACCAGAGTTTTTAATGGTCATGAGGAAATCAGTGAAGCTTCTGAGCCTGGAAGTTTAAGCAAGTGATCCATGTCACTTGCAGAAGTGTCTTGACAGCAAGAGCTGGGCAATCTGGCTAAACAGCCCCGTGGCTATTGACACTGATGTGATCTCATACCACCAAAAACAAGGGCATCCTCAAAAGTGTAGAAACCTATTTCAAAATAAGCAGAAATTTCAAAGAAACCACAGCAGGTAAGAGGTAAACCAAGAAAAGGAAGCTGGTGAGGGTCCAGTACAGGAAATGCTGACAAAGAAAATGCTTCTCTTAATCCTGATATGAACTGATGCAGATCAAGTCTGCAAATAACAATGATACGCTGTCTGCAATGTGGTCTTGGGGTGCTGTGACATTGAGGATAGGTCCTGGCACAGGATATGCAGGAGTGATCACAGACCACAGAATTCTGTGGTTCTATGAAGTGTAAGCAGCAGCTGTGCAGGGGAAATCAGTAGATGGGAGGGTAGCAACGATGGGTTAAATGTTACTCTGTGACTCTGTGACCAAAGGTGGAGATCTACTTGAGGTAAACTGCTTTTTATAAAAATAAGCACAATAGTGACCTCCCTTTGGCTCTTTCGGGCTTGCAGGAGAATGACGCTCTTCCACTAGAGTTTGTGAAAAAGAGGATGTTTATTCCTGTAGTGAAGATCTGCCACTTAGGAGACCTTTCGATTGAGCATTGTGCTAAACTCGCCCTGGTACTTTATGTATGGAATTGTCAAAGTAAAAGCACATCTTACTCTCAAATGTGGAAACAGAAGTTAACAGTTATGACTGCTTAAAAGGAGGCTTCTTTCTCGAGTTCCTCCTTGCCCCAGAAGGGCAACAGAGTAAAACTCCTTTGGGTTCTCTGGCTGTCAAGCTGGTGACAACCAATGACCAGAGGTATTGTGCTTATGCACTTGTCTCCATAGTTCTGCTACTCTTTGGATAAAAACTGGCATGAAAAGACATTCGTGCTCAATTCCAAGGCTGATGACATTGACAACGGCTTCCATTGAATGCTTCCTTAAAAGGAACCTGGCCCCTATATTGGATTATTACTGGCACAGGTGGCAATATTCATAGTAAGAAGAAATACATATTCTTGGCAAAGCTATAAAAATTGAGATTTTTTCCTTATGTGGGAAGGAAACTATATCTTTGATGCAAGCTTCTTGCTCAGGCGCAATAACACTTATTGAGAAGATGGACTACAACTGGTCTTGTGTTAGGAAGGAGGGACCATATCACCCATTCTGGTACTGCTGCAACTTGGACAAAGCAAAAACCTTTCTTAATGCTTTTCTGGCTGGGTCCCAGACTGGGATTTTGTTCTAAGGCCCCAGGGTAGCTACGAGAAAGGTGATCTAACTCTGGAACGGGCAAGAATAGGTAAAGGAATGCCATCTCTGCTCACAAAGATGCTACTTTCATTTCTGATTAACATTTGAAACAGGTGAATTGCCTTGGACTTCTGCTTAGTCAGGAAAAGGATAACTAAAGCTTCAGTATTCATAATGTGACACACTGACTTTACAAGATACTGGCTTCAGTTGGCTTGAAAGTTCAAGAGGCCAATTGGTTTTTAGTGGTATTTTTCTCTCTCTTGGAAAGGAGGTGGGCAGGAGAAAAAACTGGTCCTTTTTCCTGTGTTCAGGAACAGGACCAAGCTGATGCTCCCCTACTTGTGATTGTGGCTTTAGACCTCGCTCAGAACTGAGAGTACTATTGCAAATGGTCACTTTATTGAAGGAGTCAGATTTGCCAGCAACAACAAATCTGCTGTTTCCTTGAGTGGGTATTGGCACCACTTGACCCAGTCACACTGCTGGACTGTGACACTTGGGGACCTCAGGCTGGTGTGCCCCAGCACCTGCTCTTTTACTTTTTGTGATTCTGGGTTCTTTCCGCCTGAACTTTAGGCCAACCAGTGAATCTCCACACCCTTAAATAGGTTTCCAATATCTGAAAGCAAGACCATGAAAATTAAAACTTTTAAAAGGTCTTTCTGAAACACTAAGCTAAGTTTGTGGTAAAACTTTTAAGAACAGAAATGAAATCTTGTAACTCTGAGGCATAGTAATATCAAGCCCCAAACAAAACCCAGTGGTTGACTCCATTAATTTGCAATTAAAATATACATAATTACATTTTCTGAACTTGATTTAAAGATGTAGAAAAAATGCAGATATGTCTGGAGGGTACAGCAAACCTCTGGACCTTTGCATTCTCCTAAGAGACAGCGGAGATTCTGGCTTTTCTCAGCAGATGGCATGGCAGTAATATCTGCTCTCAAACATCTGTGGCTCATACAGGTGATTACTATTCCTGAGGAAAACTTGGAGTTCTCATACTCCCTCCTAACACATATGTTCCTCCCTCCTGGAGCAAGGCAGTTGGCACTATGAATTCTATGAATTGCAGGTTGTGAGTTAAAAGGAATATGAGAATATCAGAAAAGTAAAAAAGGATGAATATTTGCATATTGGGTTTATTATTTCATAGCAATGAGAAGAAATGCAGGTACACTAACTCCTACAGGCATGCAGGTGATGGGCTTCCAGAAGATAACGTGGACACTTCTGTATGAGAATATTCAAAATGTCAGAGGTCCACCTCATATATCCTGTATTTAGCAAATGCCATAGTGGGATTAGTGATAAATCAAACTTCATGACTTATGAGTGTTTGTATGAGAGAAGATCTTAATTTGCTGGCTGTAGTATAGGCATTGCAGAGGCTTCATGTTTCTAACTACCTAGGGATTTCCCTGATCTAAAGAACAAGTTTAACATTGTCTAAAGTTGTTCTGATATCCAAATCTGTCCAACATTTTGTACGTATGGTACAAGTCCTGCATCTAACATCAGGGCTTCTCCTCTTGAGGGTGTATAATGAAAATCAACCTTTTTCTGAATCCTGATTTGTCTTGTCCATGGACTTACCTCAGAGCACATAAATCCTTGATGTTCTTCTGTTCTTCCCCTCTACCTTCCCCCCACTCCACAAATAAAAAGGTAATTTTTTCTTACTTTTTTATCCCTAAACTTCACTCTAAATTTAGGTATTGCAGCAGAGTTGCAAATAAAGAAAGTAGTACGTTTCCCAAAGCACTTTCAGGTTGCTTCTAGCAATTTGAAGGCTTGCTAGAAGACTAGATTTGCTAATACTATTGTGAAAATCTCTTTGTAGCCCTTCTCCAGATGCTCTTCTGAATTATCCCAGATCATCCAGCTGAAACCCTCTCTCAAAGCCTCCATCTGAACAAAGGAAAAAAACCCTGTTGGTTACATCTACTTTGGGACTGCCCAAGAGGACTCTGTCCCAGCTCTGCCTTGTTACTGCAGCTCATGCAATTCCACCTGTTTTATTTCCATACAAATCTTTATTTAGAAACCTTCCACTGTTTTGTTTGTTGTTAAACATTTTTTGTCAAGCTGAAGAAAAAAATCTTCAAATAGGGATGAGAGAGTAGTGCATACAGGCAACATGTAATATCTGTAAATTTAAGCTGTTCCTGTCAGTGGTTGTCCTTCTTTTAACAGTTGCCCTCCTGTGAAGCAAGAGCACTCCCACAGTTTCACTTTTTCTAACCCAGCAAAGCAAAAACAAAGTGAAAGAGCAATATTTCAACAAGAAATATAAAAAGACCCTGTACAAAATATTTAAGCTCTGCTGAACCTGCACTCTGAGTAAAATGTACATGAGTTTGGCAGCCCTGTTTATGATGTCTTCTTTGTGCATGCTGCAGTTTCTGGCTTCCTATGCTTTCAATCTGACAGTTTCTCTGAAACTTGCAGGAAACTCCTCCTTGCATTTGCCAGAAAGCTATCTATTATTGCAGATGCATTTGGATCACATCCAAAGACCTAGTGCTCTATGTAAAGGAAAGTAAAAAAATCCAAATATGAAATGCCCTTCAGAGTTGAAGCCCTCTCCCTTCAGCGTGGTGAGGAGCTGGTGGGTGTGAAGGCTGGCAGCTCTCTGGCTCTCTCCAGCAGATCTCTAATCCTCTGCAGCTGACTGCTGCCCCCAGGCGCTGCCAGCTGAGGGAGGGAGAGGGAGCCAGCAGCTGCTGCCCAGCCATCCAGGGAGCCACTCAGCTGCTGCTGACCTGCCAGGGCCAGTGGCCTCTTGCAGCTGCCCTCACTGCAGCCTCACTGCTGGATTTCATTGTCACTGCCAATCTCATTCCATCTCACCTCGTACCACATATAATAAATTGGGAATCAAAAGGATCTCTGAGGAAAGAAATGTTTAAGTTCCCTAAAGCAATCCATCATGTCTGCCCTTCCCACTCCGGACAGCTCTCCTGCCAGGAACTAGTCAATGTTGTTTGTGTTTAACATGGAAAAACTCACATCACATCTCCAACAAGGGAGTGTCTGTAAAATGCATTGCTGAAGGTAAGGTAGCAATGCAGATCCTTGTTGAGGTGCTGTTTCAGGACTAGAAGCATAGGGCAGCTTGCACAGGGAGGATGGAGTTTGCTACAATATGTGCTGCATTCCTCCCAACACCATCTTGGGAAGTGTGGGCAAAAAATGTCCCTACAGCTCTTTTGCCCAAATACCTAATTATTTCCAAGCCTTATTTTTGGTGTACAGTCTCTAAATCTGCTACCCTGAAGCCCAAAAATTACTTTAAAATGTTGTCTGCCTTCTACTTTTTCCCCTCTGCAGGACTCCATCACAGCTGGCAGGCACAACAAATTGTATGTCTCTATTGGAGATGCATACCATGAGGCTAAATGCATGCTTTTTTAACACATATTGTTTCTTCCTCAGCCCCTGCAGGTTCCTCATTCCCGGATATAATTTTAGTCTTGAGGACAAATTATTTAAGCTTTACATAATTTAATTGCTTTTATGGTCTTATATGGCTTTAGGTAAAGAATATCTCTATTCTAACAGTATTTTCTGCATTAGCTGTAGTCAATGTAGCTTCTGGTAAGCCAATACTTACTTGCTGAAATTGTACTGAAGTATCTGAAAATCTCTTCTGTGATTTTTAATTTAGTGCCTGGCTTATTCCTCCTTCAAACTGCTCACCCTAATTAAGGCATGACTGTGCCCAGTCATTGGCACAGTCCCCAAGTCTTCCATGAAGAAGACCCCTGCCCAAGAAAGCTGATACACTGAGTGGGTTAGTGAGAGATGAGGTATGCAGGCTTGAATTCCCTTGGCCTGAAGTGGCTACTGAAGCTATATATGATACTCAGAGAGTGGGAGACAGAGAAATTTTGTTTGGCTGTTTTAGTTACTTATTTCCAGCTGGGTGTTGGGGTCCGCAGCGGGGACCCAGGAGGCTCAGAGCCACCCCAAAAGGTATCTCGTTAGAGACACCCTGGGAGGTCAGAGCAGCTCCCTCAGCTGGTAGAGAAGGCCTCAGCAGAGGGGCAGAGCAGTGATTCTCAGCTCTTCAGTGATTTCAGCTCCGTGATTCTTAGCTCAGTGATTGTCAGCTCCTGCCCTTTGCGAGGTTCCTTCTCTGGTGGCCGGCCCAGGGATGAGAGAGAGAGGGTCCGTGTGGCCAATTCCGCATAAGGTAACTTTATTGCAAGGGTACCAGCGAAGGGAAGCCAGGGACGGGAACCCTGGGGACTAGGGAACTCAAGGGGGTTTTTATGGGGAACTGAGGTGGGAGGGGAAGGGGTACAAAGCCAATAGTTTGCAACAGATCTACATAGAATCTCCTGGAGGATTGTGGGCCCTTTTAGTGGTCGCCGTAACTGAAGGACTGCTTCTTATCTTAGGGCTCTGGCAGAGGTATTGTGCAATTCTTCTTATCTTCTCCAAGGCAGAGCCACCGGGGCTCTGTCCACCCCCACAGTTACTTATAGTTGTTATATAGTTCTTCCTTTGCCTATATAACAGCTCACAGAACCACAGACCACAGAATCATTTAGGGTGGAAAAGACCTCCAAGATGATTGAGTCCAACCTTTGACTGATCTCCACTTAGAGCATAGCACTAATTGCCATGTCCAGTAGTCTCTTAAATATTTTTCCAGGGATAGTGACTCCACCACCTCCCTGGGCAGTCTATTCCAATGTTTATCAAATCCTTCTGTGAAGAAAATTTTCCTGATGTCCAAGCTGAACCTCCCCTGGTGCAGATCGAAGCTATGTCCATTTGTCCTGTCACTGGTTGCCTGGGAGAAGAGACTGACTGCCACCTTCTGCAACTTCCTTTCAGGTAGTTGTAGAGAGTGATGAAGTCTCCCCTGAGCCTCCTTTTCTCCTAAACACCCCCAGCTCTCTCAGCTGCTTCTCACAGGACGTATGTTCCAGCCCTTTCCCCAGCTCCGTTGCCCTTCTCTGGACATGCTCCAGCATCTCAGTGTTCTTGCTGTGAGGGGTCAAAACTGAACACAGTACTTGAGGTGTGGCCTCACCAGTGCCTAATACATGTGAACAGTCACTGCCCTAACCTTGCTGGCCACACTATTGTAATAGAGGCCATTGGACTTCTTGGCCACCTGGGCACTGCTGGCTCATGTTCAGCTGCTATTGACCAGCACCCCAAGATCCTTTTCCACTGGGATGCTTTCCTGCCACTTTTCCCTACTGCATGGGGTGGTTATAACTAAGGTGCAGGACCTGGCACTTTGTCTTGTTGAACTTCATACCACTGGTCTCAGCCCATCCATCCAAGTTCAGTCTAAGACTGAATTTTTAGCTGCAAATCTAGCAGCTTAAGCTGAACCCTTTTTGTCTTTAGAAAGGATGAGAGAGAACTTTTACTATCTCCCCCCCTATAAAACATACATTTTCTGAAGTGGAAGCAGCATTATATCCTTGTTGTCTTGCCTTACAGCTTCTTCTCAGACAACACAGCATTAAGCATTTGTTCCCATTAGCAATAAAAGAACTTGGCCGCACAACACAATGTTGGAGAGTCAAGCCAGAGAGGTTTATTTGCCAGTTCCAGCAAGTGTCTAGTAACATAATGATTAGACTTACACTACCTGCTGATAGTCAGAAGGTGTGCACTTTGGGACAGTACTGAAGCTACTGTGTCTTGCAGACCATATGGACACAACTAAGAAGACTCCTACCATCTGATTCGATAGGGTAAGTGGTGGTACACATCTGTCATATGCTTGGAAGTGCTTAGCTACAACTAAATCCAGACTGGTCCAGCTCAACATACTGGCTCATTCTTGGGTGAGCATAGCTGTCTATAACCAAACAATTCAAGATGGTTGGCACCACAAAAATGCTATGTGCTTAATATGATCTAATCTAGCTGCATAACATCTTCTGCTCTGTGAAGCAGAAAATATTGGAGACTGCTTTCTCAACTGATAAAGCAAATTACCCATATGTTTCCTGAACATTTGCTGGTACAGAACCTAACTATGGTAACTGTAAAAAAAAAAAACTTTCTGTTTGGTAGCCAGTTCTAGGATCAAAGTGGAAGATGCTGAACCCAGTGTCCGCACTGGCACTTGAAAGTGCTGTTCACAGAATCACAGAATATCCTGAGTTGGAAGGTACCCATAAGGATCATTGAGTCCAGCTACTAGCCCTGCACAGCACCAGCCCCAAGAGTCACACCACACTGCCTGAGACTGGTGTCCAAACACTTCTTGAAGTCTGACAGGCTTGGTGCTGTAACCACTTCCCTGGGGAGCCTTTTCCAGTGCCAAACATGCCATGGTGAAGAACCTTATTCTAATATCCATCCTGAACCTCTCCTGACACAACTTCAGGCCTTTCCCTCAGGTCCTGTCACTAGTCACCAGAGACGAGAGCAGTGTCTGCCCTTCCTTTTCCCCTCATGAAGAATTTGTAGACTGCAATGAGGTCTCCCCACAGTCTCCTCCTGCCTGAACAGACCAAGTGATCTCAGCCACTTTTCATTTGGCTTCCCCTCCAGACCCTTCACCATCTAATACCATAATGAGTTTTCTTATATTGTGTCCAAAACAGTCCATAGCACTTGAGGTGAGTCTTCCACAGGGCAGAGCAGAGTGGTTAGCCTTGACTGGCTCCCTTGACCAGCTAGCCATGCTGTGCCCGATGCTCCCAGGACACAGCTGACCCTCCTGTTTCAAAGTTATTGGGAGGAGGCTAGAAGTAAAGTCTTATCCATAGGGGACCTGTATCTTTCATACGCAGTTGGGCAAATGTGGAATCTAGAGTAAAATTCCTACATTCATAATCAACCCAAATAAGTCAGAAGAGGTGGCCTTTGGATTCACATTTACTTAAGCTGAAATTTGTAAGATTCCCTCACTTATTTTGTATATGACAAAAACCAGTGTGCTAAATACATCAATACTTTAGGTTAGCAGAACCTAAAATTATGTAATTAACACTATCCTGATTAGTTTCTACTTATGTGTTCAAGAAAAAATGAGGATGTGGCACTTGGGGATATGGTTTAGATGTGAACATGGTGACTCTGAGTTAACACTTGATCCTGATGATCTTACATGTCTTTTCCACCCTTAAAGATTCTGTGATGCTATGATTCTACTAGTACCATATTTCTGTTATGAAGATAAATGCAAGATTATTAACATTGCATACTAAAAGAACAGCTTAATTCTAAAAGGGTAATTTATTGGCATATTGGAGGTAAAAGGAGTTCAGGTCTGCAAGCACACACACCAGGGTAATTCCAGCTTAAAATTTTAACATGTGAGAAGTGATAATGACTTTTAGTGTCAACAAAGACAATTACTTGAGCCTGCAGTGATGTCCACCAGCTGAAGTCTCAAAATTGAATATTGCTTGAATGACTGAAATAATCTGTGGATGCACCTTACTGAGTGCTCTCGTGCAACAACCACCAAGAGCTGTTATCAACTATGTAATTTTGTCTCCATACTGAAATGGCAACTTTCCTATTCATTCTGGGAGAGTGTTAAGTGCAACCAGAAAACTTCAATCTCAAATTTCTCTCTAGTGCATTTCAGAGGCAAGCTGATTTGCCTCGTGCCTCACCTTTCCTTTTACCTTCAAATTTGATTGTATTGTTCAAAGGAACACATTTGAAGCAGAAAAGTTACGTTGCACATTGATATAAAACATCAATTCTAAAGACTGAAATACATCTCTTTGGAGATTGTTTGGATTAGTGGTATTCAAAATCACAATGACTCAAATCTGTGTTACTAGATGGCCAAATTTTCGGTCTGTTTTTAGGCAAGAGGTTGGTCTGTGTTTGGGCAACCTGGGCTAAATGAACACCTAACACAAACTCTGCAGAAAGCATGTCCCTCACACTACAAAACCTAGTTTCTGCTTCCTGTCACACTAGACTACTAATGAGCCTCTTTGGAGAGCAGAAAGTACACAAGATTCTCTGTCTTCTCATTTTCTTTCCTTTATTACACAAAGCTTGCAGAGAAAACCTACCACTTTCAAAAAAAAAAAAAAA
>VWYO01000316.1:280790-300991 GCA_013400275.1 Rhadina sibilatrix
AGTAAGCAGTTGTTGAGTTTGAGATGTGTCTGTCTGTGATCATGTATGACTTGCTTTACAGTGTGAACAAGAGGACCAGAGTGCTGCCAGGAACCAGAGTGCTTAGAGAGGAGAGTGCCTCTCTCTCCTAAATTAGGTCTTGTTAATGCCATCAAGATGAATGGAAAGGCAGGCATAGACTGCAGAGAGCTACATCAATGAGAGTGATGAAAATTGACTTAATTGTTTCCCAATCAAATTTTTGAAAAGGCAAAGGCAGAACAGAAGAGAACTCTTGCATTATTTATTCCATTATTTATTATTTATTCCTGTGTATATTAGTAACTTTTCACACTGTAAAGTTGCTTATTTTAAAAAAAAAAATGCTTACACTTTTTATTTTGCAAACTCAAGCCATTGCACTTTGGAGCCTTTGTCTTTGCTGCCTCTCCTCAGGCCCAGATATTCACGTCTCTCTTTCAAGTATTGGTGACTTTTTCTCTCCCTTCATGTTCCTATCAAATGAGGAACCTAATTGGGTGAATATGTGAAGGTGGATAAAGGCAAGGCAAGGCTCCTGAACATTTTTTTAACAGAATGGTAAAATTAAGCCTTTTACAAATTTGATATAACATTTCCTTTAAAATCAAATAACTTTATTCCTTTTCCTGACTCAATAGAATTCTTTTAGTATAGGTGAGGAAGCAGCAACTTCCTTTCTCAGAAAAAAACCTGAAAATCAGGTTAGTTTTCTGGGGCATGCAAGTAAAAGAAATGTCACATATTTGTTCACCTCACCAAGGAATGAAACAAGTACATGATGGAAGGTGTTTCCAGCTAGAGGAACCAAGCAAATCACCCACACCTTTTTCCCTTCCCTGAAAAACTGTTTTTACAGCACAAAGAAAAAGGTTTTTACTCCTTACATTTTATAATGAAATGATTTTTGGGGATTATCCAGGGACTTATTTCAAAGCAACGTTTATCTTCTGGCATCTGGAAAAGATGAGCTACTTGCTTGTGTCTGACATTCTTACTGGAAGCTCTGTGCTGTGGTATTGCTGCAATAAACCAGCATGTATAAAAGAGTCTCATGACCAGATTAAACTCCAAGATAAATCCCCAAGAATATTTGGACTTTTAAAGTAATCTGTTTCTCAAAACACTGAAATAAATGTCACTGTAAGTCCGCACCTCCCAGTATCATAGCAGCATGTACCTGCAAACCAGAAGGAGTTGATGGCGTGAATCTTCAGCTTCAGCTGTGATAATTAAAGGCTGATAGCTTTAATCCAGTCATAAGGTTGTCATTTGCTGAGCTGCAGTACAAGCAGTTCACCAGCTGTTCTGTGGCCACCAAGAGAACAATCTGTACTTGGACTATGTCCTTGTGGCCCCAGCCTATGTCAAAGAGAGGATTTAACCCTAAATGTTGCTAAAGGAAAGCTTAATAATTTCATATTTTATGACTAGTGTGATTTGGCTGGTATCCTGGATGAGAGTGTCCTGGATAAATGTGGATGTCTAGAAAATGGGTATCTATAATAAAGCTAGTCACCTTGGATTCTTCTTTATACAGAACAGAGGTCCAGTGGTGCCTTACAGAGTAAAAATGTTCTCATTTTTAGGTCATTGCCTATGCTAGAAGAATACTTTGTCAATTGTGTTAATATATTGTAAAAATAAGCAAGAGGGCTCCTATGTGAAGCTCTGTAACTTTGTTTCAAAACCTAAGACAAGGTAAATTCTACATGATGACAACAACGATGAGAGTTGGATGTAATCCAGGTTTTCATCCATTTGCATTATTGGAACTTGACCAGTTGAGGATTATAAAATTATGGTTGTCCCTGTCCCTATGAATTAGTGTTTTTCTCTTGAAACAGAATCTACATGAACACTAAATGTAACTTTCCAATCATATTTTGAAATATTGGTCAGCATTCCATCTTCTGTGTATAAAGTCATAAATCCTTTCCTTGACCTTCAATGCCTTTGTATCTAGATGATATCTTAGTCCTAAGTAACTGCTGCTTTGTATCCAGTAATCATCAGGGAGCTAGTAAAGTACAGCAGATGAAATAATCTCAGTAATGTAGCATTTAAGTCAACAATGAATAATAACTATACTGCAATGACTGCCAATCCTGGTTGTAAAAATTTTATGTACTTTTGGGAAAGAAGAACTATTCCTAGATAGAAGGATGTTGTTTTTAATACTCCCCTGACTCAATTTTTTTATTTCTTAACAGAAGATGATCATATTCTTCTGATGAGTTGAAAAATAGTGTTCAAACTGGTAGCAAATGTGCTGTGACTCCCTTTGGTGGAAGTAGAAGGTTTAATATGGCACATCCTTTCCAGAATTTTGGGCAAGTGCTGCAGTATTTAAGAAGCAATGTCTGATGACTGAACAAGAAAGCACCCTAGCCCTCAGCCACCCTGTCAGCTGTAGAGGCAGTCAAAGAGAGAGAAAGTAGTCATAGCAACCCCCCTGATTTTCTAGAATTCCAGGCAGTGTCTAAGAAATTCCAAGAAACTCAAGTACTCTCCTCCTACTTCAGACCTTGATGTGATTGATATGCCCCTGACTTCTTCTGAATTTTCTTCACCCAAGAGGGAAGGATACGCCACAGGTCCAGAAAAGATTATTTCAGTTATTTTAGACTTGGTTATAAATCAGGACCTGTTGTTCACAATATACATCTAATTTTCATTGATTCCATCATGTTAATTTACCTCAAACTTGCCTTTCAGTGGGTCTTGTTCCTGGTGTGTGATCCAACTATCCAGACAAGGTGGGTCATGTCAACAAGGCACACACTGAGCCATTTCCTCAGTGGACTGGAGGCTGAAAAAAGACTTCTGCCCCCTCTATTGTCTGTCTCTTTATTATGTACTTTGTGTTGTCCTCTTTCTGGACCTGCTTGGGTGACCTGCTCTCCACAGACACATTGCTGTGAGGAAGTGTAAAGGTAATCACAAGCCTCCCGTTCATGCTACAGTGATCCTTGAGATTACAGTGGTATTTCAGTTTGCTTCTTAGGATGGTGTTTCTGTTCTACTGAATCGCAGAGGTTTGGGTTCATATCACTTAATTTCAGCCATTTCACAGTTAATTAGTCAACTTAGCCAAGTTATTCCCCTAAGCTCCAGCTCCAGACAAGGTCCAGTGAGACAGTCATGTCCAGGACACATACTAATGGGGTATATTTTACAGCAGCATGCATATGGAAGTAAATTTATCTTTCCAGTAGCTACAGAGGAAACATGAATAAGTATCTTAAAATTAAGCCTCCTTCCTGCACAGATTTTGGTCTTGCAGAATCAAGGAGTGATTATCCAACACTCAGAAATGCCTATGCTGAGGATCAATCACTTAACTGGTTTAGTGTAAAACTGCTGGGCAGCAGTCAGCACTGGCTCAATCTAATAGCTTTATTAAAATGGAAATAGAACCCTAATAAATCCAGTGGATGACACAAATACTGGCAGAATGATAAATTATGACAGATGAAGGGTTGGTAGCATGAGCTGGACTTGGTAACAAACAAAATGTACTGCAGTATGCATAAAAAAAAATGGAATACTGGAAAAAGGTACATTTGTAAAGGATTTTGACCAGACCACCAAGTGTTAATACCAGTGTGACAAACAGGACTACTATGATTATTAAGGATGTTAAGGAGAGTTTGATATTTTTTTGGTATAAAGACTGCTGGATGCAGAATGAGCTGCACAAATTTTCTGGGGGATATGAAGTGTGTCTCTTAGTGAGGAGCATACATGGATTGAGTTGCTTACGGAAACAAAGACTGAGAAGGAAGCTGAATGCAGTACAGTCATCTTGCCTTCACTCAAACACACAGCAAAAGGTTACTGTTATGTTGATAGAGCTCCTCACTCCAAGGTGCAACAACAGCTGGTGTCTCTAAGTGGAAACAGGAAAAATGAAACATAGAATTTAGGTACACTCCCTAAGCAACTGAGATTAATAAAGCCTGACAGATTTTCTCTGTATCTAATTTGCAACTCAGTACCAGTTACTTTCATCATCATCATCATCATCATCATCATTATCATCATCATCATCATCATCATCATCATCATCATCATCATGTCTCCAAGAGATATTTTTAAATCAAATTCAAATTATCCATTCCATTTGCAGTCGCTACTGTGTGAGGTTGAATTACTTAGGAAATACTGAAGTCTGGCCAGAGGAATACCTTAACTTCTATGAATCTAATGCAGAAAACATACCTCTTATTGTTTTATTAAAATCCTTGGTCATGTCTTCTCGTCGATATGGAATACCTATTTTCATGTCAGTATGGAATACCTATTTTTATGTCAGTATTTTTTTCCAAAAGCATTTGGGTTTTACCAATGTTCTTGCTGATAACTCTTTTCTCACTTTTCTGGAAATACGGGCAATTTAAGGAAAATATTTCATTTTTACTTCAGTTTTACAGTCACATGGTGTGATTTGTTTGAACTCCTTACCCAGTGTGAAGAAAATTGTGTTGCTTTAAAGGCATTTTTTTGTTTTGATGGCAATCATATGCTTTCCAGCACTGATTGTCATGCTGTGTTTGGCTGGCCTGACTGGTTTCCTTGAGGATAAAACCACTCAAAAAATAAAATAAAAATAAAGAAAAAAATCAAATTGTGTAATCTCTGCCAGAAAAATTCACAAAATCATGTGGAATTGAATGTCTTGTAAAATGGAAAAGTTTACTGATGGGAAATGCAAATATTTCACAGCATGTGATCTTGAAGAGCTCTTAGCATCTGAAATATTTAATTTCCTACCAAGGATATGATGTGATTTATCATTTACTAAAGTGAGTGATTCTTATTTGCTAAGTAGGAAAGACATTTTCCAACACTGCTGTCCACTGCTGTCTTTTACAACTGCCTTAGAAGTGCTTTGTAGGATATCCTATACATGTGTTGAATGTGACCCTAACCCTGCAGCTGTGATCAGAAGGCACTTCAGGAGGTGAGGGTCAAGGCATACATTAAATCATCTTCATAATGTGAAACACTGTTAAGGGCATTCCCCTTTTCAGCTTTCCTAGTGAAATAAAATAGTGCTAAACACTGATCACTAAATGGATAACCAAGCACAAATAAGAATACAGGCTTTTGGCATATGTGCTGACTTCATAAAGAAAACCATGTGCATAATAACACTTGGAGCTGTAAGGATTCTGCCCATCAGCTCCACTTACTGCTGAAGTTGCTCATGACCAGACAATCTCAAATAGAAAATTTAAACATCCAACAAGGATTAGGCCTGAAAACAAACAAAGGAGAGAGGCAGACTGAGTAGTTTCTCTAGCATGACTCTTCCAGAGTCCAGAGAGAACTGAAGAATGGAGATAACCTGAAATTCCAACTGGTTGAATCTTGTTATCTGAGATTCTGCTTCACAAAAAAATGAATCCGTGAACATTTTGTTGCTATACAGTATTCACCTTCAGCTTACAAGCAACCCTTCCCATTTCATACTGAAATGAGAAAGAATCACAAAATCCAGGAGGGCCAACCCTGTCCTGGGATGCATCAGGCACAGCATCACCAGCTGGGCAAGGGAAGGGTTCTGCTCTGCACTGTCCTGCTCTGCTCTGCACTGGGGCAGCCTCACCTTGAGTGCTGGGGGCATTTTTTGGCAGCATAATATAAAATATTAAACTATTAGAGAGTATCCAAAGGAGGGCCACGAGGATGGTGAATGGCCTTGAGGAGAAGACAAATGAGGAGGGGCTGAGGTCACTTGGTCTGTTCATCTTGGAGAAGGGGAGACTGAGGGGAAACCTCATTGCAGTCTGCAACTTCCTTGTGAAGGGAAGAGGAGGGGCAGGCACTGATCTCTTCTCTGTGGTGACCAGGGACAGGACCCAGGGGCCTAAAGATATGTCAGAGGTTTAGGTTGCATACCATAATAAGATTTTCCACCCAGAGGGTGGATGGGCACTGGAATAGGGAAGTGGTCACAGCACCAAGCCTGACAGAATTCAAGATGCCTTTGTACAATGCTCTTGGGCACATGTGTGACTTTTGAGGTCTCCTGTGCAGGGCCAGGAGTTGGACCCAATGATCCTTGTGGGCCCCTTCTAACTGAGCTTATTCTGTGATCTTGAGTCAGAGAAGCCAGAGTCTCACAGAGGTTTGGTGCTCAGAAAAAAAGGCCAGCAGCTGTAGAACCCATAAAGTGTTGAGAAACAGCAAAATGCAGCATCCTGCTAATTCTGGGGGTTGATACCAGCTAAGTTACTGCCAGGTTGCCTGATGTTAAAAGAAACAGGAGACTTCATCCTGAACTTGCATCTGAGGTGCCTGGGTGGCCCAAAGCTGAAAACAGCCAAAGTCATCACATGCATTGCATGCTGTAGACACAGACATGTGAATGTTCCCTGACAAGGAGGCTGTGACAGCTCTGCTTTGGACTGGAGGCTCTTCACACCTGCAGAGATGTCCCTGCCAATCAGCACCACATTGTGCAAACAGCTGCATCTATCTGACCATGCACCTGCACAACCAAAATCTCTCCCAAACCAATTGAAGACTAACCACAAGCCTAAAGGAAAAACCCAGGATTTCCCAGAGATGCTAATTAAAGTGAACAAGCTGAAACAACTCCAACTGATCAATCTCATGGAAAATATTTGCAACATTTACAGCTCTGTGTGCTTTGTGGAAAGCTGTTAGAAACCTACTCCAGAGCCTGGTCTATCACATCTGCCTTTTATTTATTTCCAGTACAAGTTTCTCATAAGTGGGAGACAGGCAAAAATAAAACATATCATATACAGTTCCTGCTATGGCACGTGCCATTATGTCTGTTGTTTGATTACATTTTTCTCCTGAGCATTGCTAGCATGTTTTGAACCCTACCTCTCTGGCTTGCTCAGTGCTGGATAAAGATGTTTCATAGAGAATAGTTTTGCAAGTATTTTTCTCCTTCAAATATCACTGATTTTACAGTTCATAAAAACTGAGACAAAACAACCTGTTCAAACTTCATGCCTTACAAACACAAGTCTGAATGAAGGATCACCACAGGAAAATCTTGCTTGCAGTCCCCAAGGGATATTCTGTTACACCTCTAGTAGAGCAAACTTTTTAAGAATGAAAAGAAGTTGTGTTCTTAAACTGGGGCAGCTTGGTGTTCAGGGAACACTTCCCAGAACCAGATAGATTTGGAAAATTATTATTGAACAGATATATCTCAGGGTAGAAAAGATGTCTGAGATAAGTTGTAAATGTCTCTATATTCGATTGCAAACAGGAACATTGCAAAATAGATTAAAACAGCTAAACTCAACACTCTCCCACCCCCTCCCTGTCTAATTTACTTATTTCTAGCAAATGAAGAACAAGTGTCTCTGCTCTTAGCTTCTATGTCCTTCAAATGTTGTCTCTTTTTTAAGTGTTCTTGGTATTTAAAAGGATTTTCATTAAAACATTGCTTCCTTGCCTTCTAGATGCAAAATTTCATCCTTTAGATTAAGGTTTTAATGTTTCCCATCAAAAATGTTTCCCACTTTTTCTTATGGAAAATAAAAATGATCCTTAAGACATTAAAACTTAGCTTACCTTTTAACACTATTTCTGTGATAAACATACAATTTTTTACCAAAACTGCTTGTGTCAGAAGACTGACACATGGGTTATTACTAAGTGGATGGAGTAACAGAGACTTGACAATTCTCTTCCAAGTGAAGCAGATCACACAGCCCGTGTAAACGTCACAAAACAGGTTACTTCCTGCAGTTTCATTTCCAGCCTTTGCTGAGTCTATTATTCTTTCTTTGCCTACAAGGTATTCTATGGATATTCTCTGTCTTCATAGTTATTGCCACCTTATTCTTGTAAATAAGATAGTAAATTATTTTATCCTTTCTCTTTTATCCTTATTTCTCTTATTTCTATTTTTAAGTGTTGTCAATAAGAGTTTTTTAAAAGATATCATATATACATTCACATATATTCTATATTTATATGTGTATACATATATGTGTGTATGTACATATAAAAATACACACACAAAACATGCCTTATTGAGTTCTTTAATATATTACAATAATTTTTTGCAGGAGGTTGATCTCAAGTTCCTAGAAGATGATCAATGACCTTTCTGGATATGGTGAAGGATAAAAAGAAACAATTATTTTAGTATCATGATCCAAAGAAGACTCATTTGCACTCTGTCCCTAAGTGACCCTATCTGTGTGACACATAAAACCCAGAATTTTCTAGTGAATGATGACAGATGCTGCTTGGGCAGAACTGATGTGAAAAAGTGTCTCAGAAGCCAATCCACAAGCCCTTCACTTTCATATCTCAGTCTTCAACCCACAGTACTTCACTTTTCTCATTAACAATTTAGCTGAGCCTGAATTCCCATTAACAATCTTCATCTGCTTCTCAGTCCTCTGCTCCATTCTCAAAGGCATAAGAGGGCAAGTCTAGATAAGTGACTTGGCAGTTTTGCAGGGAGGCTGATGATGCTGGTATGGCTTCCCAGAGGCAAAGGATGTTCAGTGCTGTGGTCCTTGGCTGAGCATCAGCAATAGGCAGGAAATAGGAGAGGGAGGGAGTGGGGAAATATCAGCAAATATTAGTAAACCTGTGTTTAAGATGTGGCAGATGATGGCTTAAGGTGAGTGTACAGTGATGCTGAAGAAAAGAGCAAAGGAACAAATGAGTGTTCAGAAGACAAGAATTTGTTGGTTTGAGAACGTGATTACACAATGACAAAAGACTTTTTCTGGAACCTTTGAAAGACAAAACAGGGGTGAAATGTCCTGGGGCACTGGGAAGGAGTGATTGCCATTGAAAAGAAGGTGAGGAGATTCAGAGGTCTGCTATGAGTAGAGAAATGGTGAAATCATTTCTGTATGTTGGCAGCAAACAGAAAAGAAAATAAGACAAGTATTAAGAGCTCTACTCAAATAGTCTGAGTGGTTGAGGGAAAACCTGCCCAAACAGCTTCAAATATCCAGAGAGGTAACACGAGTTGGGGGTTATCCAGGCAGCATTCAAGGATTTCTCTGTGTAATTGATGGAGATACTGTTGTCAAGGGCTGAAAGCTGTATATATATTTAAATATTAACTAAACAACTGCCCTTGCCTTCTGCTGGTGCTACACGTTTTTGATCCTGATTCTCTGTTACAGCATGCATGGGCTGGAGCTGGGAGACCAGCAGGTCCCATCAGGCTCTCTGGCCATACCACACATTTTGTACCACCCTGCTTATTAGTGCTGCCTTTTTTGCAGTAGCCATTGAGAAGGTGAATAACTTAACCTCTGAGTAAGAACCCAATAGAGGAACTGAAAGAAAAATAAGTTTGTTGGGTAGAGAGATGTGCTGAAATTCTCATTTATGCTTTCTATTGCCTAGGTCCTTCCTTGGTGTTAGAAGCAGCAGCTCATTCTGTGACCTTTTGCTATCACCATGATTTGGGTTCTATATCACTCGATGTAGGTCATCTGGCACAAGCATTTTAAAATTAATTCATACTTAATGTCTGCTGAATGAAAATAAAGAAATTGACCAAATAATCATTTTAGAATTTGGCAAAAGCCTTCATGTTTTTGGAGTGGCTTATTTCCATGGGGATGCACTCTCTTTAATATCTTTATTATCTGGTAATCTAAGCCAACTAAAATTGTTGAGGACAAAGACAAGCCTAGTTCAACTTTCATAAGACTTTTCTTCAGCTCTGAAATGGATGTAACCATTGAAAAATTAAGGTTGATTTGGAAGCAAAGGTTTTCTCAAAGGAATTTCTTACTTCTGAATGGCTGTATTTACATTACCTTTTCCCCCCTGTGTGTTACATTCAGGCTCCAGAGTCATTTATAATCACACAGCACAGCTGAAAACTACAGTTTTCTTGGGACTCACCTTGAAGAATTTTCAGACAGTCCAAACCCGTCACTGTGTAAAATTTGGCATGATATAGTGGATGAACACAGCCCATCCACCACTCTGGAAATTTAGGAAGCTTTGTTAGACCCATGCCTGGGGAGAGTTAGAGTGGGAGTACCTCTGCTCTGTGCACTGTGCAATATGAGGACACCCACAGAGGGCTTGTGCTCAAATCAAGAGAGTGATGCAAGCAATTACAGCTCCTAAGATTAATATTTCCTGCTGGAAGTCTGTTGCTTCATGACTGTCTGTGAAAGGACCTGGGAAACTCAGGTGCATTGGAGCTTAATCCCAATGAGACACATCCCACTGCAGGTAATGCTGACCAATTATTCGAGCTACCAGTGTCTTATTTATGGTGGCCAGCTCTCTGTGCCCTTACCATTTCCCTAATCCTCTTCTCACTAAATCCTTTTCTAAACAATTAAGAGAGAGAGCAGTACCAGGTAAAGCAGGATTAAAATACTGATCTTCTCAATGAACTGAGACTCAGAAAAATGAAGGCATCTCACAAATATGAAAGCCACTAAGATTTAGTTTACTTCTGCTGAATCGGATTAAAAGGATTTTGACAACCTGCTGATGTTTCCCCTAAGGCTCTCCTCCTCAACACACTACCCCAGACAATCATGTAGAAACCTATTGAGGAAATAGAAGAGTACTCTTGTTTGAAGTTTTAAAATAAATCCTTAGCTGAGTCATAGATTTTGTGTATAAAAAACACTGAATGACGTTCAAAACCCAGTGATGGATAAATCTCTGTGATGTGGTGAAAACTAGTTATTAAAGAACAGACTCTTTAAACAGCAGTTATTTCACCATTAGGGCATAACAGTCCAAATACTCTTCCCACACCTTCACAAGGCATGTGCAGTTTGCCCTTGGGAACATATCTGGAAAAATACATGCACCCTCCAGTACCTGATGGGAGCCTTACGTGTGCAGGCAGGGCAGGCTGATAAAAGCCTCAGATGCACCAGCAAGGCTGGCAGATTGCTGCAACTGCATTTTCTCTCCAAAGAAATTAAGTTTTATTTGTTTGTTTGTTTTTTAAATGTAGCAGGTGCCTTGCTAAGAAAAGCAGCCCAAGCTGTGCCAAAGTCCTGACAGGAACTGATGATGAAAAAAAGCCTGTAGCTGTGTGGCTTCACCTTTGGTGAGCATAAGTGTGGTCTGGAAGCCTTGTCACTGGTAAGATTGACCAGCTGTGAATTAAAAAAAAAAAAGAAAAAAGAAAAAAGAAAAAAGAAAAAAGAAAAAGCAAGCATTTCCTGCTTTCACAGAAGGAGATGTGAAATTCTGTTATGACCTGGATGTTGATGTTTTCTGCTACTCACCTTATTTTTCTCAATATGAGTTATCAAGTGGTTTTGAAAAACATCTAAAACCAGTCAAAGCACTATAATAGATCTGACCTTTCTTGTAGCTTTCTTTAGACTATTTTTTTCCTAAGAAATATGACCATTTTCTGATTCCATCAGTTTTGGGATTATTCTCCACACTATCTGCAGAGTAGAATATCTCTACTCTGCTATCAGTGCTTCCAGCTGATGGTTTTACCTGCATTTCTCATTCATAGCTTCCTTCAAATCCCATGGGAGGGAGAGACTTTCATTTAAAATCTGAATTTATAGCTTTGCTGACTACAAAAAAGCCCAAACCAAAACCCCACTGAAGAAAAGAAATAGCACCTAATTTATCAGTTTAAAATACATATATTTAAAATTAGCCATTAGGCCACCATTGTTTGTTGGTTTTTTTTTAATACTGGGGACTGACTATACTGAGTTTCCTTAGATATATATTTATTTTTCTATAGTGTGGCTAGTCAGAGGTTGGTGCTGAAGGGCTGACTAACTGTCTTTGCTAATATCATGTGTGACCTAGTCTCCTCTGGCTTGTACCATCAGAGGACTCTAAATTTCTACTGACTCAAACCCATGAAGACGTTTAAGAGAATGGTGAGGTTTGTAAAGATCATAGCAGTGCTTACAGAAAACCTGATCTGTAGAAAGAAAAAAATGGACTAACTTCTGAGCCCACAGGTCTCCCAAAGTTGTCTTGGATTTTTCCGTGTTTTATGTACACAGAACTGCAGGTACATCAGCCCTGTGGGCTACTGCCCATGAGGCAAAAGGCCATCTGCTCAAAATCACACAAACTCTAACAGCAGCTCCAAAACTTGCAGTTTTGTCAGTGTGTCCGTGAGTTCTGCAAGCTGTAGCGAGATCCTGGTGAGCTGGGTTGCTCACTTCTGCTTGAAGGGCTTCCCACCAGGCGTTAGTGCTGGACACAGCTCATTCAAGGGAAAGTAGGTGTCAGCTCCTGGACCTGGACAGGTTCCCAGCCATGGGCAGTGTGGTCATCCTGAACAACTACGGTGCCCAACAGTGCCAGAAGCACTGGCCACCTGTACTATTGCCATGGTAGCCTTGACTCTGGACTTTGTCCCCTCCTGGCTTTCCAGGTGGCACTTGCAGTGTGAGCTGTGCACGGCGTCTCTCCCTTCACCATCACTGGTGGCATTGCTGCCTCTGCTGCAGAAGGAGTTCTCCTGAGGACAGGTCCTAGATCCAGAGGCAGATGCAGGGAGCTGGTAATGGGAAGATGGCGAGCAGAGCAGATAAGCTATACCCACAGGACCCATAATCTTATGGACCCATTATCCAAGAAACCTTAGAGTTACTGGTGATAAAGTAATACTTTTCTGATACCATCATAATGACAGATTCAAAAGGGTTTCTCACCTTCAAACATTGTGCATGTGTACACAGATGGCTGGGTGGGTAATTTGAAAAACGATTCCCAGGCTCTTTAAACTTTGCCTTCTCTTTGTTACTACATGAGAAAAAAAACTACAGGGCCCAACCTACTGCTCTCTAATTTTGTTCAGTAAGAGGAGGCATTTTTGCATCAGAGCACTAAACTCCGACAGAGCACTCAGCAAACAGAAAAAAATTAACCCCAAACCACTCCCTTGTCTCTCTGCTTCTCTCACCATCCCCTAAAATAAAATTACTTAAAATAAACTCCATTTTCATGATATAGTTTGGTTTCATTCCATTTACTTCTGTGCCTTCATAGTATTTTGGTTTTCAATACATCTAGGAGAGTGAAAAACACATTCTTCAGATAGAAGTTGTAAGTGTAATTTTTTGGCTTCTGACTGGGTTTCGAGAACACATAACTCCTTGAAACCAAGAAAGAAAGTGCAGAATTTATTAAACGTTCTTCAGCTTGGGATAAGCTTAGTACAGTTAGCAATACAGTTAGCATAGCTGCACTGCAGCCATAAAAAGAAGGCAGCAGGTTTTTATGATGCCAAATGATGCTGTCAGACTGATGGTTTAGGCAGAAAAAAAGGAGTTTATCCTGATAAACAAGATGTATATTATGGTCAAGTATGTAATTGTCTGTAATCAGAAACAATGTGAAAAACAAAAGAAAGGGTCTGACTCACAGTGGATGAATTATAAAATACCTGGACAGGGAAAGGCCTCTAAGAACTCTAGTGAAGTGTTAATAACACCCATCACACTGAGTGAGGGCTGCCTGATCCAGGCAGAGCACATGCATATAAAGACGAAATTGCCTGTGATTTCCTTTGGTAATTACTGACGTTGGTTTTTTTTTCAGAGCACTGAAAATTGAAGGGTCTAAGGGACTCCTGTAAACCTGCATCTCTCCTTTCAGCTTACATACGAATACTACTGAGCATCCATCATACTCAGTATCACCCACTTGTAATTAAACAGTTTGTAGATATGAGCAACAGATTTTAACAGCATTTTTAGGAAGAAACATTTTCCTAAAAATAGCAGAGACACAAATAACTTAAGCAATATTTTTTTTAGCTCTCCTTTTTCACTCAAAAATGTGGCTCATACACAGCAGAACAGCATCACAGATGTGGGCTGAGATAGCTGGCTTCCACAATGTCCTACAGCTTTTCAACTAGGTCATGAGTCTTAAAAGGAGGCTTTGATGTGCCAGATCAGGGGTAGAAAGTAATTTAGCCTGGGTTTCCCATTTCAAACTATTCCAGATATGGACATCCAGTATTCCTTGTTAGCTGTTTTCTGGCATAAGCAAGAAATTACCTGACTCCAAGAAAAGAACTGGTCTTTAACTGGATGGATGAGCTTTTCCCTGACCTGGGTAAAAATCAGGTAAATCTGAGCTGTGTGGAGATTCTTCCACTCCTTGCCTGCTTTGAGTTGCCTCCAACCGTGCTCAGTTACTCTCATCTCTGTGTTCTGGCTTTTGTGGGTGCCACCTCTATGACCCTTCCTTTCCCCGCTTCCTTTTTTCTGCCATCTCTGCTGACTTCTAAAGGAAGAGACCTGAGACAAGACACTGTGTGCTCCAGGCAGCTGGAGTCAGGGTCCCTGGAGCCTGCTGGGACACATTTTGGCCACCCTATGTGCTGATTTTGGCTGGCATAGTGCTAATTTTTTTCACAGTGGCTGGTATGGGGCTGTGTTTTGAATTTATGCTGGACACAGTGTTGATAATATAGAGAGGTTTTTGTTACTTCTGAGTGAGGCTTGCACAGAGCAAAGGCCTTTTCTACTTTTCATACTGCCACACTGGTGAGGAAGTTGGGGATACTTGGGAGGCTGGGAGGAGACACAGCCAGGACAGGTGACCAAAGGGATATTCTAGATCCTATGATGTCAGTATATAAAAAGGAGGGAAGAAGAAGGAAAGGTGGGGATACTTTTGGAGTGATGTTATTTGTCTTCCCAAGTCACTGTACTGTGTGGTGGGGCCCTGCTCTCCTGGAGAAGGCTGGACACCTGCCTGCCCATGGGTAGCAGTGAATTAAGTCCTTGTTTTGCCTTGCTTGCGTGCATGGCTTTTGGCTTTTTTTGTCTTTATGTCAACCCAGGAGTTTTCTACCTTTTACCCTTCTGATTCTGTCCCCAATCCCTGGTGTGAGTGAGTGACTGTGTGGGGCTTGGCTGCTGGCTGGGGTTAAACCACAGCATCCCACCCTGGTGTGCACCTGTATTCCTGTGCGTGTCAGTTCCTGCATTGCAACTTGGGTCCTATTTCTCCACTTGCCCAGTGAGCACCCATGAACCTTTTTAGCTCAGTCCAGCTGTTCCAGAATACTTGTAAAATAATTTTCAATTTTTTTTCGGGTCAGCATGACTTTGGACAATTTTATTTTTTTACAGGAGCATCTCTCTGTATTTTCCCAGCATTGCATAGCAGGTAGAGAGTTTGGTTGCATTACAAAATGCCTGGCTGGGCTGCTTGCATTTTTCTGTAAATGTAGCTGTGAGTAGAGAGAGAATGTCCAAAAACCTGAGATCAGAAATCAGCAGGTCTTGTTTTAACAAGCAAGTTGAATCCACTACTTGCTGAGTGTGCAAACAGCAACAAAGAATGAACTTCAGTGCCCAGGTGGTGTAACTGCACCATTCTCTTCCCAGTGGCTCACATCTGACAGCTTGATGAGCTAAGCTGCAGAAACAAGTGGGACATCTTTCACTGCCTTCATAAATGTCTTAACAACGATTTTCTCACTTTCATCTGTACAAAATCCAAGTCACTGTGTTTGGTGCAACATGCCTGTTCAAGATCAGGATTCTCTGTATGTGACCTCAATTCTACCATTTTGTTAGAGGTTTAACTAACTCCATAATTAATAGCTAGGGTCCTGATAGTGTTGCCATAATAGAGGTTGGAATCTTGAGTGCTGTAGTAGTGGTGCATACTGATCATTAGAGAACCTCACCATTCCCTCCTGGTGCCACTGCAGATGAGAAACCTACTATTACTTGTTACTATAAATATTTACACATCTTCCAACTCTGCAGCAAGCCCTAGAGGAATGAAAGTAGATTCTGTTTCCAACTTCTAAGTGTCCTTACACTTATCATATAAGCAGAAGTTTTGATTTCTCCTTCCATGTTTGTTTGCTTTTTATAATCAGACACTGTCCCAGGGACTTCCAATCTCCTGAGGCAAAGAAGCAAAGGTGAACAATTTTCTGAAGTTTTTAGCTGGATTTTGCTCCAGTTGCTAACTTCTCCTGTCAAATCTGCATCTGTTTGTGTCTCATCATAGAAGCCAGGCAATATGGCTGGAAAGGACCTTGAGAGGAGAACTTTGGCCTTGAAGGGATCAGCACTAACACTGCATTGGATGGATATCAGAACTTATCTACTTGCAACTTGTTCTTGACAACTTGCAAGTAGATATTTCCCACTCTCTCCCAGATTTTTTTCTTATGAGAATTAATCTTTCTTGCTGCAGTTTAAATCTATGATCTCTTGTTTTGTCTTCACTGAATGTTCATTCTTTTACTTTTTGCAGAAGCTGCCTGAACATTTCAGGTAATACTAAATATGCCCTCAGTTTTCTCTTTTTGTTTAACAACTCTCCTCCTTCACAGTCCAAATCTTTCAGGTACCTGATCCTTCTTGTTGCCTTTTTCTGACCTCCCCTGACAAATACAGCAAGGTGGTCTTTCTTAACTTGCTGCTTCCTTATTGCTGTCAATGCTAAGCACAATTCTGAGTAATGACTAGCAAAAACACTTCAATATGACCCTGTGGCTGGTCCTTCTGCAGAAACCAGTTTAAAACATACTTTTATTTTGAGATGTATAAAACTAGTTTATGAAGATAGTTACAGTCTTCAGCTTTGTTTTCTTAGTCATCCTTCTGGCAGAAGTACAACAACATTTATGCAGAAGGAGCTCCAGAAATCTTTCATGTACAGACTTGCAAGTAGGAGGAAAGGCAATTAGTGACCCATGTATGTGTAGAAAGAGAGGCAGGTTCTTCGTAAGGAAAATGAGCAGAATTTGAAGAAATGAGTTTCTAAATGAGGAATTAATGGTCCTAACCAGACAGATTTGGTGCTACCCAAAGAGATTTGAGGGTTGCAGCATGCTTTGAAATTGTGTGAACAGTATACTGAATGCTCAGTCTAAACTCAGCTGGTTAAAAGTATTCAAACACTACTTGGAACATTTTCTCCATGACCAGAATATTTTCCTTTTGTCACCAGAAAGCAAAGTAGAGCTTCTGCTGGTTCCATGCCTGTGCTCCTGGCACATGTGATCACTTAATGATGGTTGAGGCAGATCGAGCCCTGACTACATCAACCACCTGGGAGAAATGCTAAGAGCACCCCCAGGATTTGCATCATGTCGTCTCTTCCCTGTAAACATTTATTTCCTGCATTCCTCTACTACACTGACAATTCAGCAGACTGTTGAGAACTCAGCAGATATATTCATTTTTTCCAGGGCAACATATCTGCTGCCTGGACATGGGGCTAACTTCCTTGAGCTGGAAAGATTTTAGATGCTGTTTTCACTAAATAAAGTTTTATGAAGTGTGAAACTGCAAATGACATAAGTTTGGTTATAGTGCTGTTATAAAGATCATGAGGCTTTTATACACACACGGTGTGAAGCAATCTTTACAGTCAGAGGTGTTTGAATCATAGAAAATTAAGCCTGGAAAGAGCTTCCACAGATCAGCCATTCTACAGACATTGGATAAACTCTACCTACAACTTTCCTGGCAGATATTTGTCTTATGTCTTGGTAAAAGTCACCTATGATAAAGCTTTTCACAGATTTCCTTAGGCAATTTATTACAGTGCTTAATTATACTCAGTCATTTTCCTAATGTGCAATTTAGACAGAATTATCTTTAGAGGAGAAAGCAGTATGATCAGAGAAAGTTAATACTCCTATTTATCACTAGTACAACTGCAATAAGAGAGTGACACACTTTTATATCTTGAAAGCCCTAACCCAGAGAGACCTGTGTATAAACACACATGGACCTGAGTGTGGCAGCAGCAAAACCACCACTCCTTGCACAACAAGGAGTTATGCAAAGAAGGTGGCTGGAAGTGCTGAGCTCTGACATTTTACTAAAGTTCCTGCCTCTCTGGGTCATCGATGGCTGAGCCAGTGCTATGAAGTAATGCTTCCCTCCATGCAGATTTCACAGCTCTGGGACTTCACCTGGGGCGCCTCCTTTATCAGCAAGTGCAGAGCTCGCTCCCATTCATCAACACAGATTGGCAGGAGGAACAAACTCCTTTTATAAATCACTCTGTTGTGGAGCATTCATGTGAGCTGAGGAAAATTGGGTTCAATGCCCTCTTTTGCCTCGTGAATCCTGACTCATAATTTGCACTCAGGTGCCTTGTTTTCAGATTGCTCAGTTTTCCGCTTTTGCAATGCCCTGCTTGACATGGAAAAAAGTTTAATTGCACTGGAAAGCAGGAGTGTGACTTACAGTATTGCAACTAGATTCTTACAGTGAAGCTTGGAACAGTTGGTTTGGGTCTGGCCACAAGGATTGCATCAGTATTTTATGCAATATTTGTTTCATGTAAAATGCAAACACAAACTTTGGCTGAAAGAGCATCACCCTCCAGCCCAACTGCTTCTGTCAGGAATTGTGCTTACCTTCTGTGACTCACTCAGCATTTAACTTTTCCACACAGTGGAACAAGTTCAGCAGGTGAAGCAGAGACTCCCCTGCTTTTGGTTACACACCCTTTGGAAGGTGAGCAACGGTGGTTTTAACCCTTTCCCACAAAGAGAAGAACAAACCCTGTATCCCACTTCTTGGTAATTGTTACAGCGTTTAAAATATTTTCTATCTAGCTGCATTTTGAAGGAAAACAGCAGCTTCCATTGGGCTTCATGTGGATCCAAGGCTGGGAGCTCAGCATGACCTTGCCTGCCCACAAGGCAGGCAGAAGAGTGTCTGGGGGGACACAGACAAGCGAGGGCAGGGTCTGAGCTGCACACAGCCATCCCAATGGGCCCAGAAATGGAGTTGCAGAATGGAGACCATTGCAGAAATCCCCTTCCTTCATGATGAAGTACTGACGAACCCAGGTCTTGAGGATTAAACAACTGGGTTTAAATTTACTGCAAACAACTGGAGTTAAATTTTAATTGTCTTCCTAAGAACATGCAAAAGAAGTATCAATCTGAAAACTTTTCATGTCCTGGTGAATGAAACTTAGCCTTATAATAGCACTAATGTGTTAGAGGATGTTGACTGCTCTAAAAAATGTTATCCTGCATTTTAGAGCTCAGGACACCAATTAATTAATGTAACCTTCTCACTGCACTTCATCAAAGAAACTTCATCTAATTATAGTAGTTTACTACAAACTTTTCCCCAGGGAGTTTCAGGCTGTGGTATTGTTAGATGTGCTGAACAAATTAAGGATGCACGTTTCTAATTCAGCCATTCAAGAAAATTTTAGAGCCTAATTCTGACAGAGTTTCTTATCTCTGTTGTTTTAATTTCTGTTGTCATGAAGTTAATTCTGGAAATTACTATATAACCAGTAGAGAGGATCTGATATTGAAATTGGCTTGTATAAATGTGGACAAAAGAAAGAATTCACAATTAAGAGGTGAAGAAAAAGGCAAACTAGGAAAGCAAAACAACAGACTTCAAAAAGGTATATTTGACTAAATTCAAGTAGTGCATCCCAAAAATATCATGGGAAGTTGATGAGAGAGAAGGTTAAGCTAGGAAGAATGGCTGTCACTCAGAAAGGATTAATAGAAAGACAGATACAGAAACAATCAGACTGAATACAGAAATAGCTTGCCTTCCTGTCATTTCTTCACTGCCCTCAACTTCAAGAGGAAAAAGAAATGAAAAGGAGGTCATGCTCATAGTTACAGGAAAAGAAGAATGAGCTTGAGCAATTATAGACAGGATCCAAAAGACCGAGGCATAAAAGAAGATGTCAAATAACAAGGAATTTGGCTTTAAACAGCCTTAGTAAGGGAAGAACCTAGCAAGAGGAAGGCTTCTGCTTCGCTTGCAAAATAGCTTAATGTGGAAAAGGCCAAAATATTCAGTTCTTCTTTTGCTTTTGCTTAAAATATTCAATGATCAGCAGGTCTGTAATAATTAAGTCCAAATAGTGTAAGATTTCAGCCTAAGTGAAGGATGGGATAGGGAGATCTTCCCTTTACCTTGGAAGGTAAAATTCTTATATGTTTGATGTTTCAGCATGGCTGATAAATTGTTCAGATTTATATTTAAAGACAGCCTGAAGCAACCTCAATGGAGAATATACAGGAAAGGAACAAAAGAACTGGAGGGACGATAGGGAATAATGGGCCTTACTAAAAACAATTAAAAACTAATTCTAAGTATTTGAGTGCTGCAAAAAACAAAAACAAACAAACAAAAAACCCCAAAAAACCAAACCAACCAAACAAACAAAAATCCCCAAAAACCAAAAAAAAAAAAAAAAAA
>VWYO01000316.1:301013-320042 GCA_013400275.1 Rhadina sibilatrix
AAAAAAAAAAAAAAAAAACCCACCAAAACCCCCTCTGTTACTTGCAAACTATATGCCAAGAGGAAATGATGTAATTTCAACATTTTCTTCTTCAAAAGGACAATTCTGCTTACAGTTCAGGAAGGAGTAATATGCCATCTGTCCTGACTTTAACAGGGACTTTTGACACTTCCTTTCAATGTTCCTACAGTGATATTAAGGAGGATGAAACCAGAAGAAAATTACCAGAAAAAGTGTAATTTTCCATGATTCATTGTCAAAATGGAAGGACTAGTTTTTCTACAAGGTTGTCACTTAGGTTAAATTCAGCTTTCTACTTGATATAAGAAAAATTTTGTTTTCCATGCTCACATGGAATAGAACAAGAAGTAATGAGCTTAATTTTTAGAAAAAATCATTTTAGACATTAGTAGAAACATTCCTAATTTTGCCACAAAAAGAAGGAAATAGCTTCAGAGTCTGTGTCACTGGAGGTCTCTAATAACACTTGAAACAAACATAAAATCTTGGAATGGTTTAGATTGTAGGGGACCTTGAAGGCCATCCTGTTCCAACACCCCTGTCATGGGCAGGGATACCTTCCTCTAGACCTAGGTTGGTCAAAGTCTCATCCATCCTGGCCTTGAAGAATTCCAGAGGTGGAGCATCCACAACTTCTCTGAACAACCTGTCCTGGTACCTCACCACCATCACAGTAAAGAATGTCTTCCTTATAGCTAATCTAAACCTACCCTCTTTGAGACTGAAGCCATTACATTTGTCAGGGATGAACAACTGTAGTTGACTCCGACTCTTCTCTTCCTTCCTTTTTCCTGTGATTAGAAGCATTCAAAGAAAAAAAAAAAAAAAAAGACTGCAAATGCAATAAAAATAATTTCTCCTAACTCTAGAAAGAGAAGAACCCTCCCATTAATTCATGGAGTCATGCACTTCACAGCTTTGAGAATTAAAGCCTCTATCACATCAAATATCTGTGATGTATGTGAAGATTGCTATTCATCTGTATCTTTTATCTTTGTTTCCAGCAGCTGCAATCATAATTAAATTCCAGGATTGCTGTTGTGGTTCACGTTAAAGCTTCTTGCTTTGCTGTGGCAGAGCTGAGACACCTATTAGTCTCTGGTGATGTTAATTAATGAAAGAACATTGATGGCAGAGAATATTAAAAAGGGTTTGTTGTGGGAGAAAAAGAGCTATATAGATATGTAGGCATTTATCAAGAGAAGCAGCAGCAACATGGAGAAAATGACTCCAATGAGTGAACATAACAAAAGAGCTTCAGCAGATGCAGTTATCAAAAAGAAATGTCAATGTTGCTTCCTTAGACTCAGCATGTGCGCTGCTACTTCCTGGGATGGAGGGCTCTGCTCCAGCAACACCCTCAAATCTTTGCATGTCCTGATACAAACAGCCGTAAAAGTGGCAGGATGAAAATTACTGAGGAAAAGAAAATGTTCTACTAAAAAATACTGACAGAGAGAAGTCTGCCAGCCTGGAACTGTGATACAGAGTACTAGACTTGGGAAAGAGAAACATGATTGAGGAATGCAGCTGACATTTTTGAAGAACAGCTGTGTACATGTAAACCAGAGACATCTTGAGACACTTGTGATGGGCCCCAAAATAAGAAGATGAAGCAGCAACTTATTGTCTGAAAAACTGGAAACAGTCTGGGAAAATAAAATGGTTCTATAGGAACAGCAAACAGCATCATCTGTTGGTTGTTACATGTGCAAAAATGGAAATTCACAGCATCTCTTGGCTGCTGGAAGTGGTGACGTCCCACACCCCCTTATGCCTCTATGATCTAAAAGGCATTTTCGTCCAAAGTGAAGCCACTCTCTGAATACCTCCCATGCTTCACTTGTTTTTTCTTTCCTAAACAGGTTAAATCCCACAGAAACTTTCAGTGAGCACTTGGATGCTCACCAGGGATGTCTGGCTAATCCTGACTCAGTGATGCAGATCTTCTCCAAAGTGAAAACTTTGCATAATTATTTTACTGTATTCCCTTTGGGCATAGTTTTGGGGGATTGTCCTACCATCTCTTGGATGGTTGGGTAGTCCTCTGGAGTCAGTTTGTCCTCTCCTTTGGGATGGTTTGGCCCCTTCTGAAATCTGTCTAGTTCACTTGATACTGGCCAGTATTTTATACCCATACAAGTAATCTGTTGTAATTGATTCACTAATTATGCTTGTAGTAACCTGTAAAAATGTATACCCCCTTTTTGCTACTACACAATTGGCTGCTGATACTATCTGCCATACTAATGGTTGATACTATGCTATTGATTGCTTATCATAATTTTTATTGCTTTATATATGTATATCTTAATTTTATTAAGCATATCCACTTGCTATTGTTGATTTTTGTGCTGTTAGTGCTAACCTGTAATAAGGTAGGGAAATTTAGAGGATAAAAGTCTCCACGTCTTTGTATATTATGGAGTCCTAGAAACCACAGTCATGATCCCTACTCACCCAGGTAGCCCACTAGGTTGTGACATGTTCCCAGGAATGTGCTTAGTTTCCCTAAGCATGCTCCATGGTGCCATTGGGAATACAAGTGGACCTACAGGTAAGGATGTGACAAAATGTTTTGCTGGATGTACACAAAGCTGTAAAAATCAGTTAAATCCCACAGACAGGATCACATAGGAGGTTCAAGAAAGGGAAAACACAGATGAATTAATCAAATGGCTTCTCACCCACTGAAGGTTTTTGAGAAGAGGCTGCTCTTTTCATTCAGATCTCTGGTGTAGCGGGGTTTGGCTGCTGAGCACCAAGCTACTCACAAGGCCAGAAGCAGTGGGTGATCTGAACACTTGTCCCCCCAGAAGCTGGGGGAAAATGGAGTGTTTACCACTTCTTCATCTCTGGGATGGTGTTGGTTTGTCACTGCTGAAAGTGGAGGCTCAGGGATGTAAAGCATTTTGGTGGTGATGAGAAGAAAGTATTTGACTCAAGGTCTCCTAGCCTAGCCATGAAAAAAGCAAACTGATGGGTACAAGTTAAATTAGAATTATTAAGTAAAAGTTTAAAAATTTAAACTTCATTATACATGAGTTTTTTACAAGAAATGTAACTATTCCAAACCTGCTTTTCTCTCTTTATGTATGTGGTTATTTGCTGGGTAATAAATATGTATAATGTAGATGTATTGAGTTTGGTAGAATAACATAACATTTCCTCCTCATGCTACTGGGAGTCATTTCCATGGCTCCAGAATGTGGCAGCATGAAATCAGTAGAGTTACACATAGAACTACCTTCCTATCCAGGGCAGGAAATCTATGTTTCCTGCCCTGCCTCCAGTCACCTAATTAGTCCAAATTGCATCAACTACAGTCGAGTTTAATGTGACAAAATACCTGCTGTATGTCTGTTCAGGCCAACCTACGTACCTGCTGTGAATGTGTTTGCTTTAAAAAGCCAGTGAGCTAAGAGCCAAAATTGAACCAAACCAAGCAAATTCTGTTGCATGAATCTTCTGTTTACCCAAATATCTTCCTTCTAGCGGAAAGCTACTGCAGATTGTCCTTTCTATCATTAGCTTGCAAGATCTCTGCCACCATAAGACAGTCCCCCCAAACCCCCCTTACATGCCCTTTTCAAAACTAAGTGCATCCTGTCAATGGTGTTGCTGTCTGAGTTCATTAAGTTCATGCTGTCTCTGGAGTCATTGATAGAAGACATTGCAACAGGCAGGGTGGGAGTGCATTTACAGCTCCTGCACTGCGTTTGGAAATGCTAGGGATAAATTTTCACAGACTGGAATGGAAGAGTCACACATCTGAGACACAGCCTCCGTGTGTCATCATGCATATGTTGGAGGATATAACACAAGGGGGGAGAAAAAAGCCTTCAAATGAAACAATTTTTTAATGAGCATGCTCAGGTAAAGATGAACCAAAGCAGAAAAAAAAATCTATCTTCTTTTATTTGGTTTTCTGCCTAGGTTATCTAAATAGCTGTAATTTGATTTGGGGGGAGGGTGTTATTGTAACTGATGCCCCTTCTAGAAAATCATTAGTCTCTTTATAGGTTACACTGTAACTGAATTTTTCCTGCTTTCTTATCTTCTGTTTCAGCTTCTATGCAGATGGTGCCTTTTCTTGTGAAAGTTAAGCCAATTAAATAACTTTAAATATTTGTAAAAAACTGACTGACTACTTATTTTCCTAGATGTTCTGCTAAAATAAAATTATTTTTCAAAGAGATGCAAGTACCTGTTCTTCAGAAAGCTCAGTCTAAAATATTTACTATGGATTATATCAGATCCACAGGGTTCTGTGTAGGTACAGACCCTCCTGGACCAGAGCCATGTGTGGAGCTGGAAGTAACTGCATTTAGTGCTCATTTCAACTAAATAAAGAAATGTACTTTTGTGGTATTTTTTTTTCTTCCTTTACTTCTTGAAGTTGTGTCATTCTAAAAGGGAAGACAGGAGGGTGTCCTATCCTAAAGAACTTCAATGAAGAACATGTTTACCTGAGAGAGGGAATGGGGTTGTGATTTCTCTCTCTGCTTCCCATCCTTTGAATATTTTGCCCATAATTCTTTCATTTCAATAAAAAAACTCCAACACCTAGACAATGTGTTCTGGATTAACCAAGAGATATAATCCACTTGACTTCAGTTAAGATGCACTGAAGATTACAATGAAAATTTCGAGAAGAAGAAATAAACACTAGTAACAGAGGCTGGTGAACTGGAGGAACCAATTGAATATAGAATTAGGGTGGCATTTCCTAAAACCTCAGGTATTAGGCTTAACAGTTGGCAGGTACAACTGGCAGAAAGAAATGCTTCTGACTAATAATTCCTGGCTAATAACTACTAGTTATTAATTTTCCATGATATTTAAATAAAAGATAGGAGGAGTTAATTGAACTGGAATGTGAACTGTGGAAAACATTTTCTGCATTCATTGATTCATCTGACTGAATAGCAGTGTTTTTCAGTGTCAGCCACACAAATGACTGTTGATGGGATTCATTATATCCAGGTTTGCACTTCCTTTCTGTAGAAACTGCTATTAACATCTAAGTGCCTACAGAAGCAAAGCTTTTTACCTCCCTCTGCTATGACAGTTTGTCATTACGAATTCCATTTCAACACAGTGAGCTGAACAAGGTGCACAGATGAAGTGGGGTACAATTCACTTTTACACAGCTATTACATTGCTAATTGCAACTCAATAAATACTGAAACAGGAATTCCTAAAACATTAACCATTACTCTCTTTTAAATGTGTTTTGCTGGAGGACTGCCAAGAACTGTAACCACAATTTCAAGTATAATGAAGCAGAAATAAAGGGTGTTTTTATTATTTTTTTGCCTTTCAGTAGTGAGGTGATTGTTTGCCTACAATAGGCCAATGCAAACACCCAGTAAAGTGGAGGTTTATGCCATTAATAATAAATAAAGTCACCCTGATGAACTTTTACACCTAAATTTACTTGTTTTAATTCTGGAGAATCTATAGAAAATTGAAAATCCCTATAGTAGTTTTCTACATACCTCTATAGATGCCATACCTGTTTGTCATGAGAGCTGGAAAAGAATTCTATTTCTAAAACTAGAATCATTCCCTGCAGGTACTAACATAAGGTGGTACCTAACCAGGACCTCCTGTCCCTGCTGCTCTTAGCCTATTCTGTCCAAGTCCCTCTCCTACCTTCCCCAAGGTCCCACAATGCAGCAATCCTCAGGTCAACACATCTCAGCAGGGATCCTCTTCCCACAGCTGTCTGTCCTTGGCCAAGAACCCCAGTGCCAGAAACAGCATTAGGAGCTTTTCTCTTGTCCAAAGGGAAATTTGCAACTGAGGAAGGAAGGACAGTGTAGCAGTCTTGCAACACCATAGAGAGGTAGAACAGAAAAGAGATAGTAGAAAAGAGATATACCATGCTGATCCCCACTAGAGTAACTTATTTTAATTCACCCTGAGATGTGTTAAAGGGCATTGCAGACAGTACAGGACATACCTCTCCTTTCAGTACTTGCTTTAGGAAGCAGAGTACCTTGGGGCCTCCCCAAGAGCCTGTGGAGATGTGCTCAGGAGCATCTTTATGCTGGGCATGTTCTGCATGGTGTGCCCTGGCAGGGCATCTCCAGACGTGTTACAGGGAGGGCAGAAAAGTCTTTTCCTGAGAAAAGTCTTCTCCTGGGAGTCAGTACTTCTCAGCAGCCACACTGAGATTAACAGTGAACCTTTTGTCAGTAATGCATTGGCACTTAACCTGCAGGCCACTGCCTTCATGGGCAAGGTCATAAATACAAATAAATGTTTTACAGGACGCAGCACAGAGAGCGGTGAAACCTTGAAATAAGCAGATGTGTTACCTGTCCATGCTTGAGCAGATCCTGAAAAATATAGTCTGAATATATTATTGTACAGGGACAATGCAGACATAGCTGCTATAGTTCCTTTACATCATCACAACATATTTGGAGGCAAAATATTGAGTTTGTGTTCTCTTTGGAAAATAAAAGAGTTGTATCTCAAAACTCATAAAGACCTGCTTATTTGTGTATGGGTTTGTTGCCCCAGGGCTGTATCTGCATACAGTTTAATACATGCAAGCCCAGAAGATTATCTGGTAGGCTTAAACAAAGGCTTTTAAAAAGCCATGTTGTAATTTATGACAGCAAAAAATACAGGGGAAATTACTACAGACTGAAAGGCAAAACAATCTATCAATCTGACTTTCATGTTCTCTAATCTTACTTTACAGTTCAGATTTGTGATCATTTGTGGTTGATACCACAATCTACAACTTACATTGGAAAGGAGGGAACATTAATTCTGCTGGCAAAAATACTGTTTCACACTTTTTCTCAAGTCACAAAAAAACAGAGCTAAAGTCCCCCCAAAATTTGGCATAATTCTTCTGAACAGCTCTCAGTTATTGCATCCAACAATAACTACAGGGAGCAGAAGGAAGGTGGAAGGGAGGCGTGGGAATGCTCTCTAAAGCAAAGGAACCCTGGATCTCCGGGTGTTTTCCTGGCTCCGGCTGCCATCTAGCGTTGTGCCGGGAGCGGGGAGGGGCGCGGCTCTGCGGGTTTGCGCATCTTCCCCGAGACCGCCCTCCGCCTGCGCTCGCGGGCAGGATAAAACAGCACGGAGTCGCCTCTCCCGGGACAGCAGCAGAGGAAGATGTAACCCAGAAAGCTGAGGAAGAGGTCCTATGAAATGATTTCTCACGTATTTGCAGTACAACCGCTTCTAAATACAGTGATTCACACGGTTGTAAACGTAGTCCCTGCTGAGCTAAGGAGAGACATAAAACGTAAACCTGAATCTGCCGCTGCTTGAAAAGGGGAGGTCGGCTTACCTATTGCTGTGGCACAGCCATTGCTATTGTATTTTCCTCCTCTTTTCCTTCCACTTTAATGGGAGTACAGAAGGCCCAATTCCCAACTAATGCAACTTTTGTATAGACTCACCTCAGTGTAAAAATTATCACTGGGATTGTGCAAACCAAGTATGACACAGTATAGGCTGTCAATGTACCAGACACCAAGAGAAGCTATAAGCTTCTGGAACAGGATGTACACTCACCATTATTTTTAGCATCTTAATAGCTTCAATTGTGCTAGAAATTTAGTTCTGCTTTGCTTTGGGAGAGAGCATTCCATTCTTTAATCCGTTCTCCTCCTCAAACAGACAGGAGTTTGTAGCTCTTTCATACAGTGCCATAATGTTCTCTCGGCTGAGCGCAGTCCTCCAATTTGTTTGATCCAAATGCTGCGCACAGCTTTGAAGTGTGTCAGATTGTCTTTGCCCTGCTGTTTTAGCAGGCAGACAGCAGATAGTGGGCACTGAGGATATTTCAGAAGTTCCCGCCGATCTTTAAGAAGCTGCAGATCTTTGTGTGAAGATTGTACAAACTGGGAGTGATGTGACAGACTACATTCACTGTTGCTCTTGGTGCTGGACAAGCAGTAATCCAGAGATGGAATGGATTTTGCCGTCCAGGAGATCTGGCTGACACTCGTGATGTGTCACATCATTGACATCTTTGTGATGCTTGGAGTTTGTGCAAATAAAGGCAGCAACGCCAGCTGCTGTAGATCCAAAACCAATGTGTTGTTGGAGAATTGCCTGCCAGCACTTTAGCAACAGGCTCAGACTTGTGAAGGAAGGAATTACCTCCCTCACAGGTAATGAATAGAACTGAATCAGCAGCTGGCTTTGAGACAATGAGAAGGACCTCAGGAAAAGAGAGGGATGTTCCTTATTTAACATGCTTCATTACTAAGGCCACAGGATGACACGTTATATCTAGTCAGAATGCCTGGTTCCCACAGACGAAGCAAATTTAAAACACAGCTTCAGGTCACAGATATTATGAGGCATAGTCCATATTCCATGAGGGGAGAGGGGGCAGAGGAGGGATTTTCTGCAGGGCTATTTAAGAGGGCTGGGCAAGAACCTGAAGCCTTTTGTGACTATAACAATATTTCATGGTGGGAAAAGCTCTGCAGGATTGCACCTACTGGAATACTCTGCTTTGCAGCTAGAGCAAAGCGCTGCAGGCCATCATAGGAATCACAAATTATCAGCAAATCAATAAATGGAAGGCTGGTGATGGATGATTGCCAGGACAGTAGGCAAAGGCCTCCTCCCCTCCTGCATACACAGCAGTGCTACAAGGCACTATTATCTATTTTGTAGTACTACTTGTTGTAGTGAAGACCTATATTAAGACGAGCAGTAGGCTCTGTAGTAACTGCTGTATTGACAATGTTTACCATTTAAATTCTCTAAGTAAAGGTGAAGGGAATGGTTAAATTTGCTCATATAGTCCTTTAATTTTCAGCAGTATTTTTTAAAATTTTTTTCCACTTGCTCCAGTTGCTGACTGTCCACTTGATCTTCTTGCACCTGTAAATTTTGAGTGTTCTTCACTCAGAGGTGAGATTCAAACCAGTGGAATTTGCCAGCTGAAGTCCGGCATTATTCACTGAATAGCTATGCAAGACATTCCTGTATACTCGATCCTTCATGAGGAATACTCACAACCTTAATTTGATGGTTTGTCTGTTCAATCTGTGGTAACTGCCCTTCCTTTCCAATTGTCTCATTTCCAGCAAAAGCAATCTTATATAATTTTATCTTAAATTATTTTAAAAAATCAAAGAGGATTAATTCTGCCACTCCATCTTTCAATGCAACAAAACCAATCTTCTTGTAGTTTTGAACATTCAGGGACTACTCCCTATATAAACTCTCAAAAGCATTTTGAATACACAGCAATCTTGACTTCTCTGTTTCATTATATAAACTTGCCAAATTGCAGGCTAGAACAGAAACAAAATGTCTCTAAATTTAATCATTACATTTCAGTGTCCTTTCACGTGACAAAAGAAGTGGGCACATACATTATCTGAGACGATAATGCTTAGCAAAATGGCTAGTTTCCAACACAAGTAGAATAAAGAAGGCCAAGATAAGAAAATAATCTTTTTTTCACTCAGATAACATTATTAGGAAAGTGAACAATGAAAGCCACATGCTTCAACCAGCTGATAGACCACCCACACAAATGACTGGCAAGTCATAAAGTTTGAGTCTGAGCTTGGAGATGATTAATGAACCATGATCTCATTGGAACAAGTTGAAATATTCGCTCCAAAACCCAACTGCAGGTGCACACATAATCCTACATTTAAAAGCCCAAGAGTTTATGATCTGTGCACATCAGAGACAAGAGGAAGAAAGTGTTCCACTCAGACATTTTGAGGCCCACAGCTCCAGCCTAACAGGTCACAGCACTGGACCCAACAAAAGCTAAGAAAGGAAGCACAGCTAAAGCCACTGCCGCTAAAGTGTATTTATTTCAAACACGCTCTCCCATCTTAAGTACTTTTTAGACATATCTCCACAAATGAAGTTATACAGATTTTGCTATACAAAAGCCATAGAAATGGTACAGAAGACATCTCAAAAATAACCATGATCCCACACACATTGTTTACAGCAATAAAGTTACAGTGAAATGCTCAAAAGGTTTACATCCTTGTCAACAGGAATTTAAAAAGTAAAATAATTTTAAGTCTGGCTTTTTGGGAAGACCTTTAAGTAGGCTGACCTTGTTAACAATAATCATCTGGCATTAGATATATCTTAAAATTAAGTGTTTCTGAAAAATCTGCAAAAATCAACTGATATAAAACCTAGACATTCATAATATGCAATTTGTTGAAACTTCAATATACCATTTTTCACAGTAAAAATAGTGGGACAGCAGTACAAAAAATCAGGTTTTCCAAAGCACTGCTGTGTCTTAAATAAACAACCAATGAGAGAAATTTCTTTTCAACACAAAAAAAACACCCAGTCTAAAAACCAATCTGACATTTTTTTAAAGTGCATTAATTATCTGAACAGTGCACTGATGCTTTTAACAATCTGAAGTACAAAAGTGCAGAGAACCAGTACAATTTTCAAAGTTTACAAGAACTGACACCTAGAATTAAATCACTAGTATTTTTTAATTTTTAAACCCTTGAAGTTCAGGTACATATCTTCCCCTAAGCATATTCTGTAAAACACAATGGAAACCTGGTCCTGGTTGGTCATTGCTTTTGTAGCTTATGAAAAATTAGAAAATTACATAAAAATATGGACTATGGGCTTATTTTTTGCCAGCTGAAGTACTGAAAACTCTCTTGGATTTAATGATTCCTTAGACTTTGAAACACACTCATCCATGAAGAAGCCCAATCAAAATGAACAAACCACAAATCATACTGTATCTTAATTTCAAGTAAGTACATTTGGTGATAGGTGTGCCCAGAACTTAATTCTGGAAGATGCACGTTATTTTCTGGCACAATAACTATTACTTTCAAAACTGTAAGGGATACACATCCCTTGCATGTGTACTGGCCACATACAAGGCTAAAGAGGAGATTGTGTCAATCTACCATTGGAAAGGTAGAATGAGGACCACAAAACCAATGATAGATAAACAATAAAGGCTTTAAATTGTAGCCAAAACTACAAGCAGCCAACAAGTTTGGAAATGTGTGAACCACCTCTACAAAAACTGCAATGAGGTAAGGAAATGGATACACTGGAGACTGGATAGAGAAAGACTAAACAGTAATGCCTTCATCTTTTTGGGCTCAGGATCAGATGTGATGATGAGGTGCTAGAACAGTGGGTTTTGTTTTTGTCACTTACAGAACTAGAGATCCTTATTTATCTATACATCAAAGAGTCTCTTGCTACCTGTTCCAGTGTAGTAGAAAACCTGAAAATACTAGTTGCATATATTTGCTTATTTTTCTAGATTTTTATCTAACTGTGATGTTAAATAAAATACTCAACAGTTAAAGCTTAGTTAGAATGTTGTTCAGTCTCAAAGCTCTACTTAGCAGCCACACCAGTACTGAAAGACTACCATCTATTCAAGGTGTAGAATGACCAATATGTGGGAATATGAGACATTAGGTAAGGACATTTATGGTGCTGCTTTGGTGTTCAGTTGGTTGCATCATCTCTTCTAAGAGGAATTACTTGAAGTGCTTTGGCTATTCTCTCTCCGATAGCTCGACTGCTTGCTGCAATTATTCTTCGAGACATCAAGTCAAATGGTCCACCTCGAAAGCAAAGCAAACAAAGCAACCAGTTTACATATGAAGAAAAATAAAAGTTGGTAAGAAAAGAGGCACTGAAAAAATTGAGTGTAAATTATACATTATTATTTAGGACAAAGTTTTTCCTCTGGACAAAAATGCATTTAACACAACATATATCTCGTATGAGCTGCATTTAAATTCTCTTCAATGTATGTTTACTGTCTTTTTTAACTTTCCCAGGAGTCCAGCCAAGGGAGTAAAGGTTGTCTTGTTGCTTAAAAGCATACAATTAACCCATTCCTTTATTAACAGGTTGGGAAGTGTTCAGTAGTGGTAGCTTGGAAAGAGGGCTGAAAAGAATTTATTGCCTTCTCTTCAACTATATTTTGCTCCCTATTAACCATTTAAAAGGACAAAAAAAAATATTATGCAGGCCTGTGTACTTACCTGTTACATCCAGCAGTACTCCACCAGCTTCAGTAATAATGATTCCAGCTCCTGCCATATCCCAGCAGTGAATCCCCATTTCATAATAGGCATCAGCTCCACCCGTTGCCACAAGGCACATGTTCACAGCTGCTGTACCAACAGCTCTAATCCTAAAGGAGATACAAGATGTCATTTTAACAGGAGAGTTTTTGAAAAAGTTACAGTGTCCAGGAACACTGCACAGAAGAACACAGAAATGTCATGATGGAATGAACCGAACTAGAGCAAGCATGATGAAGTGCTGCAGTGAAACATTAAAAAATGGGAATGAAGTGTTGCTTAAGTAGCTTGAAGAGTTTTCAAAATACAGCAAATTTCTAGAAATTATGTTTACAAATTCTGTTAATCAATTTTTGTTTAAACACATCTTAAATGTTTTCTTAAACTAAAATATATTATGGAAGATATTTTCCCATGAAACAGTAACAGTCTACTCTGCTCTTTGAATACAGGAATTCAAGGAGAGTGCACACTTTTTAGTGCTGAAAACCTTTTTTTTTTTTCAGTTTCTCTGGTGATGCTCAGTAAACATCCCTGACTTGCCAAACCCTCTAACAGTAATCACAAAAAATTAATTACACAGCATAAATTTCATCTGGTAACTTCACCAAACGCTCGTGTCACAAATACCAGTTTCTTTTGGAAAAGTCAATGTACTTGGCAAGTGAGTGTGACTTGTGCAGAAAACTGCAGTTATTTCAATTAACAGTGAACTGTTACATTAAATTATAACTGATAGCAGCTAAACTATTGCAAGAAGCAATTTAAATCAACTCCAGTCTCAAACTATTGTTTACAAATAAATTGCCTAAACTGAACTCACAATACATCTAAAATGTATTTCCTACTTACACCTTAGCATATATTCTTTAACAACATCAGAAGACTTTTTGGAAGTAGAAAAAAATCCACATGTTAAGTGTCAAACCAAGAATCCTGAGAATCTCAGCATAAAATTTTTTAGATCAGAAACATGAATATGGTTGAGTAATGAAAAACTGTCTACTGAAACCAACTTTACACAAAATTGTTTGTGGAAATGTAGACTTTGGATTATCTGGAGGAGAAGAAGCAGGGAATGCAACCAAAATAAGAATGGTTTATGGACAATTTAAACTATTCAGATAAATTAAAATTGTCTCCCTTCCTTTTAAAAGAGGAAAGGGAGATCTCCTTTTGTCTTATATATATAAAAAACAATTTTCATTACTAAAAGAAAAGAAAACTAAGAAATGTAATATAGCTTTTCTGTTCATCCAGTTTTATCTAGGGGAAAAAAACTTGTATTTAAATTTTTTAACTAGTAAATACAATTATCATATAAAAATTATCATATTTACAGTACTAACCACTGTCAATATTTATAAATATATATAAAAATAGGAAGTATCTTACCCATGAATAGGAATACTGAGAAGTCTTTCCATATTAGAAAGAATTATTTTTATAGCCTCTGGATCACGGTTTGACCCCAATTCTGTCACTAAAAGGGATTTTGTAATGTCTGGAAAAGAAACAAAGCCTCACTCTTCCAACTGCACAAATTAAATAGTCACAGTAACTAGCAGAGTTTACTTCATTGCTTTCTTATAAAACTGAATAAAAGTGAGGTAACTTAGCAAAATATTACATATATCAAACATATAAAAATCTGTTATTATTTGGAAAATGGCAGGAAAAAATAAAATACAATGAAGGAAAATTATCTGCTCCAACTGTGCATATACATTAATCAGTGCCAGTACTAAATAGAATTCTATTGCTATAAAAATTAAAATAGTCTTGAGATACTTTAAGATCTCATTTGAAGCATAGATTTTACTTGATGTAGGGCTGTAAGCACAGGAGAGTGGTACTGACTTAAACCAATAGGTCACACTTGGGAGAAACTGAAATGTTTGGCAGATTTGTTTCACTCTAAAGAACGATTTCAAAGAGATTGCAGACATACAGGAAATTAAAAACAACAAAACAAACAAACACAACCACAATATATGGGAAATAAAATCTTCAACTGTCAAGTCCTGATTGTGTACAGATCACATCATACGCATCAAAGAGAACCTAAAAGGTGCTTCTCAAAACTAAACAGCCCATAGCCAAAGAAAGTCATGCAAAACAAAACTATGAGCCAAGAAATATATCCACATCCCAAATTTCTCCTGTCTCACTTGCAATCTGGTAACCACCAGAAAGAAGCTAGTCAGTTCAGCTTACCCTCTTGGCCTGATACTTGAAGTTTCTGACCATTGCAAAATGCACCTTTTCCTTTTCTGGCAGTATACATCTTGTCTTCTATACAACTATACACAATTCCAAACTCTATCTGCAACAAAAAAGAAAAATACCTTGAGGTTCTTTTCCACTTTCTTCCTATTTACAGCGAAACAGGAAATTACAAAACTTAGTTGTAAGGAGAAACAAGCAAATTAATTTAGATTAGATATTAAGGAATAAAAAGTATACCTTTTTGTTTACAACAAAGCCAATTGAAACTGCCACAAATGGAAACCTACAAAACAAAACATTTCACTAATTTATAGTGAGATATTAAATTTCTGTTATTATCATGCTCACTCTTAATAAAGACAGCATTCAATTAAATGTAACATATCTCAAAAACTAACGGACTATAAAACATAGTTTTCTGGAATGATCACAATTTAGCTGAAAATAGAGCACACAGCATTGATAACTGTTTGAAACAAACTTTTCTACCCACTAGGGGCTGCCATTCCTATTACAGCTGTTCCTAGTCTAGGGACTGTTTTTTACAGCTGAAGAATGCAAAGAAGCCTCTATGCTGCTAACCTTTCTCAGAAGGAACAAGCTGGCCAAAATGGTCTCATAAAAAGAACCAAATTACCTCTCCCACCACCTCCCCTTTCTCCACCAAAGCCATGACAAAGAGAGATACTGAAGAATGCAGGAAGAGTGCAGACAGTGGGACTATATAAGACATGGTGGACTGCATCTCAGTTTAAGTTTGAAACAATCAACCAATTAATTAATTATTTTTTACTTTTTTTCTTCAATTCTCAGACATTTGCTTTTATTCTTTCTACAAAAAATACCAACTTTTAAGCCTGTAGATTCAGTGGAATCTTTTAACTTTCTGGACATGTTATTTAGCAGGATTCAGAAGATGCTTGAAAGTCATTGTGCACACAGCAGCAGTCATTTCAGAACTGAAATCAAGGAGACCCAGAAAAGCTCACTGGGGCCAAAATCTATCACATTTAAAAGATATAAGGAATAGGCTGTCTGTGTTACTAAGTCCCCTCCTCATCTTGGTGTGAAATACCACTGATAACTACTGGTGATATCCTGCTTTCTTTCATAGCTGGGGCTCTTAGATCTCAATGGATTTGAAATTTCTCAGAAATCAGCACCTGAAGCTGTTATTCCCTTTCTGAAGATGCTGCAATTTCTTATTCTGAATCCTGTTCCTGTTGAAATCTGCCCATCTATCTTTGGAATCTATGCCAAAGGCTGCTGATGCCTGCTATATAATACAGGCCTCGTGTGGAAGAAAAAGGTAGGTAACAGAGCAAGACCATTACAATACTCACAGGAATATTAAAATGCTTGCAAAAACTGCCCAATGGCTCTCAATATGTAGCAATTTGTAACTACTAACAAGTTCATATTCTCTCTTTTAAAGCAGTTTAAAAATTAAACACCACCTTACTTTCATGGAACAGGAGAAGGAAAAAGGGTAATCAGTTGAGGTTGCTAACATGCAAAAATAAAAGACGGACCTGTGTACAAAGTTGGTAGTTCCATCAATAGGGTCTATAATCCATGTGGGGTTATCTGTCAGAATGCTGCCCTCTCCAGCTGCAACAGATTCCTCTCCGATAAAGCTACAGTAGAAACACATTAAAAAGACAGAAATTGTTTAAAATGTCTGAATTACAACATCATCCTTGACACTGAAATTATTAAAATTGAGATGAAGCTTTGAGTACTACCAGTGATCATACACAAAAAGCTGACAAATACAGTATGTATCTGGAAAGCACCAACCATATCTAACCAAGATTGCATGAGTATTTATGATGTCAGGGATAACACAACATGTGGGAATTTTACGTTTCAACATAGAAATAATACCAGAATTTAGCATGCAGAATATACTAGAATAATACCAGAATCTAGCATTCAGAACACTGACGTTTTCGTAACTTTTTTCAAGTAACAGCATCGTCAAATTTTATTGAAAATACCTGTAGCTATTTACACCTTTCAGCTTATTTGTGCTACACAACATTATTTTGTAGCTTGTGTTTTCCGTGAAGAAAGCCTTTGTGGTCTTAAGTATCTGGTTAGAACACTGCAGCAACTGTTAAATTTGAAGACTGATTTCAACCCAAATATGACAGAAAGTTGTTAATCTCAAAACTTTAGTTTTACAAGCATGACAAAATGGTAACATGATAAAGGGATGAAATTCAAACCAGAATTCCTGAAGATGAGTGAATGCTCAGCCACAGGACTCAACCCCAGGGACACAGAAAGCATAGTGCCACAACAGTCCATATTTCACAAGTTTTGCTGCTCATGAAAGTGTGTTAGACTGCAAAATTATTAGAATGAGTCTAAGTGGGCGGAACTCTCTTTGAGGCCTTTTGCAGGTTGTCACAATTTATCACACGTTACTCAACCTATGAAAAGTTTGCAGCAAACACATGCTTTCCTCCAAACACATGTAAAGTAAGTGCTGAGAGGAAACAAATGAGATCCCTTTAATATCGATTGGGAGTTTTATGATTAACTACAGAAGTGAAGATGACTAATCAGAAAGAAACAGCATGTTTCCAAAAAGCAGCAGACCTTCAGAAAAATGAGACTGAATATAGGTGGATGAGTAATTCACTAGGAAGAGAAGCTCAGCACCATTATGTCTAATGCGACATTGGTTACCTAAAATAAAAAGAAGCTAAAATATTCTAAAATGCTTATTAATGTCACAGAAACTGTTATTTCAAGGTCATTCCACAAGTCTGCATGCTTATACTAATTCGGTTACTGAACTTTTGCACCACCTCAGTTGTTCCAGTTCTACACAGATTTCTTACATTTCACATATACAGCCACAATAACAAAATCTCCAAGAAAATGAAAGAAAAAAATAGCAAACTGATTTTAGGGAAACTGTATTAAACTTGAGCCATTATGTCAAAATGCTAAAGACAGACCCATGTAAGCAAAATACATACAGATCACACTTCAAGAATACATTTTTCAGGGGGTGGGGGACAGGGGTATAGAGAGGGGCAGGAGAAGGGGAAAAAGGGAATAACAATTAAGATAGAAAGACTGTAATACAAAATACTGGTTGTTATGCAGAACAAGAAAATCCTGCCTTCTTTTAAGGATGTTTTGTGTTATAAAACTGTATGAGATTTGCAAAAGGCACACTCAGTCCCACAGGACCCATCCAACACAGACAGCAAAGGAACACTAGTTTCAAAAGCAGACAAGAAATTTGGGTTCCAGGTCTCCTGGGGCCACCTTTGATTTTCCAATAACCAGGAAGTTTCTTACAGTTGGCTAAACTGGAAGTGACTTCTGGCCCAAGTTTTGTCTCATGTAGTCCTGGGGACACCTTGTTTTGTTGCTACATCCCTGGGCAAAACTTCAACCCAACAGCTTCAACTACTCTCTAAAATACTTAATTTGTTGAAAGTAAAAGAGAATGCTACAACTTGCCAGCATGTCACTTGTAATAAAACTTTACCAACCAAATCATAAACTTTCTTCTGTCAAAAGCATACTGATACCAAGCCATACCTGTGAGAAGGATACTTTTCTTTTATCAAAGAAATAATGAAGTTTTCTACTTTTTGATCAGTTTCTGTCACTAGATCTACAGGTGAACTTTTAGTCATAACAGATATTTCTTCTTTGAGTGCTCCACGGATTATCTGTTAAAACAAAACCAAATAGAAAAAAAAAAATCTTTCACTGTTACTAATATAGAAAACATTAGTTTTCAAAAAAAACCTTATGCATAACTTTTACAGCCATTTGCTACACTCCACACCCAAACACAGCAGTGATACAACCTGGATTTAACTGCAGGAGCTGAGACTTGCATCTCTAGGCCCTACTCAATACAAAGTTTTACACGACTAAGCAAAAAAGTAAGATCTCCAGGCAGATGGAACTGGGGTGCATGTTGTAAAAACAAGTTTTAGATTTACAGATTTAAATACCAGAGTTGAATGAAACACCTAACACTGAGCTCAAGTCAGCTATTTTTAGCCAGACTATGCATTTATGATCCTAAAATTATCAGTATCAGCTTAAGCAAGAATCCATGCCTCACAGAGCACAGAATTATTTTACTGGAACTCAGAAAGATTTTCTGCAGGAAGACTTTAATGAGGTCATTGCAGAGACAATGTTCCACAAATTTTGCAGCTCCAGGGGACAGAATTACAACATGTGCCATCTTGTCTGGCCGCTTTCAAATGTACTAAGCAGAACTACTAAGAACCAAAAGATTTGGTAACCGTTTGTGTTGTACAGCTTTGCCAAGATGTACAAACTTTTTCTTGTTCTAAGCCATCTTAGATCTCAAATGGCAAAATACCATCACTGTAAGGAATGGCTCTTATTTACAGAAGCAAAGTAGTCTTCATTAGACAATCACAGAATGGTTTGGGCTGGAAGGAGCTTTAAAGACCATCTCGCTTCAACCCTCCTGCCATGCACAGGGACACACCTTCCACTAGACCAGACTCAGAGCTCCATCCAACCTGGCCCCACCACTTCCAAGGATGGAGAGAACACAATATGGTATTGTGGCTTGTATATGGCTTGTACATCAACAAGCCACTGCAGAAAGCTGATTGAGGTATTCACAAGAAAGACTGTCACCAGCTTTCACAAGTTCAGGTGGTAAAATAATAAGGCAGACAGGAGTAGTTAAAGG
>VWYO01000316.1:320289-388664 GCA_013400275.1 Rhadina sibilatrix
CCTCCTCCGCCGCCGCTCGGGGGTGGCCGCGCCTGCGCCTGAGGGAGCGCGGGGCCGGGCGCGGCCACCCCGGCGCCGGCGCTGTCAAAATTTACGGGGGACGTGTTCAAAGTAGTCTTTGATGTCGACTTCTGGTTAATAATTGGACGTGGCAGGGCGGAGATACCGTAAATGCTCTCCCATGCAGCGCGCGATTGAAGTTTATCATGGAATTGAAAGGATGGTTTGGGTTGGAAGGAGCTTTAAAGATCATAATGAACCCCTCTGCCGTGGCCAGGGACGCTTTCCACTTGACCAGGTTGTTCAGAGCCCCATCCAACCGGGCCTTGTTCACTTGCANTTCTGCAGGAAGACTTTAATGAGGTCATTGCAGAGACAATGTTCCACAAATTTTGCAGCTCCAGGGGACAGAATTACAACATGTGCCATCTTGTCTGGCCGCTTTCAAATGTACTAAGCAGAACTACTAAGAACCAAAAGATTTGGTAACCGTTTGTGTTGTACAGCTTTGCCAAGATCTACAAACTTTTTCTTGTTCTAAGCCATCTTAGATCTCAAATGGCAAAATACCATCACTGTAAGGAATGGCTCTTATTTACAGAAGCAAAGTAGTCTTCATTAGACAATCACAGAATGGTTTGGGCTGGAAGGAGCTTTAAAGACCATCTCGCTTCAACCCTCCTGCCATGCACAGGGACACACCTTCCACTAGACCAGACTCAGAGCTCCATCCAACCTGGCCCCACCACTTCCAAGGATGGAGAGAACACAATATGGTATTGTGGCTTGTATATGGCTTGTACATCAACAAGCCACTGCAGAAAGCTGATTGAGGTATTCACAAGAAAGACTGTCACCAGCTTTCACAAGTTCAGGTGGTAAAATAATAAGGCAGACAGGAGTAGTTAAAGGGCAAAAATCGAGATGGTCTTTGTCTACCACAACTCAGACTTTTATTTTTTAAACCAAACTCAAAGAACAAAAAGTTACTCCTTAGTCTTTAATCGGACTACAGGCCAAGCAAAAGCACAAGTTGTTTTCTTAAATTAACCAAGTTGCAAACATAAAAGACACTCTAATCTTGCACTTGAACATCACAAACTATTCTGCCCATTTAGGTTTTTGACAAAACACTCTTCAAAAGAAATTCCAACATCAACCTCATTCAAATATATACATATTAGACTCAACAAATCACGTTATTATTTATAAAGAGCTTATACATACCTCCCCAGCTTTCCTTGCTAAACCAACTGCATAATCCATACATTCTTGCCAGGGATCTGCCATCTTTCCCGAGATAAAGAGCCTAGCAAAAGGAGAGATTAATGTCAAAAATTATTATGGCTCGTTTCCTTTCTTTTTTTATTTTTACAAATTCGAAGTGTTTCGCTTCACCTGGTTTAAGTACCGTTCAAACGAGGAAACAGGCTGAGCGCACGCCCCGCCCCACTCGCCCCGCCCCGCGGCTGCGGGACGCGCAGCCCCCTCACGCCGTCTGAAATGGCGGCTGCGGCGCGCGCCGCACTCACCGCCGCCGCCGCTCCCGCCCAGGCGCAGGCGNGGGCCTTGTTCACTTGCAGGGGTGGGGCAACCACGTCATCTGTGGCGAACCTGTGTCAGTGCCCCAGAACCCTCACGGGAGGGCGAGTTCACAGAGTTCAACGATATTTGACAGCAATTTCCAGTGCAGCTGCTGCATCTTCAGTATTAATTAAAATCATACAGAGGAGGGGAAAAAAGTTCCAAGCCTGACTCATACCAGTTTAATTTTTTTTTTTTTCCTGCGGTCTTTTGAACCTATTTTCTGTCATAAAGGCAAAACACTGAGGGCTTGTTTTGTCCTCACAAATTGCAGCTGATGTAACTGACTGTCCTATGTAAAATGATACATGGTGATTTGGCTAAACAGGACAAGGGCTGCACTTTGGTTTACGCTTAAAATAATCATAACACCAAAAGAAGCAGTCTTACCCCATTGCCCCAACACCAACCCAAGGCACAGCTAGGGCAAAGGGGTTAGTTTTGTCCTTTCTACATCACTAAAAAAGTTTCCGCTCTCACTTGAATCTGTTGTGTGGGGCAAGTCACTGTGCAATTCCACATTTCCTCCTTCCCACCTCATAAACAGGAATAACCCTTCTTTTTAAAGTATTCATAGTCATTAAAGAACTACAGAGATGATAAATTGTGTTTTCATTGATTATTTTGCAAATTGTTCTTTACAAGGTCATACCAAAAGCACACAGGCTATTGAAAGAGGCACTTGGGCTCAGATTTGGTTTCTGAGCTGAACATGCCTCAGTACAACCTATATAGGATTGCACGAGTGCTATGAAAAATGGCTTTTTTGACATCATTAATGTCAAAATGTATGCTTAACATTACAGCAAGGGTTTTACAAGATATTTCAAATTCTGCATTCACCTTAAAATCAAAACAAGAATGCCTGAAGTTCTCTCCTAACAAGTATAAGAATTTTCTTAATCCAAACCGTCTCTTCTAGGTAACAGGAATTTTTTTATGTACGAGGCTACTAGGAGGAAAACTAAGCTGCAAGGTGTATTTTTGTGTCACCTGAAAAACTGGATGAACAGAGATGACCTATTGATAAAAAGTCTGCAAACCAGACTGATCACACCCCAGGGTACATACTTTTCCAAAACAGGCACAGAAACAGAAAATTGTGAAAACAGAAATATGAGAGATTACTGCCTGCTTTCTTAGTGTGATATATTATTTCTTCTTTACTCTACAGCATTGCCCAGCTGATCTAACAGGTCACATATCCAGCAGAATTGAACTCTTGGTGTTAATAGAACCCTTTCCAGACTGTTGCATATATTACAAACACATGCCGGGCAACCTTGTAGCAATTTTTGAACTGTACAAGGCCAGGAGCTGCTACCAGAGCGTGCCATAAAATGTTTGTACCTCCTTGACCTTGTGCATTCCCTAAAATTACAGCTAGAGCAATTAAAATGCTTGATATTAAACTATTTTTGTAGTTTGGCTAAAAAAACCTGTTTATTGTAAAATCAGAAAGTATTTCTTTTTGAAAAATTACTCTTCTTGGTTGCATAACTTTACATACTTTTTTTGCACCTACTAGAAGTTAAAGTTTTGTTTATTAACTTTGAAGTGAAACAGTTCAGCACCTTCTAAGCACAGGCCTGTAAAATTAACAGTGGTTTCAAATGTGTACTGATTTCTCCAAAGTCCTCATTTGTTTTTTTCTTTTTTTCAAATGCAGTTGTTGAACTTTCTGTATGAAAATGTGGTAAAATAATAAGTTTAAAAAAACCAAAAAAATCCTAAAAATGCTAAGGAAAGATATCTTGGAATCTAAACAGGTAGAATGAGAGCAATTCTAGCCTAAGCAAGTTCCTAAAGGTCTGGAAAAGTTTCTGCTTTTGTTCCTAGTACCGTTGAGTAGGGTGGAGTTCTCACCTCTTCTCAATCATTTATCTGTCAGACTAATTTGGTTTTGCTTCTCAGTTTCTGAAAACTACCTGGAATGAGCTTCTGTGTACAATCCTAGACACATTCCTGGAATAAGATGACAGTGAAAACTTTTTGGAGTCTTACCAACTGTGACTTGCCATGTTTGTACTGTCATTCACAGGCTGATAGCCCTCAGCCATTACTGGCGATTGATGAAAGCAACCACCCTGGTAAAACCTTTGAGTTCTCCCCAAAGATTTACTTCTTGCTTCCCAAGTCTATCTTGTCTTTATCCACAAAATGTGTTATTTCAATTATTTTGCCTGCAAATGCTAAGGCAGAAAAATCAGGCGCAGGAAGAAGGGTGTAAGTAGAAAACACTTGAAGATTTAGCAGAAGATTTTCTGCTAAAAAAACCCAGAAATACCCTGTTGCACAGAAATATTTTTCACTTATTTTTGTAGCAACAGTGTGGGGAAAAAAATTCTGTTTTGTGGGGAAAAAATTGTTTAGTGCTCTTCCCAGCTCATTGGTTCCACAATGCTGGTTGGGCTCTTACTGCATATTCTGTACCACAGCAGCCTAAGATGAAAAGAAAGATGAATAGACAATTGCAGATGAAAGGGAGGAAAATAAGTAACAAGGGAAAAGGGAGGGAACTGTTCCTCTTGTATCAGAAAGCAAGATAACAACTGGAGAGACCGGCAAGGGAAAGCAGAAAAATGCTCCTGTACTTTCAGCTGCCAGGAGACAAAGATTTCCAAAATATCCAGCTACTGAAAACCCTTTCCTTCGTGGAAACCAAAAACACCTTCCTTTGTGTGACATCCACACCACATCGAGTAAATTTATTCATACCTAAGTCATGTTAAAACTACAGTAAAGGGTACTGTAAAGCAAAATAAGTGACAGGCTTACCAAGATCTTTTATCCCCCACCTATCACACAATGAGATTTACAATCAGGAAGACACCTGAGTGACTTTACTTTTGCTTTATAAAGCTTTCCTTCTAAATGCCATTAAATTATTGTAAGAAAAAAATGTGGGTCTGGTGTATGGACAGTGCTGGTTTCCAAATGCAATCAAATCTGTTCATGCAGATGTAGAAAAGATGCTGCAATAGAGTAATATGTTTCTTTCCTTCAGGAAACTATCAAACTGCAAGTTTACATTTTCATTATTTATTAAGACATACTGTCCCCACCACTTACATAAAAATAAATATCAAATTTAAGAAAATATTGTTGACATTATACAGCTCAATAGAGCAGCAAGAATTTATTCTAGAATTGGAATATCTGTAATATTAGTTACTATAATTTTCCTTTCAGGACAGTAAAGCAACTGAGAAATTGATGGAAATAGTGTCTTTACAATGGAAGACATATTCTGGCATACCAGTGATTTAAAAAGAAAACTGGACTTGCTTTAACACCACACTCCTAAAAAATACTGGATTTTTTTTTGTTTGTGAAAATTTATTGACTAACTAAAGTAGGATTCTGTATCTTCTATAAACAGAACATCATTATCAAGATATTCCAGAATGATATTCCCTCCATTGTACAGTGGATAGTCTTTTTCAGATAGCCAAGTTTCCAGTGTGTGCTCAAATGGCAAGGCTTCTCCAGTTGCAGTATGGCATAATCTCAGTTTCTGTAAGACAAATAGCACAGAAATTAACACCAAGATTTGCCTACCCAGTACGAAAGAAGTGGGGCGGGAGAGGCAAAAAGCGTAAAAAAAACTACAACCAAAATACAAGAACCTGGAAAATGTTTGTTATTGCTGGCTTACCTGGGATGTTGATTTGTTGTTGTCATTTTTAAGGCTTGCTAAGGAAGCTGCAAAATCTACTACTTTACCAATACTCCACTTACTGCAAAAGAACATGGGTTTGCTTTTCTCTTTGTTCCCTTTTGGTAAAAATACTTGAAAGTAAATTCTTTCTGTCTAGAAAAACATGAAAAATAAAACAAAGATTATCCACAGAAGAAACACATCATTCCAGTCACATACATCTAGTAAGTCTTTTTTAATTAAAACTTAAAACTTTTTAAAGTTTTTCAGTAAAAACTTCAAACTTCAGCCCCAAAATTACCAACTGAAAATTGTTTTATTCCATCAGGACAATTTTACTGCAAAATATAAATGACCAAGATCATCAAATTCAATCCTCTACAGCTGCAGGCCAGTAGGACGGACAGTAAGTTCTTAAAGGTGGAGAGAACATCTTTTCCCACCAGTCCCATAGCACTGTCATATACACACAGACATGAAAAGGTATCTGCCCTCATGAGAAAATGGTGTGAATACGCAGTATTTGTTTCTGGCAGCAGTATAGTGTCTCAAATTGGAATGCAAAAGCAGTTAGAGCAGTTCACTCTACTAGAAATGCCTGCTTTACAAACCAGCATTCAGATCATGACCAGCTAATCCTTTATCCTGTACTGTATCCTCCTTTATGTACTAAACACACTCTTTCTGCTAGACTGAAAGATTTGTTTAAGAAATGTCAAGAGTAATCTATGAGGGAGAGATTCTGAATGGGATTAGGGTAAAATATTTAGGATCATCCTTGCTGAGTCAAAGCCAGAAACTGTCAAACGAGACAGAAGTCTTCTTTTTAAAGGATTCATTTATGCAATCCCTAGGAACCTATAGAACTACCTCAACCATGTTCATAAAAATGACTCTAAAATTCAATCTGTGCGTTTTCCTTGAAATTTGAGTGTTCTCCACACAGAAGAAAAGAGAATCATGTCCTGGAGGTATCCCTCAAAACATGAGAAAATATTAATAACTGGAGTAAATGGAGCAGTGGTTTCTTATTCAATTGTTAAGGTAAAATTGGAGCTCTCTTTTGTTTCCCTGCATCCCCCTAACACAGCAAATGCAACCAGGAAACCTGAATACATTCAGTATGGATATTCTGTGAACTGCATTCAGGGGTTTTTACCAACTGGGCTATTAAAACAACCGATGAAGAAACAATGCAAGGCCTCACAGAGGAGGTCACCTTTTCTGGGGACCAAATGGATTGTGGGCAGGAAATAAGCCCCCTGGTCCACTTGGCAAATTAATTATGTTGGACTTCTCCCTTGAAGACTCGAGGAGTGGTGTTACACTCTTACTGGAGATAAAATAAGGAAGGCTTAGGGAAAGCTTTGCTAGTGGTAAAGCTGATGGTCTTACCACTCTGGCAGGATTTAATCAACAGTTTGCTGACACTCCTATGCCCTCTGCTGTGCAGTCTGACAATGGCATTCATTAAAAAGAAAAACGATCATGCAGCTGACTGGGTGTTTCACCTGTCCTCAAAGTAATGGTGCAGTCAAGAAGTGGAATGGTCTGCTAAAATGAGCTCTAGGGCAAAGTTTTCTTATGGGAAAATGGGGTAAAGCCCTACTTAAAGCTGTTTGATGTTTAAAATAACCAGTAGACACTCAACACATGCCCAGTGGAAGCAGCTCATTTTCCTGCTCTCTAACCAGTAAAATATCTAATAAACCCCCTACTGTCAGCCCTTCTCTTTTTTCAGGGTGACAATGTTCTTATTAACTACCCTTATGAAGTTTAAAATACCGGTCTGTCCCTTTACTAACTCCCAAAGTAAAGGGCACATGAAAAACTGTTTTTAAATGGGGACTCCGTTTACCTCCACTGAGATTTGGGTAATTCCCAAGAATGAGTAATTTCTTACCATTTCAGGAAATGAGTGAAACGTGGACAGATTTTTTGGCCTGAACAAACCTAGAGTATGCCCAAGGAAACAGCACTTCACCTTAATAGAAACCCTAGCTGTAAAAAGATGATCACGACATCCACTGTATTGACTGTTATCTGTACCTCCTTCCTCCTTGTTTCAGGAATGGAATGATAATCATGTCATTCAGTTTATGAAAATCCCCAAAAATTTCTCAAATGGGTTTTTTACACATACACATGGGTGTTGTATATGCAACACTCTCAATCATCAGATACTAATTCTGGGTTAGTAGCTGAATCTGCACCTGAAGTACCTTGCTATCAATTTAAGTTGGCATACTCATCCCTCTACACTCTCAAAATTAGCAAACTCAAACTTTTAAGGCACATTCTTATTATAAGACTACATTGTCCACTGCAATGCCCCAATATATGAATTCGTATATTCATGATAATATATGAAAATTTATTGGACCAAGAAATTACATGTTTCAGGGCTAGATGATCTGAAATATTAATACTGCTAGCCAAGTATTAAGATTTGACACTACTTGCAAAGGGTCCAGGTGATAAGGAACCACAAGCTAAGATGTGCAGTAAAATTCTGTGCTGCACTACTTACAATATTGTGCTACAGCAATTCTAGAAATCACTTTCTAGTCTAATAAATAAAATTCTATGCTCTACTGATCATCAAATTCTGCTAAATTAATAAGCTTTAATACAACTCAGTGCTGTCATCTTTCTGCCAAGAATCCCCAAAAGACCCCATTTGTCCCAGCAGTGCTATGTGACAGCTATGTGGCAGGCAAATATATTTCTGCTATAAAATAATAGATTTGACTCAAACTGCACAGACATCTTATAACATTCATAAGACTAGTGAGATTGCTTCGGGATACCAGGCTGAAATATACATTTAAGAGACTGTGGTCTTGAAAAATTAAATCCAAAACCAAGCTGAGGGAACTCGATGAAGATCAAGAAATTTAGAAAACTTGAGAGTTGCTTAGAGAATTATTGAAAGCAAACATCACTAACCTGAGGTAAGGACTTGTCCCCACATGCGTGCATTTTCAGTTTCATTAACGCCACTTTTGCTGCTGTCTCACTGTTTTTTGCTCCTTTACGTTTTTTGCTTTTCACTTCGTCACTTTTTTTAGAATCTGAGAACAATATTATTCCTGTTAGTGTGATCATTCTGACAGTTTCCTGATTATATTATATGACACAGACCCACTAAGTCTGTTGGGTCTCACTGTATTGTCAAGGATCCCATCCCTGTTTGTATCTGTTTGTATTTCCCCAAAGTCATGTATCAGAATTTTTAGTTCTAACTGAATTCCTTTATATTGAAAGGTAGATGAACATTATCACCATGCAAACGCAGGCTGCAAAAACCGAACAGATAAAAATTCTTAAGTTTGTACACCTGTGGCCATCACAGCATTCACATAGCAAGAGTTTCACGTCCTCCTTTCTACACATAACCCCACTGTCCAACTGGACAGTGCTGTTTATTCTCTTTCCCATCCTAAAGCTTGTTTAAAACCTGCAAAACATCACATGGAAGAATCAGACTTTTCTGGCCATCTTGATTGTGTAGGTGTGATCCCAGCAGATTGACATGCACATCCAACACAATTGCATTATCTGCACATGTATTAATACGTAAATAATAATGGCTAAGTGCAATACATTATAGTATTTGCAGAATGACAAGAAGACAGTAACTGAAAGAAACCTGTGCCCTATTTGTTCTTTAGAGATTCTTCTTGTACTGTTGTTTTGGCTCAGTTTAGATGAACAGTATTAAATGCTAACATGTAAGTTTAGGGCTATTGAACCAAGGAAATCCCATCCTTTGGTCTTACCTGGCCCCTCAAAGGAGGTCAGAAGCTCANCTCCCATCCTTTGCTCTTATTTGGTCAAACCTGCTCCCTCAAAGGAGGTCAGAAGCTCAAATAGTGTTCTGAAAAAAATACAGGAAAAAGAACATATATCCCTCTGTACTTGCCTACAATATGTTGAACAAGCTGCTGGGTGGCAGCCATTCGAGGTTTAGGTGTGTCCAGCTTCTCACATTCATGGTCTGATTGATGACGATGTCTGTAAACAACAAAGTAAAACTTTTATTGCCTTTTTCATATATTAGTGAATGAATATTGATGTTTATCACTCTGTTCCACTCACTTGAGACAAAAATGCTTTTCACAGTAAGGACACAACACCGGCAAAAGCTCCTTTCCATTGCAGTCCTTGTATGAGCATGGGTAAGATCTGTGTTGATCAGGTTTCACAGAACTGTTTCTTATATTCACCTAGGAGTAAGTAGAAAATATTTTGTGTAAATAAACAGATACTACAGATATATATTACCATCCCAGCTTTCTCAAAGATCTGTGCTAGCTCTCTCCATTCTATGGGCAAATCTGGTCCAGCTGTTCTCTCCTACTTTTGCCCTGGTTGTGTTTAGTTCAGAGGCAGAAAAAGAACCACCATCCTACTCAAAGTCAATTTACTTCTGAGAGGAAGAAAAAGAGTAGATTCATTTTTTTAAGCTTTTTGCATTCTCAGTTAAAAAATTAATACTCACTTAATACCATATGCATTCATCTAATCTGAAAATACACAGCTAAATTGCATGGAATTTTGATTTAAGGCTATCATATATTATTAGATTACCTCAGGACATCCATGAGCATCCCGGCTCCTGTGCTGAAGGCTTTGTGGAAAAAGAAGAAAATAACACACTGTTACCAACATTCCAGGAAAAAAACCCCTGCATGTGAAAACATTTAAGTGTTTAAAGACTATTCTGACAAGTTTTATCATGGGAAAAATTCAATTAGATAATGAAAGTTTGTTCTATCCTATGCATTTCACTTCTTGAATGGACAGATCATATTCTTTCTCAGAATGTAAAACATTTAGCTTTTGGAACTTATGACTCAAGATAAACCATTTCGAGAGAATGAAGACATGAGCATGCTTAAGAGTTTGGTTCAAAGCAACCAGAGTTTGTCTGTTTTAAAGGATTTTCAATCACCTTCCATAATGGCAGAAATCCCTTGAAGGCTTCTGATATTTTAGAAGTGAAACATGCCCCCAGTCTCTGAGTTTCTCTCAGCTGCCCTCTGCTAATATGAAGTGTAAATCAAAGCACAGGCCCTGATTTCAACCTTGCAAGAAACCTCAAAAATTTTTCAAGAAGAAAACATAATCAGCCACCTCCATTTGTAACAAGGTCACCCATTTAGTTGACATTGGGAAGCCAGCAGATGTGGTGTTTTGCATTTTGGCAAAGCTTTTAACTGTCTCTCAGAGTGTCCTTCTGGACAAAAGGTCCAGCACACAGCTAGACAAGTCTGTAGTATGATGGGTGAGCAACTGGCCGTTGGTTTGCCAGTTAATGCAATTGCTTCAATCTGGTGCCCAGTGGAGTTCTCCAGGGCTCAATTTTAGTGCCAGTGCTCTTTAATATTTTTATAAATGATCTTATCCAGATCCATGTTGCCAACCATACTAAACCAGGAAAAGCTGTGAGTCCCTAGAGGGTGAAGAAGTCACACAGAGAGATTCTGGATAGACTAGAGAGCTGGGCAGTCACCAACTGTACGAAATTTAATGAGAGCAAGTGCAGGGTTGGGATGAGGAAATCCTCGTGACCAGCATACAACATGAGGAAGTGGAAAGAAGCTGTGTCACGGGAAGTTCAGGTTGAACATTAGGAAAAGGTTCTTAGAGAGGGTGCCTGGGCACTGGAACGGGCTCCTCAAGGAAGTGGTCATGGCAGCAAGCCTGTTGGAGTTTAAGGACTGTCTGAATGACACTTAGTTGTATGCTTTAGTTTTAGTCCTGTGAGGAGTAGGGAGTTGGACTTGTTGACCCTTGTGGGACCCTTTTAACTTGAGATACTCTGTGATTCTATGAACTTACCAAAAGATACCTGAACAGCCATCACATACAAAGGGAAGAAAATCTGAAACAAAGAGATTTCTTTTCAGTTAAGACAACATGGTTGTTGTTTTACTAATAGTTTCTAGCTTAATTTTCACATTATTAACTTTTGCTTACCAACCTCACAGGGTAGGTATCTTTATAAGAATACTTAGCAACTGCATCTACACTTTAGCTAGAAGTGGCATTTGTTAACTCCCCTAATTAGTATTACAGAAAAAAACATATGAGCAGGTAAATTATATACATTCCAGAAGTTGGAATTAGGCTTTAAATTCTTTTTCTTTTTTCAATATCAAGCTATGACACTGGAACATATGGCTAGCCATCAGAATTACTAGTTATGTTAAAAACTGAATTTATTGCGAGACCACTCAGAACACTACTGACAGTGGACAATTTACATTTTTTTAAATGGGCTGCCAACTGGAGGAGATGCTGGCTCTTTGGAAGTGAGAGCATCTTCTCCACTGGACAGTCATAAAGACCCTGCCCCTTCTTCACATCATATCGTCCATACTGTCCTTGGGTGATTAAAACTGCACACACTTCCTAAGCTTCTGTACATATCCCCTGCCTATCACATAAATTCTTACAGATAAAATCACTTCACTGTCTGCCGAACTCTACCAAACCATTAATTGCAGCAAATGCCAAGCCCAGCCCATTACTCTGCTTCTCCATCCTTCGGGTTTTATGCTGACAGACCACCACGCAACTGGACCACGCAGCTCAGGTCACGATCATCTCGATCCCTTCATCTCTGAGTGGTTTCTCAGAAAGCTTTCGGTACAGGCGGGTGCTGCTTCTTACTGAGAGATTACATTTCCCATCACACTCCCCGAGACCACTGAAGGCGAGCAAGTGTGAGGAAGGGAAAAGCGGGCTATTAGCCACCCAGTGACACAACCGAGGTGACAGGCGCTGGCACTGGATCGTGCAGGGCTGCAGCAGCACAGAGGACTCCCCGAGTGGGGGGGACACCCCTCGCAACCCCCGCACCGTCGCCGCCCCACCATCCCCGTCTCCGCCGGGACCCGCCGCGCTCTCCCTTACCGAGCTGGCGGCACTCGGGCACCCCGCAGTGCTGCCCCACCTCCAGCTCCGCCATGGCCGCGGCACGCAGGAGGCGGAGAAGCGGCGGGGCGGGCAGGGCCGCGCTGCGGAGGGGCCGGCGGGACCCGCCCCGAGGCAGAGGCGGGACCGGGGCCGGGGCCGCCCGCGCTGGGCTGAGCCTGAGCCGCAGCCCCCCCCGCTGGCTCGGAGCTGGGAGAATGAGGGAAGGGGTGGGTGCGTCACCGGGCCCGGGGCAACCTGCTCTAAGCAGCCCGTGTTGGCCCAAGCCTCAGACTTTAGTAGGCCCAGAGCAGCGGTTGGTGCTCCTCAGGCTCTTCCAAGAGAGAGGAGAAAAAAAAAAGGGAGGGGGTGTGTGTGTGTGTGTGTGTGTGCACGTTTTGTGTGTTATTGGTGTCACTATTTGCGTCGCCCGTCGGCGCAGAGGCTGTTCCCGGAGGCAGAGCGGAGGTGGCCCGGCTTCCCGAAGCACTCCGTGCACCCTGTAACCTGTTGGTGCCACTGAGGTGTCCTCAGCGGCGCACCCACCACTTTTGTAAAAAAAACCTTCCTTCAGAATTATTTTCCCAGCCGTGACCCGCGTGCCCGCCTGTGCCCGAGGGCGATCCCTTTCCGAAACACCTTCCTGCGGCATGTCTCTAATTCTGGGCTCCTCAGAGAGAGAGACATTCAGCTCCTGGAAGAGGATCCAGCAGAGAGCTACAAAATTTATCAAGGGAATGGAACATCTCCGTTCGGATGAAAGACACAGAGTTAAGCCTCTTCTGCCTTGAAAAGAAGAGACTGAGAGGGGGCCTCACCAATGTCTATAAGCATCTTACGGGAGGGTGCCAAGAGACTGGGGGCAGGCTCTTCTCCGTGGTGCCGAGCAATAAGACGATGCAATAGGCAGAAACTGATGCACAGGAATTTCCACCTAAATATGAGGAAGAACTTTTTTTTATTTTATTGTGTGGGTGACCACGCAATCAGACAGGTTGGCGAGAGAGGTTGTGCAGTCTCCCTCCCTGGAGATATTGAGCCGCCTGGATGCAATCCTGTACCGTGTGGTCTAGGATGACCCTCTGTGGATTCTGCGATTCCATGACATGGGAAAAAAGTAGGGGGGAAGCACAAACTCGGCAGCCGCCTCCGCAGCGGCGGCCCGGCGTAGCCCGCCGGCTCCTCCCGTCACTCTCCCCGACGCTGGCTGAGGGCAGCGGCAGCTCGGGCTCGGCGGAGCCGCCCCCGGGCCCGCCCCGCCGCCAGGTGCGGTGCCGCCGCTGCCCGTGGGCTCAGGAAGTGCTGTCACGGCGTCTGTCGGGCAGGGAGGCTCCTGAGGACCGGGCTGGCCAGACCTTTCCGTCGGCGGGTGCCGAGTCGGGATCGCCGCCATGAGCAAGATCTCCAAGTTCTTCAAGGGGGGCGGCTCAGCCGCCTCCAAGGGCCGCAGGGGTCCCTCGCCGCAGGAGGCGCTGGCCCGGCTGCGAGAGACGGAGGAGATGCTCAGCAAGAAACAGGAGTACCTGGAAACGCGGATCGAGAGGGAACTGGCGGTAGCCCGGCAGCACGGCACCAAGAACAAGCGAGGTGAGTGCGGGCCAAGCCCCTCGCGATTGAATCCCGGGGCTGGAGCGCCCTGGGTACGGGGGGGACTCGGAGCTCGCCGGGGCTGGGCCGGCTCGCCTGGCTCCGCAGCTGCGGTGTGGTTCGGCTGTGGGCTCCGAGTTAGGATCACCACACCCGAGGCGGGATGGTGGTTTTAGGTCTTTGGCATCTATTAGTGTTTAGTGAACTGTGGATTCATATAGCGGGATGCGAGTTTGTTATTCCTCACAAATTTTACTCTCTGCGGTTTCCTGTGCGATTCTCCTGTTCGTGCTTTGCACCACAGTCGATGCAGGTACTGGCTGGATACACGGAGGGCAAAGTACTGCTCCTCAGCGAGGGGAGGGAGTCGCTCTTTGGGGGCTCACCATTGGCAGAATGAGATAAGGATGTGCGGATCTTATTCATGAATAAATGCACGTTATCCCCACTGCTGACGACGGAGGAACAAAGTAATGCAGTGCTCTGTCCAAGTCATGTAAGAAGTATATGTGCAATCAAAAAAAGAATGATAACTTAGAGTATTAGTGACTACTGTTCTGGGATGCTGTTAGCTGCAAAGGAGAGGATGCTAAGGTGTCAAAAGGTATTGTGTATACTGATTTTGTCATCCCTGGGAAGCAAATGATGGTAGTCAGTGTCTTGAGGTTATACAGGCCTCAGAGAAACAAGTTAATTACTTCCTGAAGTCACATGGAGGCCTATTTGTCTACTCTGAGCTGTATTTTAAATGCTTCAAAACAGAAATACATTTTGAATTAAAGATTTGTGGTGTAACAAGGAAGTAGATCTTTTGCCCACTTAGTCTGTTACTCAGTAATTTAAAAAACAATGCCTCGTAACTTTGAATTTGTGTGGAGCTGTGTGTTAGAGGTGTCCTGGTTAGCCCTCTAATGTATTTGTAATACTTAGGCATTTAATAATTATTAGAAAAAGACAGGTAAACTACCTTTTAGTTTAAATGGATTTAAAATTGTGGGTTAAAATTGGACAGATTTGAAGGCACAGTTGGGGGAGTAAAGTTAGTTGAGAGCTCAACTGAGCTAGCTGCTCAAGAGGATGGGAGCTGTCATAGTTGTCCCAGTCTCACATTCTCTACTCCCCTGGCTTCAGCTGGAGTGTCTCTTGGTCCCTTGTTCAGGTACTGGTACCCCTGTACTGTCACAGTGAGCTAGTTCAGGAAGGTGATCCAGGTGGGAGCTAGTTTGCTGTGGGACATAACGGCTGAGTGGCTCCTGGGGCTGAATTTATTGTGCAAAAGCCTGAGCTGCAGGGCTGATGCAAGAAAACAGGTTGGTTCCTATGACTGTAGCAATTCCTGGTTAAATCCAGACACACTGCTCTGGAACTTCATCCCAAACTGGAGCTATAAGCTGGCACATTTGCAGAAAGAAGAAGCATTTCCTGCTCCTGCCTTTGTGCTGCTCCCTTCCTTTTCCTTAGCAGAGCTCCCTGAAGGGTGTGTTTCAGAAAGCTGGATATTGTAAAATACTGTGTTTTTCTTTGTCTGGGTTATTTTTTTTACCCTGGGTGGTTCAAGTTCCACTTATCCAGTTGACCTGGTAGCTACATGAGTGCTTGTGCACCTGTGAAGGAGGGAGTGGGGCACAGACAGGAATGAGAATTTGTTGGGAAAATGAGAATTTGTTGTTGACTGCTTGTTCTTTAGCTCAGCTGGTTGATGGTGGTTTCAGGTGTGTGTTGGCCTTTTGCTTCAGGCGTGCAGCATTTGATATCTGAAGCTTTTCTCCCAGATTCTTGTTTCCACTGCAGTGCTCAATGTGCAGTAGTTTTTCATCTATGAAATTGTTCACAGAGTTGTATTGCAAACTGTAGTATTGGGCTGATCATGGTTAAAAATAACTGCCTTTTATTTTGTCATTTGCTCAGGGACCAACAGTTAAGAACAGTAAAGAGGCAAGAGTAGGGCTAAAAGTGCAGTGTGGCAGTTTTCATTCATGCCAAAAATGGTTCTAAAACCAAAATGGAACAACCTAAGTACAGTCAGAGGAGAAACAATATGAACCATATATTGTTTTAAATATAACTTTGATATGCCAAAGTGCTTAAATTTAGCAGGATAGTCAGTGAACTTAAGTCCCCAATAATATGTCTTCATTTGATATGTCTGTTGCTTTACAGTTTAATTACTATTGATTTACATTGATAGCATATTAGGTAGTGTACAGTACTGTATAGCTCAGAGAAAATCTGTGCTAACCACCATCTTTTGTAACACTATTTAAACATACACACAAACGAGAGAATAAAGGTTTTAATCTACATTGCCTCGTTGAAGTGAGTGTTTCAGAGGGACATCACTGGTAATTTTAATGTAGGTTTTTTTTTTCTTCATTGCATCTGTGTAGAAGCCTATGGAAACTAGAATGAGGCTGTCTGCAACTGGAGCAAGGAAGGTGTATCTCGAAAATGCACCAAGTTAGCATGATCTCACTTGATTTTAGGTGTATGAGTCTGAGTCAGTTGCACAAACACTAGTGAGAGAAGATTCAAGCGCCAGCAATTTCTCATGACTTCATATGACTCTTGAATGGGTTTCATGTGACATCAGTAGGCTTGATTTAAAAGCTGTAATGTGTCTATGCCATAGATGTGAAACATCACTGAAATACTCCTGGCTTTTCCTTTATGAAGGAAAAGCCAGGCTTTTCCTGTACCTAATCTGAAATTAACTATACATTTGAGGTGATGCATTTCCAGCATTCCCCATTAATATCTGATTGTAACCAGACCACTTCAGGGTTTTTTGTTTGCTGAAATTCCTTCTGAAGTGGTTATGTCATGAGAAGCAATATTTTTTTTCACAGTTAGCACTTGACGTCTAATGTCTCTCCATTCCAGGAACAAACTCTTTTTTAATATCTTGCTGTACTTTTTGGGGGTTTCTCAGTTTCAGCCAGTGCGTAACTGCCAGCTCGATCTATATATTGGCTTTTCTTCTCCATTATTTTGAAGGATACAGAAGAAAATTTAAATAACAGGAAGTGATACTAAATACTTGAGAACTTTGCCTAAAAGGGAATATGTTTTCTGAAGTGTGCCTGTAATTGTGAAAGCAACATACACATGAGTGTGTGCTGTTTCAGCCCGGTGTCTTTCACAGATCATAAAAATATAAAAAATGTAATAAAAAGAATAAAGTTAAGATAAGCCATCCAGAATAGGATTAAATCTTAACCATAAAGAACCACATAGTACTACTGAGGACAAAACCTATGAAAAAAATGGGAAAAACAGGGGGAGTTTCACAAGTAGATGCTGTTAAATATGCTGTGTGTTATGTTTGGGCAGGGCTTATGTAGCCGTGTAGCATTCCTTTTCAATGAGTTAGGTGTAACCAGGAGGCTGTGGAAGCCAAATAATGATGTGGTAGTTGTGTGCTGTGATGGAGAGGACAGTCATGCCTACAGCAGGCTGTGGGACAGGTTGGGAGTGAGGGTTTCTGGCAGGGACATAAAGGAAAGCCCTTGGTGTGTCTTTGCTCTGTGAGTTACAGTGATTGTTCTCTGACTTTCATGATGACATTTCAAGTGTCTTGCCATGAACTGGAATACTGGTCCAGCTCATTGTTGTTCTTGATTGAGCTCCTCAGTTGTAACTGCATGTAGCTTTCCACAAGGCTTTAAGGACTATGAAGTGCTGATAATGAGCCTAATGATGGTCCTATGATTTTTATGGCCTCAGCAGCATTGTCTTCGGTTGTCCCTGAAGTGAGGGAGATCAGAAGCTGCAGTCCATGAATCCCTTGCAGGCCTGAGGTGGTAGTTTGTGAGCTCTGTCCAGGAGTGAGACCTGATATTTTCGCAATGGTGTTACATCTTCAGAAGAAACAGTCTTTTCCTACTTCAGTAGTTTCCTCATGGGAATTATAGGGATTATTAGTCAATAGTTTTATTTCTGCTTCAGAAGATGATGAGATCATTGGTGTTTTCTGTACTAATGGGTGTTGGTGGTGGGCTTGACAGGTAAAGGTGGTATTGCTGCACTGTTGCTTTTCAATCTAATCTGTCATGAAACCATGAAAAGGGTGCCACAGCTCTTCCTATGTCATTACTTCTGTTTTTCCTTTTGAAATCTGGATATTCAGTGTGGCCAGGATTCTTATTGCCCAGCTGGCCATTTCTGCTTCCTTAATAAAGTGTCAGCATTGTAGTGATATTGGAACAGCACCCGTCCGTATGTTAATAAAAGGAGTTCATTAATACACAAACTTAAACTGACATCATAGTCTTCTTCTGTTCCAGGCACCTTGACTATAAAATAAAACCTCATATTAAACGCAGATTAAAATCTATGAGCTGTATCCTGCTTACTGGACTCAGGAGTACAGGAAATGTGCTAAAGCCTAGCCAACTGCTGACCATTATAAAATTCAGGAGTTGAACTGGCTTCTTTGGAGCACAAAAGAAAAGGTGTATGAGACTGCATTGTTTGTTTGTTTGTTTGTTTGTTTTTTTTTTTTTTTTTGGTTTTTTTTTTTTTTTTTTTTTTTTTTTTGTTTCCTGGAGAAGCTTTCCATCTCTTCCTGAATGAATTTGTGTTAATTACATTTGCTTCCTCAGACTCTACCTCTGCTCAAACTCATCCTCCCCAGGATGAGTTTCCTTCTTTGAGATCTTTGGAATGGGGAACACCCTTTTTCAGTGCCATTCTTAGATCTTCAGTGAGTTTGTGTTCTCTGCTCAATTTCATTATATTTTAATAGATACATTCTTCTCCAGTATGGTAATTAGAATGCAGTAGCATTATAAAGCAGAAGCATTTCAATCCTGTAAGACTTGCACACAGATTTAAAAATGCTTGTAATATGCAGTAGAAAAGCACTAAAAGTTCTAGGTACTTTGTAATACACATAAAAATAGATTTCAAATAACAAGGAAATTATCATAAATTAGTGATAGGAGCTACTGTAGCAAAATACTCTGCAATAAAGGTCTTTCATTTAATACAAACCAGGAAAATCATATAGCATGGTTTAAGAATTTATAATGTTTTAGTTGATAAGGAAAGAGTATGAATTTATTTCCTATGAAGTGCTTTATTCTGTAAGTCACTGGTAAAACCAAAGAGAATGAAGATAATATGTTGCACCACAGTAATTAGGAAAAACTGTTTATGAATAGCTGAAGTCATAGAGAGTTTAGTTTCTCTTTAGTTTTCTTGATTTGGGTGTGGTTTAATTAAATGATCTTCAGGATTTTGGTAAACAGCTGCTTTGTGTGTAACTGAGGAAATCCATTTTCTAAGTGAGCAGCCAATTGTAACAGCACCATTGCTGAGTCCCATTTCTGAAGAACACTGACTAGAAGGACTGCCCCATGGTAGATGCTTGCTCCAGCTGAAGTCTTCCCTGCATCAGCTCGTTAGTGCTCCTTAGTCCACAGGGCCTCAGAGTCCTCTCTGGCCCAGCTGGTGTTATGCAGGGTTTCAGACTGATACATTTGTCTGGAACCTCCAGCTTCCTAAGAATCCAGGATCAGATTTGATCCAATGGAAGCTAAGAAAGGAAGTGGTTGGTGTCTTAACTCTACCAATACTAAGCATAAATAAGTAGGGAAATAATAAAGTAGGTAAAGATTGTTTGGGATTAAATCAAAATTAAATATTTTAGAATTGCCATTGAGAATTTTACAGTTCTTAATTTGCCGTGTGCATGACATCATCTGATGTTTTTGCAACTTCTGCAGAATGTGCATGATCTTTGAACCATCCCCCAAAACCTGGGAAAATCTTGGATTTGATTGCTGCGATTAATCCGTTGGGATTGTGGTTTGCTGTCCTGAAACATCCCACTGCAGGTGGTGGAAGGAATCTTAGCCTATGTGAATGCCTTAACTCATGATGAGCAATTTTGATCATGTTGATTCAAGCATTTGTCAACAAAGCATTAATTTTTTTAGTGTGCTGTTACACACCATAAATCTTTGTGCCCTCCTTGGGGGTATCCTGATTTCATTTGAAAAGTTGTGTACCCCAGTCTCAAGGTTCAGTGTTAGTGCACATGGGCAATTTTAACAGGATTGCAACAGTCGCTGCTGCTGTTGGTTGAGTTTGGGGGGCCGGAGGGCTGCTGGGGTTTGCAGGCTCTGAATCTGTTAAAATAAATGTAGGAGACAAGGAAGGGAATGGGAGTGCTAATAGCATTGAAAGAAACCAAACAATGGGTTAACTCAGTCTCTTGGTTTCTTTCGGTGGGTTTTTTTTTGCCTGGCACATACGTAGTTTGGAAAGGATTGTCATCAGGAAATGCTTGTGGCAAAACTGTGTGTGTTCCACACCCTGGGGCCAAGAGAAAGTTCTTTTCTCCTTATGCTTGTCCCGTGCATTTATTCTGGTAATGATTTACTCTGGGCAGAGTACACTGCTCCTAACTTAGTGAATATAAAAGACTAATCTCAACAATTTACAAAGGTAATAGGGTGTAGCTGGATTTGACTGTGCCTGTGTCTACAAAGTTCTTTATGTTTTCAAATTCTAAGGTTTAAAGATCATTTTCCTTAGTAAAAGGAAAGAAATTTGTAAGAAATAGATGAGCTAAAATCTGGAGGAATGCAAATCCTTCTCTGATCTAACTTATCTGTCTGGCTGGGCTGTTTGGTCCTTCCATTGCACTTCACAGTTATTGCTGCTGAGATCAAGCATAGAAAGTGCCATTGGTGGAGTTGTGGTTATCATGGCAGATCTTCTTGCACTGTCTTCCTTAGGTTTTATTTACATTTTGCAGATTATTCTTTTCTTCTCTCTTCTGTTTCCTCCCTTCTGACTTCTCTCTGATGTTTTTCTTTCCCATCTTCCCTGCTTTGCCTGTGTGCACAGGATGGAGTTCAAGATCTCCCACAGTGGAGGAAGAAGCTGCTTTTCCTTGTGGCGCTAAAAGGAGTTAATCTAAAAGAGGCTTCCCAGCATTGTTCATGCAACAGCCTGTTGGTGATTAACAGGCTGCTGATCTGGTGTGGTCAAAGTTTGTCTCCCTCATAGGAAGATAGGAAGGTGAGAATTATAAATTCTGCAGGTCAGCTTGGTGCTGAACTACTTGTCCTTGCATTTGCTATGAAAACACACAGTGCACTTTGCCTCTTCCCATTCCAGCTGCCTTACAAGCACTGAAGAGAAAAAAGAGATACGAGAAACAGTTGAATCAAATTGATGGGACACTTTCAACCATTGAGTTCCAGAGAGAGGCGTTGGAAAATTCCCACACCAACACAGAAGTGCTCAAGAATATGGGTTATGCTGCACAAGCTATGAAAAAAGTACATGAAAATATGTAAGTGTTTTCTAGTAGCTTCCGAGTTGAACTTACTAACCACTTTCAAATTATTCCATCATTACAGACTGTTGTATCAAGTTAGATAGTTTTGACTTCATTTTTGGTTTGGACATTGAATGTCAGGAAAGCTACTAGTGCTATAGTGTTATATTTTGCAGAAAAACATCTTTTCCTAACAGTAAATTTAAAAGGAAGTTCACTTAACTAGTGAGATCTCTTTTCTTAAGTCTGTCTTGGCAGTGGAGAATGGCCTCTGCCCCTGATGTGTCTAGAAGAAAATCTAGTCATAGAAACTAGGTGGGCTCTTTTTCTTAGAATCCATAAGCTGGACTGTGGGATTCAAAGTACTGATTAGATCCACCCCCTTCCCCCACCACTCCGCATAAAAAAGAATTCATTTTTTTTTCTTATGTCCTGTAGTTTCAAGGGGTGTTCTTCTGCCTGAATAAACAGAGTTAAATCAGAAAGATTGTTCTGGGAGAAATAAACAGGAATTGAAACAATAACGCAGTTAACAATAAGAGGAAACCTTTAAATGGGGTGTAATTCTGTTAAGTTCCCCCCAGTTCTGGTGAAAGCTTAATGTCAAAAAAAGATCCATAAAATCTTAAAATAGTTGGATTCAAAGGGACTTTTAAAGGTAATCCTGTCCAAACACCTTGCAGTGTATAGGAACATCTTCAACTAGATCAGGTTGGTTAGACTCCATCCAACCTGACCTTGGATGTTTCTAGTGATGGGGCATCCACCATTTCTGGGTGTTTCTATGCTGGTGTTTCGCCACCCTCATTGTATAAAACTTCTCCCTTGAATGAAATCTAAATTGACCTCTTTTGGATTAAAGCTGTTACCCTCTGCCTTTCATAACGAGCCCTGTAAAAGCTTATCCCCATCTTTCTTATAAAGATCCCCTTTGAGTAGTACCAAAAGGCCTCTAAAGACACTGACCCTGGGGATCTGCCCATGGGCTGTGACTGGCTGGCAGAGGTATGAGGAGCACAGAGAGGGAGAGACACACTCTGCTGCAGTTTAACTTTTGTTATAATCCCAACATGGAAATAGCTGGATGGGGTGTAGGTGAGGAAAATTATTCCTTGTGAATTCTGCTGTATATAGAGTCATGGGCATAAAAACAACATAGGGTCTGTTCAAGTGAGTGTGTTCTGTAGGATTTAAATGATACATCTTTAAAAAAATGTTTCCATGTTACCTTGCCAGGGATTTGAACAAAATTGATGATTTGATGCAAGATATCACTGAACAGCAAGATGTTGCCCAGGAAATTTCAGATGCTATCTCAAACCGAGCTGGCTTTGGTGATGAGTTTGATGAGGTTAGTACTTCAGGCCTGCAAGTTTTAACTCCATATTTGCTGTGCAGTGGTTTGTTTCTCAAGAGGTGTGGAGGTGAAATTCCCTGTTTCTAGCTTACGTTATCTAGGACAGTAATATAATTTTAATGTTAATATAAAAATTAAATAAAACTCTTATATATAAAATACACAATATACCGAATAAAAAATCCTTATATGTAAAAATACAGAAATTATTTTAATTTTTATATAAGTTTTAAGAAAAGCAATTTTAACTGCACTTCTGTAAATATTGTTCTCATTTGAGCCTCGGAAGAAGGTCACTAAAACATGTAATTTGTACTACTCCAAATGGACACTGAAACATATAATTTTTTGTTGCTCCTAATAGACATCCATTTGACTTAAGTGCATGTCCTTACGTCATAGTCATAAGGCTGCTGTTCATAATTATGAATATTTGGACTATTTTTTTAAGGCCATTTTTGGTGCTTGGAGATGCAGGTCCTTTCCCTGTTGCCCAGACAACAGAAGTAGATCTGATAGGTAGAAGTAATACCTGAGGCAACAAGCTTTCATTCTAAAGCTCTTTTCTTCTGAAACCCCCACAAGGCATTTAGGACCTTCTCAAAATTTGTTGCAGTAGCTTTTATCCAGTGCCCCCAGATTTGATTTTGTACATCTAAACAGGAAATAACTTATTTCTGATCCAACAATGATTGAGGACTCAAGGGTCAAGGTCACTCAATATTTTTTCTAATCTGTGGAATGCAGAGATGGGTATCAAGCTCAATATCACAACCAGTTTTGTTTTGTTTTTCAGTTTTGTTTCAAAATGGCCAAGCACTAAGAATCATTTGAAGCATGTCCTGAATACTCAAACCATCCACTCTATTCCCAACTAATTTGTTCCTATGTGCCCAAATGGATAACAAAGAAAAATATAAATGCTATATCATACATATTTACTTGATTGGGAGGAAGAGGAAATTTCATTCAACAGTTCTAATTTGTTGAAAATAAGAATGATTCTTTGTATTTTTTTTTCCCATTACCTGTTTTCCTATATTCCCACTTTGAATGAAAATAGACGTTCCATGAAACATTTAGTCATTACTGGCACAAGGAATGGGATTTGGCCTGAGCTTCAAACAGTTGAAAAATATCTTCCCACCCCAAACAGCTGTACAGTGTCTTACTTCTCAACAATGCTTAACTTTTTGGAGTCTAGGCTTAGTAATCATGTTGTAGATTGACCTGCAAGTTCCTAATGGATACCAGGTGAAGCTGATGTGCACTGTACCTCTTTGGGAAATAAGCCCATGCCACTTGGAGCATTGTTGTACCAGCCTTTGTATAGGAGCCTAATACTCATAGCACTTGGCAGTAACTGGGAAACCTGGTTTGCAGGCTACTGTACCTTAAGAGTGCTGGAATCAATTACTTAATTGCTGGGATATAAGGTGGTTTATGTTTAAGGATAATATTTAATTTAACTTTTTTTGAAGGATGTTTTTTCCATGCACTTGGATGCATTTTCTCTTCACATGTGTGCTGTGGCTGTAGCAAGACCATGGAGGCATGTGATTTCTCCTGCTCCAGACAGGCACAGAAACACGAGTTCCTTCTCCCTGGGTTGGCACAGTGTTTGTTTGCCTTAAATTATAAAACCATGAGGAAGTAAATTCAGGTATAAAGTCCTGTAGGTGGCTATGCAACTATCATTTAAACTTCTACACTGGTGATAAAGAAAATATAAATGTGTAGGCAAAGCCCATTTCAGTACCTAATAGCTCCTACTTTACTACTTTTTTGACACTTAGCCAGCCCCTTGCTAGTTGTTTTTGCCTATTGTTTCTTTTAAAACATTTTATCAATGTGGCCAAGATCCATTTCTCTACAAATGTGTAATATTTACCTTCCTTTCTTTGGAAAACTTCAGCCAAGGAATAAGTTAATTGCTGTTTTAAAAACTGTACGGCCTTTTTATTTTTAGCGTTGTACAATTAGATCATTTGTCTAAATCAGCCTCTGCACCTAAAAGCCCATGAGTGCTGTGTGCTTCAAGAGTGAATAACAGGACCCAGGAAGACAGTTTTGATTCCAGTGCTGCTTTGAAATCACATATAATCCTGGACTTATGTGATAGGGCCGAAGCATAATGTTTAACGACAGTCTGCCTTACAACCAGTGGAAGGTGTTTGCCTTTTAAAATGAGAGAAATGGCACATTAAAGATAGACTCCATTGAAGAGTACAGGCTCTAGATTTGGAACAAACCTGAGGACAGCAGAGAGGCTCCCATATTTGCCTTTTTGGCATGTATTATATTACTGTTAGTTCTGTTTCTGATTTTATTCCTTGTCCTGTTTCTAACTGTCATTGTCTTATTTTCAGTGTTCAATTAAGGTTTACTTAACTGCCCATACTTAGTAAAAATTACACTTTTAATATACTGTTTCTTGGTATATCCTTATATGTGTAAACTGTTTTTTCAGTAATACTTTGCTTCACGGTGATTAAATGTGCCCTTGTGTATGATCACTGTCAGTATTTGTAAATAACGTTTTCCTTGAATTTAGGATGAGTTGATGGCAGAATTAGAAGAACTGGAGCAAGAAGAACTGAACAAGGGAATGAGAGATGTCAGGTTGCCAAGTGTTCCATCCACATCGCTGCCTTCTCGCCCTGGTAAAATGCCTGCTTGCCATTTTACATTTCTCATGATTAAGCCATGCTGTGAGAGAGGGGAGAGGAAGAGAGGGTTTCAGATATGCATTTGATTCTGTTATAACTTTTAAAATGTTATAAATTCCTTTTCCTATTTTTCTATCAGCTTAACAGAAAAAGCTCTGTGGAAGCATTTAGGACCAAATTCTCTGTAGATTTGGGGTGACAAACTCAGGGAACTTGACCTTGCACATATACTGATGAATCTCCTACTGAAACGTAGTAATATCATTGAGGAATGAGCTTTTTTTGTCTTTTTTTTTCTTCTTTTTGGCAATTAAATCCTTAGTCTCTTTCAATTAGAGTCTGACCTAGATTCCAAATGTTTATGTCATAAAGATCCAGCTTTGCAGGGTAGTGGTTTGATATTTTCCACTGGTATTTTAATTAGGAATGAAGGAGGCATCGGGAAGTACATATTTAAAGACATATTTTCATTCCTTTGCTTTCTTTCTACTGAACAGGCTTATTCCTGGTACTAAGCTGTAGTTTTTATTTTTCTGTAGTTCTGCCCTGTTCATTTTGAATTCAGCCAGAGTGTCAACTTTTACTACACTTTTCACTGTCAGCTGAAAGACTTGCTGTGTACTGACATTAGTAAAAGAATATAAATATTTGATGGTAAGGACAGCACACATGTGATACAGGTTGTTTATGGTTTCTGCTGCAGAACAGGTTACCTAGACCAGCTCAACTCAGATACTGTGATATGTGTTTTGGCAGATGACACTTAAATCCTGAGAAGCAGTTTAACATTTTCAAGCTGATACTGTGGCCTCATCCACTGAACTCAATTGCAGAACAGCTAGTAGAAAAAAAAATGGATTTAGAAAACCAGTGAAAATTCAGTCTGGCAATTTATGATTTGTTCATACATTGTCTTCCAGATTCAGATCCAGCTGTGCCAGTTGACATTTTTATTAAACCCAGACCATCTCCATGTGCTTTTCACTATTTTAATTTTCTACTTCATCCATTTGTATGGCTGCTTCAGGCAGGATGAGCTGGTTACAATTATATAGTTCAAGGCTGTGAAAAACTGGCCCATGTTTTCTGAAACTCCCTGCTTGCTGTTGCACAGCAAGAGCAAAGTCAAAGCAGTTGATGGATCTATAATGCTTCTAATTGGAGATGCATGTTGGCCTCCTGATTTTGAAGATGAGGAAACTGCAATGGAGCGACGCATAGTGACCTTCCCCAGTCACACAGTGAACCTGTGACTCTTGCAGAATAGGGAGGGACTGAACCTGTGGTCCCCTGTGTGCTTCTCCCACCCTTAGTCCCTGCAGGTGGCAGTTGCAGTTCCCCTCAAGGTGGCAGCTCCTGGCCCTGTGGCTGCCTCAGGCAGCTGGCTGCTGTAAAGGTGCACACGCAGGTGTTGGACCCCGTGCCAGTGTTCCACTGATGGCTGCAGAGATGCCAATCCTGCCCTGCACAGCCCACAGATGGAGGAGGCAGCCCGAGGTTGAACCTGGGCTCTTGGGCATCTAGTTTGCAGGTGAAGACAATTTGGGTGAGGTTTTAGTTTACTGAATGCAGATGATGTGTGATAGGAGATTTGGGTGCAAAGTGTGTGTGGGACCTGATACAGAGCTGGGAATTGCTGTTGCTGTGAACACAGCAGTTAATTGATGTCACCTGAGCAAAGCAAGTTCAGGAATGTCTTTCTCCATTGAATAAATGACACCACCCATTAAAATGGGGTGAGTTCATTCAGAGACTTGCATGTGCAGAGGCTCTCAGCAGTATTTTGAAAGGTAGCAGGATGTTTAGCTGGCCAGGATAGGTCGCTTTTGCTCATGTACATGATGGTGAGAGAACTGACAGCATTCTTGTGGGCCTTTTCTGGCTGTGACAACCTTTAGAAGTTAAATGTTTTTTCTGTGTGAGTCTTTCAGTAGAAATGACATCAGACCTATATTGTGAACTTTAGGGTTCTATAGTTTGCTGATTTTGCATTTATTGATGTCTGCTGAAGATTCTAGAAAGGTGACAAGCCTCTGGGAATACACGTTAAAAATTGGAAAGAAAGTAGTCATACCACTACATATAGAAAATAGTGATGGGGCAAAATAGTCACACCTCTTATGAGCTTCATTCCTGCATTACTCCTGTTCAGCTTGCTCCTCAGTAAATTGTTCTGAGATCTTCAAATGGAAAAGCACTGTACTAGACCTCATGCTAACAGATTTCTATCTGGTTCTGACTGTTACATTAGTTGATGGTGTTGTCTCTTTATCTGCAGCATCAACCAGGAAAAGAGCAGAGGATGAAGATGAAATGAAGAAACTGGCTGCCTGGGCTTCATAAGAGCACGGTCTTTTTATAATACCAAACATTATAGTGCAGAATGTAAAGAATTGTACTGCTGTTTTATGACCACACTGATTTAGTGTGGTTGCATTTCATACAGGCTGGGGTTTTTTATGGCAAATCTTGCTGAGACTGGTGTTACTGCCATATTACAAAACTAGCTTAAAAACTAGCAAACAAAAGGATTAAGTAGTTGCCTTGTCAAGAGATTTGTTTTATTATTAGTATCAGATTTTAATAGGTACTATTTTACCATATCTGTCGGTTTGTAAAACCTGTGTGCCTCACTTATGCGTAAAGATGGATTCATTTTTGAAATGAGAAAGTTAAATAAGTCCTCAGGGCCCTATAACTAGAGGGTTATTTGGTTCAGACTATTTGAATATTAGCAAAACAGTTTAATACATGTCCTCATTTGCAAGTTCTTTGAGCCCTAATAACTGATAACTATTCATTTGTACATGAAGATTCAAACAAGTCTGCCTGGAGCAACTTAAGGTGTCCTAGATATTAAGAGGAAGCTCTTCTGTAGGCTCATTGAAGCGGGATGTGTTATTTGTTTTAGCTGGCCAAAATGTCCCATTCACTCCTGTAGGTCAGCTTGAATTGTATTTTGGACTTTTTCTGACTAGGTTACAGAATTACAAAGCTTGACGAAAGTGAAATGTCTAGGTTTTTACAGATTCCTGCCAAACACTACTGATCTTCATTAACTGTCAAAAATCCAGAAGAGATCTGAACTTCCCGCGTTCTTCTCCTCTACCTTGTCTTTCTAGGATGAGCCTTTACTTTGTATGATATTACTCATGCTCATCGAAGGAATTAGCAACACATTTTTAATTACACCATTTCAAAAAATACTTTTAATTTCTGAGCATCTGGTTCTTTTCTCCTACTCGGTTTGTGAATGGAAATAATACCATAGGGTGTTGCATTTGCAGTGTCCTTTTAAACATGGGTTAAAAGCTGATTCTGGGTTACTTGTAAAGTTGGTGTGTTACTGTCTAACTGACAGCGTTTTAGCCTAAGGAACAAATGCCATGCTTGAGTGCTAAACTACTACATAGATAGAGAAATCACTCTTCAAATACAACCTAAAAAAATTAAATAGGCTGCTTTGTACTAATAAAGTACAAATAATAAGTCTTAAGCTCTATGCTAGCAGCTTATGCTGTCAATCACAAGGAAATAGTAAAGCACTATGGAGTTCCTAGGAAGCAGAGTCCTTCATCTAGGTTTCTTGTTTTCAAATGAATTTAAATTTAGTGATGACTGAACCACCTGGGGAATTGTGCTGGACTTGGTTTCTGTAGATCTTCAGCAGCAGAAGACTGACCTTTTCTCCTATAGGCTTTAGCCTGTGATTTGCTGGGTGGTCAGCTTCAACAGGCTTCAGTAGCCTTCAGCTTAGTGGATTTTAGGTTAAGTATAAGCAAATATGTGTTTTTAGACATGGCCTGCTCAGAGCCTTTCAAGTTGACCCCCATGGATGAAACCCAAAATGTATAAACTATATGAAGAGATTGACTTTTTCAGAATTTTCATTCTCTGTGAAGGAATTGCTTTTTGGTTGTATCTTTATGAGAACTGAATTAAGCCTTGCCACTTTGGATAATTTTCCTACTGGAAAAAAACTGGGTGTGTTAATACTGTCCTAAAATTTGGAGGTACCAAGAGAATTGTCTCTTTTTGTTGAGGGTAGAAAAAGTCTGGAATTATTTAATTCTTGTTTTAAATACAAAATAAAACAGGAAAATAAAGAGAGCTGCCTTAAATTTAAAAATACATTTTAAACTCTCAAGGAGCAGGAAACTGAATACTAATAAAACACTACTTGGTTTTAATGCTTGCTGAAATTCAGCATGAGATGCTAGCTGAAAGCAGGAACATTCAGTAAAATAGCAAATATTGTAAGTTACTTCAATCCATTTGTAAACCCTTTTGGCTTGAATCCCTTGTTCAAGGTGTGCAGTTTATGCAGGTCTCTGAATTGAGTACAGAGCATATTAGCATACACTCAGTCATGACTGTGCAAGGATGGCAGTGTGCTTGTGGACACTTCTGGTATTTCTAAATATGAGGCCATGCCAACATAGTCCCATAGTTTGGAAAAGCTGGCTTCCAGCCTCTGTTCTTGGTTGAATTAGTAGTTTAACAATGCTTGGCTCTTATGTAGCATTTGGCATATTTGAAGTGCTCTACAACCTAATGGGTCTCTAAGCTTCCATTTTGAAACTAAAGTGACTTTCAGTCTGCTTTGGAAAATATAGGCCTGCTGTTTTTGAATAAGAACTTTCCATGTGAACACCTCTCACTGGAGACAAATAAAATCCTGTAGAGAAGATCTTTGCAAAGCAGCTTTTGGCTGCTGACCTCCAGCAATGTTTTGCCAAATGTTAATCCTGAAGAAGCTTCAGGTGTGCTCACTTATTAATGTCAGACCAAGCACTTTAAAAACAAAATTTCTGAAAGGTGAAGAAATGAAACTGGATATTTAGGTGAGCTGCTCTGAAAGCTTAGGTATAGTGGCTGGTGATCCTGAAAGACAGACTCGTGTACCAGTTCACGGGCCAGGACATGAGGGTGAAATTGTACTCAGAAACAATGTAGTGATGTACAGAAACCAAAACACACCATGGACCTCCCTACTGGAGTGTTTGTTACCATATCTTTTTGGTTTTCTTCATGAGCAAAGGGGTTGTAGGGATTTAATTCAGCTGAGGGAGTGGCTCTTTCCTCTGTAAGTTCAGATAACAGTGGGACAAATGGCTCTTTTTTGAACATATGCCTCTCTTCATGCCAAGATGTTATTTGTTTAGTATGTAAGCAGTCAAGAGTGAATAATGTCAATGTGTTATTGTAAATGTACCCTATTGACTGGAACATATTTTACAGGAGGACTGTGGCAGCAGATGGTGTACTATAACTGACTTCCTTTCTTGTTGCTTATTTATTCTGAGATTGTTTTTTTCTCCTGACAGGCTTAGACATTTTTAACCTGGTTAACTTTAAAAAGGGGAAAATATATTAATAAAAAGTAAAACCAATTCATATATGTATATATATACACACTGTAAATAATTATTTTGATGTCATGTTTGTGTTACATGATTTTATTAAATTTCTTTTCCTATCAGGCAGAATTGTAAGTACCTTCCTTACACTGTCATTAGTATACAGTGCTCTTTTAAAGGATATGAGAATATTTTGAAACATTTTTTTGATGTGTTGATCTTTCATCAGCCAATTAGAATTCCAGAATTCTTTGGAGTTGAGTTAGTTTAAAAAACAACCAACAAAAAATGGCACCCCAATGTAAGCTGTGGTGTTTGGGCTGCAATCCTTCACACTTAACCATTGTGTTGCAAGAAATTCTCCTAATTTAAAAATCCAGAATACCTCTCTCTTCTCCCCTCCCTCTGACCCAAAGATCTCATTATTGTTTCAGTAATACATGTTTTTCACTTTCCAGGCCTTACTTGAAAGGAAGAATGATCGGGTCTTTTGAAAATGAAAAAGAAAAGATGTGATAGGCAAGGATGAAGTGAGACAAATACAAAAGGCAATTTTCATTCATCTTATTAGAATCTCTTTAAAGTTTGTGTCTGTACAGTGTCTCACCTTTTATGTACACACACATATATTTACATGCATGTATGAAGTGCTGGAGCACTGATTTAGGACCACTGTTCATTATCTGGTGTGGAAAGGTTTCAATTGCTTGGGCAGTTTCTCTTTTCCTCTTTAATCTTAAGGGCTTTGTCACAAAAGGCCAAGGAACTGCTGTGGTACAAGCACTGCTGCCTGTGTCTACAGCTGTGGGGGGTGGAATGCAGTGCAGGGGGGATATTTAGAAAATCTCACCATCTTTCGTGATGTAGAGCTTATATTTAATTCTGCAATATTTTTTTTGAAATATAGGGAGAAAAATTCAGTCTCAAAAATAATTTAGCAGCACATCTTAAGAGTTACGAGTAGTATAATGTCAGATACCTGTCATATTTTTCCACATCTGTCCCCACTGCAGAGACTGTGGCAAGACCCACCTCCATAGCACTGTTGAGTCAGGTGTATATTGTAGGGAAAGTACAGCTGGCTTATGTGACTTTGATCATAGTCTAATTGGTTTGTTTTGTTATCAGCATGTGATTATCTGGTCACCACTGAACTATACTCTTAGGATCAATATCTGCAAATAAAACTAGGTTATATAGTTATGAAATGCTAATATGTGCCTAGAAATTTCTGAACAACCTTGTGTACCTGACTGTGTCTGGCAGGGTCACACAGGCCCCTCTGCTGCCCTGCTCCCCTCCTCTCCTGCACACTACACTCGTGTTTTCATGTTTTGCTTGAATGCACGCTAGCTGACTTTTTCCCCTGCAACTAGCAGTCTTCTGATAATTCCCTGGTTGCTATTTACTACCGTTGATTGTCAAATTTCTCTCTACCAAGACAAACTTTGGGCAAATGCCATCTTGGGGAGTTTGGGCTTGACACTCACCCAGCCCCTTACAGCCTGTGCTGTCTCAGCAGCCACTGCTACCCAGGCTGTTTTTAGGGCAGCAGGGCAGTGTAGGTACCCCTCAGCTGGCTTTCTCAAAGGGCAGGCATCCAATTCTCCTAGGATTGAAAGGCAAGTTGAGGATCTGTGATTTGAGCTAAATTTAATCAAATAGGTGCAAGGCCAATTGTCTGAGCTGGTGGTCTGCTCCCATAGAGGTGATGTGTCTATACCTCCCATTCCCATTGTTGTGACATCAGCTTTTACCATGAAAGTCTTACAGGGCAAGGAGTGTTTTGTGGTTTCAAAGAGGATTTACATGGACACCCCAACTCTACCCTGAGTTTAGCACCCTTTCCTCAAAAAATTAAACTTGCTCTTTAGGAGTAAAGTGAGTGTTCAGATCCATTTTATTTATAAATATATCCAGATATCTTAGCTTTACTTTTCTACTTGGCTTACTAAAGGGATCTTGGTGCAGCTGCTGAACAAACCAAACTCAGCTAGAACTGCAGATGTATAGGCATGTTGTTGTATAGGGTTGTTGTGTTACCCTATACCTACCTATTGTCTGTACCCTGTGTGTATATGGGGTGTTGGAGTGCCTGGTGCTGCTTTGCTGCCCAGCAGCAGTGGTGAGTGAGCTCCATCAGCGGCAGGGCTGGCACTCTGCGGACCTCCAGGAGGAGCTCTGGGTTCAGCATTCAGCAAGAAACTCCAGCAGGCTGGAAAGGGTGCAGTTTTCTCATAGGACCTGATTTCAGTCTTACTGCTCATGCTGGAGGAAAAGGCCTGCCTGGAATTGCTGCTCAAAAACCAGGGGTGAAACCCTCCCACTCTTCCCACTCCTCCCACAAATCCCCACTTGAGCTAAAATGCTCTTTTAAATACAAACTCACCTTCTCAGCTGCTTCTCTGGCTTCTGTCTCTTTTCTTCCCTTCCCCTGTCTGTGGCCACCTTGGCACCCAGCTTTGTTCCCTGCTCTGGACTGATGCAGGAGCTCAGAAGCAGATCATCATGCGGCAGTTTACCAGCCTCCTCTCTACACACTCAGGCCAGGGCAAAGAGCGAAGACCAACCCCAAAGCTTTAAATCTGTTAAAAATACTCATTTTCAAGAAGTTTAATACTGGCTCAGTGATTTGTGCTTTGCAGTGACCAGCTGCAAGCTGGATGTCATTGGAACACAGTGAGGAAGGATACTGAATTGCAAGAGGGATTTCTCAGTCAAGTCTGTCTCTCAGACTCTGTGAGGGTTCAGAGCACGTTGGTCATTGTGAGGTAATGTCACTGCTTCTTTGGGTTAGGTGGGAGCATGTGGGACATGCCTACAGGGAGGTATTGCTGCTGCTGGTTTTGAGGCTGTTGATGTTCACGTGTAAAGTAAATCACTGATTTATTGAGGATTTGGATCTTAAAAGGTAACTTTACCAAGGAGAGGGTTTATTTGGCAGAGGAAATTCTATCTGAACTGACACCTTCTTACAGCTGTAATACAGTTTCAGAAGTTACTAGACAAACACAGGTTGGAGATACCACCTTGCACTTTTCAGGTTAAAACCTTCAGCTCCCAATGCTTTGCAAGCTGTCAGCAAAGTGTTTTAGTCAATTCAGTTTACTGAACTGGAGAAAAAGAAATCCTCCTGTGTGAACCAAGTTGTTCTGGAAAAGGTTTGTAACAGCACTAACCTGAGAACAGATCTTATCTGTATTGTAGCAGACACTTGTGGTTGGACACAACCAATTTAATTTTAAAAAGACAATAGGAGAGAAAAAATTATGGGGGAAAATGATAATAAGTGGAGACACTAATTTATGTAGCCTGAGGATCTGTCTAGAGCACATACTGTGTCTGAATAAACTGAAATCTGAGTCAACAGCTGCTTCACCAGAGCAGAACATAGAAGCCTCTTTGTTGAGAGATCTTGTCCTGTGACCTTTGGATAATCATGAGTTTTGTGTAACTCACGTCATTTGAAAAGTGAAAGATGTTAGTCTTTCCATGGTTTTCTAGACTCAGATGTGAAACTTGTTTCACAGAGGATGCCAGTAGTGAACTACAGCATGCTGGCAGCAAAAATAGATACAAATAATTATTTGCATGTATTCTGTTTCTCACGTTAACTCACAGCAAAGCTGAGCTGAATTTTTGATTGTTTAATGCTCTTTCATCATACATTACTTTGCACATTAATTTTGCTGCATTCTTAAATAATTTTTAATTGCCCGTTTAGGTAGGAACAACTAAGTCAGATTTGACTGGTGTTCTCTGCAGTTATCTCTACAAGAAACACTTTTTTTTGGGCTGCTTTTGTACACTTCAGCAGGAGCTATGTCTCTATAGGCACACAAACATCTCACCGAATCTTAGTATTTTTTTTTTTTTTNATTTCTTTAGTTCTTTTTTTTTTTTTTTTTTTTTGCAAAAGATTACACAGAGTGAGAGAGTTTTCTCATCTGTTTTTTCCAATGCAAGTTGTTATCCCCTTGCCAAATTAAAATCTAAGAGGAAGCTCCTGATGTTTTTGTTAGCTTTACAATTATCCTACAAGCTGTACTGCAATATTTCTAAATTCATACTGCACATCCACACATAAAAAATAAACCTCTCAGGGCAAGACTTCTTCAAAATGTACAAAGCAGCTGCCATCATAGGGTAGAGCTCTTGCCTGTTGCCTTTGCTTATCCCTGTAACAAGTGTATTCATGCTGCAGAATGAGGGGGAAATGGAGTCTCCATCACACCACAGACAATCGACCCCTGGTTACCAGGAATGCCTAGAAAAGAGCCACAGAAAATCTGGGAGGAGAGATCCTGTAGTTTTGCCACATGTTGCAGCTGCTTCCTAAGCTCTATCTATCTATCTATCTATCTATCTATCTATCTATCTATCTATCTTTCAGACAATGCAAAGCAATAATGAGATCTTGAAAAGTGAATGTGCAGCCTTCTCCCAGTAGATGCTTGCCAGATGAGCAATGCTTGACAAACCCATATTAACTCCCAACCAACCAACCAACCAACCAGTGTTTTGTAGTCATCCTCAACATTTCCATAAAACAGCTGTGGCAGCTGTGGTTTTTTCTCGATGAAAAACAATAATCCACATGGCATTAAGAAAACAAGCCTGCATCTCCACCCCATGCAAGCATCCTAGTGTGTTCAACTTGAACTGGTAGAAGGAAGGAATATTATAAATCAGAAGCAGTGAATAATTTATAAGCAAGGATATTTAAACCTACTTGAAATCCAGTTGAGATATCCCAAGACAAAGTTCCTGTATTCTACAGGCAAAACTCTCACCGGATCAGCAAATCATCTAATTTTGCTGCTGACAAGTCAAGGGGATCAGCAGTAATCCTAGGACTGCACCAGCTGACTTACTGTGCAATTAAGGTGAATCATGTAATTGCTTTCTTCCTCAGGTTCCTTGTTTGCACAGCAGAGGGAAATACAATAGCTATCTCTCAGACACAAAGTGGGGACAAACTTGGTTTAGTGAACACTCACCAGTCCCCAAGTCAAAGAAGTGCCGAGTGTGAATCAGCAAGCCTTTAGGGCCTCCATGAAGAGCTTAAAAGGGCTAAAAAGGGGAAAGGTCTCCATGAAGATTGTGTTGAAAACCAGGAAAACATAGGTTGGAGCATTGTTTTTGAAGGCTCAGCAAACGGTTAAGGTGCAGTAACTTTCTTGTAACTTCCCTTAAAATAGATGAGACTTGGCCACTGCTGAGAGTTGATGCCAGAATCCCATGTTAGGCCAGTGCTTTAATCAGCCTTTGCTAGAAGGAAGACCCAAGCTGAAGGTTTCTGCACTGTGGGGAGTGAACTGACAGGTGATGCATGTCCCTGTCTCCCAAAGCTGAAGGGTTCAGCTCCGGCTAGCAGTGATTCTGAGGACTAAAATTATTACTCCAAGCTCAGCACTCCCATGTCCATGCATCCTCTTTCTCCAGAGCCATGCTGCCCTGCTTTGCAGTTTGCGATATTTGCGAGCTGTACCAAAATTCCAGCCTGGGCTGGATGCTCTGATATCCTTAATGAGACAGAAAAGGCACAAGTCATACAAACAGGGGCAGGAAAACAGTGAGGATCTGGGTTATACACAAGAGAAATGCATTGAAGACCATTTTTCTCGATGTTGGGTGGAAGTTAAAGGTATAAAAGGAAAAACAGAAGCTGTGCCAGTTAAGTTAGAACATCACTAGCTTTCCTGAATTTTAATTTCAGTATCAGATGCCGTTCTGTTGCAGAAAGACTTCATGTGAAAAGTTCTCATTCTCTTAGGTAAGAATAGTCTACACATCAGGCTTTCTGATTTATCCAGCTAAGCAGAATTACATTTGAGAACTCAGCCAATTACAGAGCTCCTTCAGCCTTCCTGTTACATAACAGTGAAAAATGCTTGTCTTGGAAACGTCCTGCTTGTGCACATCCTGTGCTCTGGGCAGCATCAGTGTAACTCTGCCTGACCCTTGTTAAACAGGATTCTTCAATCCTAGTATCACTTTGTTTCCATGATGCTGAATAAATATGCAGTTTGGGGGCTTTAAATATGACCACCAGAAGAAAAAAGATGCTTTGTATGTGACACAGGGTTATGCTTAGACATGTCTCGTGACAGCCCTTTCCTAACTCTAGAACAACCATCAGAATGGCTCTGAACACATCAACCCAAGCAGAAATTTCAAGAGAAACATTTTGTATTCCAGTATAACACTCAAGCTGTCCAGCTGGAAAATAATCTGTAAACTGACTAACAGTCTCTATTACTCTGAGGATGACATGTTTGTCATTTATAACTATTAAAAAAAATCTATAGATACATTAATCCTTTATTGTTTAGCATAAAGCATGTTTATGCTAGATATTTAGCATTTTCCTTATTTTTCCACTCTTCTGAATCTGCATAGTTGCATCAGAAACAAAAGGTAAATAAAATCTTGGCAGATCAAAAAGACTGAACAAACCCCCTGGGCTCAGTGTTTTCTTTGCAATGCTCAACCTGAGAAGGACTGAACACAAAAGGTTGTCCTCTGAAACAAGACTGGGATAAAGGTCAGCACAGTGAGGCTGGCAAAGAAATGCCAGTGCTATGGGAGAAGGTGTTCCTGAATGAGTTACAATTAACACAGAACCTAAACCACCTACAACACAGAAACTAACACTTAGTGGAGAAGCAGTTCTGGTCAACAAATGAGTGAACAAATTTTTACTTTCAAAGGGGAAAAATACTCAAGTGTAAACTATGGACAAGGCAATCCCCTCTTTCCCATCTATCTTTTCCATTCTCTCTCATCTTTTCTCTAAGAGGTTAAGATCTTTTGCATTAGCAATGTTTTGCAGATCATAAAAATGTAGAACAACCAACTCCACTGGTCAGTACATTGACCGCTCAGTCAGAGTACAATCTCTTAAAAGAGACATCTTTTGGAGATGGCTGCATTATCAGTTCAAAGATTCCTTATTAGATTTAAACAAACAGGGATGTGAGGATACAGTTCAGTTACCCAAGCATCCCTTAAAGCAAGTTCTGTATTTTATAGGAAGAATATGTATCTTGTTTGGAGTGTTGGACCTGTCTCGTAATCTGAATGTTCTGTTCTCTTGCACAAAGACTTAACTGAAATATAGAAAGGAATTATAGGAAGAAAGACCCCTTAAGACCTGATATTCCATAGAGTGTTTCCTATAGAATTCTTCCCTTCCTTGGTGATTTGTGACCTTGGTCTATTTATTTCTGTTATCTGACATTTCTAAAAAACCCCTGATTTTAGCATCAACTTCAGAACATAACTTTTTTGAATTCCACACCATTCACCCAGCCTGTATCAGAGCCTGCCACAGCTAGCTTAGGAAAAACTCCTCCTCAAAAAACCACATGAAATTTCCTATGGAAAGTTCTAGTCAAAATCAATTTTTTTCCTAGCAGAAATGCTGCTCCTTTGTACCTACATTTCAAAAAAGCAATAGAAACTACAGAGAAAAAAAAATCAAATTACTTAGTGTTCTAACGAGCTGCAGAGAGTAAAAACCATCTGGAGCAGACATACCATCTAGAATAGGAGCTTTCCTGGTCCCTCCTCACTTCAACTCTAAGACCCCAACCCCTTCCCCTGAAAATAAAGATGCTTAACACAAAGACAAGAGCACAAAAGCCCACTGGAAAGTGCACTGTGGAGGCTGCTCTCTCCTACCACTGTCAGGTGCTGTTTGGTGAATTAATTTCCTCCCCTCCTTGAGCTGCTTCAATTGTGACTATTGTACTCACAACTAATGTCGTGTGTTCTACACCCAACTAATGGTTGTCACAGTGGGAAAGGTATGGAGGGGGAGTTTATAGGGACTCATTCTTGATTCAATACTAGTCAGCATTTTAATTCATTTAGCAGTACACAAATCAAAAGCAGAGAAATGGCGTGGGCAGACTGTGTGTGCTTTGGAGCATAAAAAATCCTGCAGGATTAGAAGACGTAGTATTAAAGAAAAGCAAAGCAAATCCCCAGTAAGATTAAACTATGTATTAAAATCTAGAACTAAGGGGAAAAGCCCTGTTGTAAATCAGTGGCTGAACTGTTAAGACAATCACCTACAACAGAAAGTAACAATGTGTTACTGGTTGTTATTCTTGTAATTAGCTCACTCTGCTACAATTCCAGTTTGAATATTCCTCTGCCCTTTTGGCAGGGCACAGAAACTCCACTGTCAATTCTTACAAATGAAATATTGGAAACTTGGCTTCTGTAGTAAAACTGCAGCAGTGAGTGAAAAAAGAAGGAAACACATGGAAAATAGTGTCAGAATGGATGCAAGTGCACCAAAAAAAAAAAAAAAAATCAGTATGGGATTGACTTGGAATAAACCTTGATCAAGATGTTCAAAGGCCACAATGAGCTGTCCAACCCAAAATCTGCATGTTCTTTAGGGAGGATAACCATTCACTAACCTGTAACACAGATGAAGTGATACCACACTGCCGCTGAACAAATTCACTTTTTCCAGCTCAGTTTAGTTAAAACAAGGTCCCCCTAAACAAAAATGTCTATTCATAGGATACTAAATACTTTGGGTTAGCAAAATAACTTTTAAATCTTTAAGATTTCATTCCTTTGCTCTCTCATGACTAAACTGTAAATTATATTAATGCTTTCTTTAGTGTCTAGATTTGCAGATTTACCTGCTGTACTTTAGAAATCCTGGGGGTTTTCGGTATTTTTAAATTCTTTATAGTTGTAAACCTAACAATATTTTAACAGACAAGGTTTGATCTTTTCAAATATATGTGACATCTGACACAAGATTTCATGTATTTTCAATAATGTGCCAAAACTTTATTGAATTAACTCAACATCTATGAGGATTTATGTAGGATATTAAAAAAAAAATCAGTTTCTTTTTTACTTTCACCTTCAAGAAAAGTACAGTAAGGTTTCTGGTGTCACAGCATTCTCATTCATTTTCATGCAGACAATTTTTGGTACAAATAGGACTCAGGCCAAGACTGAGTGCAGGAAATCTGAGGTAAGAAATGTCTCATTCTAGCAGTATTTTATCCTTCTACTAGACAAGACATTAAATGTTTGGTTTTTTCTACAATGCAAAAAAGAAGACAGGTGTTTTGTCCAGTTTTATTTCACCAGGAAGGTTTATACAGTTCTGCATAAAGGTCATTGTATGCATAGCCTGAAGTACAAAGCTCCCTTTGAAAACTCCAGCACAAAGACACTGCATATTGACAACATTAACAATGTGGGTGGTATAGGGCAAAAAAAAAAAAAAAAATTAAGACAAAATAGCATTCTTCCTATTGGAAAAGCATAATAAAACAAGGCACTTTCAGTAAATAAGTGAAGAACAGAAAAATGCTGTATCAAAGATTCCACAGAAGTGACCCAGAGCACTGTAACAAAATTCTGCAGTAATGAACAAGTAAAATACAAAAAGGCACTACATAATCCTCTCCCTGCAACTCCCATTTCTCAACCAATTAGCCAACTGAACTTGGCACAATGGAGTCTTAATTATAAAGTGCATCTCCTGTCTTAATACATTTTGAAAAATAGGTTATACAACATAGGTACCAACATCCCCATGTGTACAATATATTGAAACAAAAATACACTGCAACCAGATTCAATCTAGTTATGAACTGTGCAGGAAAAAATATGGCTTCTTTACAAGTCTTTCAATAACCTCCATATAATCTGGAATATTTTTAAACAAACATGAATGCATTAGCAAGGTGGTAAGAGGTAGTGTTCTGAGTAAAAGGCAAACTTACAGATTTTGTTGTTACATGGGTATATAACAAAGGTATCCCAGATTTTCAAAGCAGCATTACTGAACAAAAAGTATTACAGCACGCTATCTTGAGATGAAAATACACAGTGTTTTGGGGGTCTCAGATCAGTTCTTTCAGCAAAAATGACCATTTTACAATGTCCAACTCTGATCCCATTTTGTAACTGCTTTTCTCAGTACAGGAAGTTTTCCTATTGCATTGCATAAAATTTCCAGAGAAACTTTCTTCAGCTTTAGAATTTAAAACCAACACATTCTCCATTCCTGAACACAAACGAGTCCATTTTCACTTCAGCAAGCATTATTTTATGGCTATAAGAAAACACAAATACCAAACAGATGAACACATCAAATGTGTCACAACAGTGGCAATATATGACATATGAGTTAGATGTGTTCCATGATTTAACGTGAAACTCTTGTCATTCTGCTAGGAAAGTCAGCCAAATTGTGTATGTACACTATCTAAACTTTAGCTGATTTTAGCCCTTATTAGACTTCAATATATTAAATATGTAAGGGCTAGATAAAAACTGAAATCAAAGCAGCACTGGGTATATTTCTTACATAAAATTTGTAAGGATTTATGTAAACATTCAATATGTGCATTCTTGCTCTTTGCTGTAAATTTTTCACAGCTACTCTACGATCCTACCCACAGATACACCCTTGTTAACATGAACCTTTCCCAGGTAACAGCCGCTTGCTGCTCAGCTATTCTTCATCTGCGGTATAGGCTACTTCAGCAACTTCAATTTCTGGGACAGAACTTCCAGCCAAAGAGCCACTCCAACATGGCTCATGGTTTTCTTTGTCTGAGCTGCAAAGACAGATCAATAAGTGGAAACGGGTATGATTTTCTACAGCCATTTTATGCACACAATCCACAAAACACTGACAAAGCTATTTTAACTTATTGCTTATTCCAGATCTAAAATTATCTATCCTGAGGGCCTTTATGCAGCAGAGAGGTGCAGTAAAATGCTGAATTTCTCAGCTGTGCACAATTAATGCACGACCAAACATTTCAAAAAACATATTTTAAGAATAACTAAAATACAAGTAAAATAATAGTATTTACCAGCTGTCCTCACCCAGGGTACCCTGGTCTGCTTCTACTGCAGAAGACTCCACCTCACCACTGCACTCACTTTCTTCTCCTGACATTTGACGAGTCATTTTTCCTAAAGATAAATCCCTACAACAGATAAGAACAGAGTACCACCAATCCATACAGCAAACATTTGTCACTGAAAAACTGTTTGTTTCATTTTAACCTTGGCAGTTTCTGCAAAAAGATTGAAAGCAACCTTTCAATCTCACTCCTGTATGCCACATTTTTTTTATTGGTACAGAAATGGCAGGGCTTGCACTGGATAACTATTTAAACAGTTTATTTGCTCCAGCTGCTTATTCCTAAATTAAATTCAGTCCTCTAAATCTCTGGGCCACCAAAATGATTAGAGGGATGGAGCACCTTTCCTATGAGGAAAGGCTCAGAGAATTGGGATTGTTCAGCTGGAAAAGAGAATGTGGTGGGATGACCTAATTTTGGCCTTCCAGTACCTGAAGGGAATCTAAAAGAAAGACGCAGGGAGACTTTTTACAAGAGCCTGTAGTGACAGGACTGTTTCCCCAAGGGAGAATGGCTTCAAACTGAAAGAGGGTAGGTTTGGATTGGATATTAGGGAAAAAATCTTTATTGTGACAGTGCTGAAGCACTGGAACAGGTTGTCCAGTGAAGTTGTGGATGCCTCATCCCTGGAAGTGCTCAAGGCCACGCTGGATGTAGCTCTGAGCAGTCTGGTCTAGTAGAAGGCATCCTTGTTCATGGGAGGGGGTTTGGAATTAGATGATCTTTCAGGTCCCTTCCAACCCAGGCCATTTTATCATTCTCCGGTTGCATGAAAATTTAGTAGCTTCACAAAATTCAAGTCCCAGGGGAGTGTGTATGACATAAGGTAAAAAATTACATTCAGACTAAGCCACACACATCTTGCCTAAACGGCGGGAGGATTATAACCAAAATATACTCAGAAAAAAGACAGGAGGATGACAAAAAGATTTTTTCAATACTTTCTCAAGTTTCTCACTGTAACTTTACAAAACCACACACTAAGTTTCAAAGCAAAACATTTTTCCATTAGTGATAAAGACAATTTTTTTCTTAATGGCAACACAAGATAATAGTCCAGCTAGCTTGGCTACAAATGGGAATATGGTCAAGTAGGTTGACCAAAGAAATCCCTTTTTCCAAACCACTTCTCTATGTGAAAAACATACATCAATTTAGCATTGAAAGCTGTGACTTGAATTGGAAATGAAAGCTTGTGATCCGTTTTGTGTTTAAAGTGATACTACTATATTTCTTTCTCTTTTAAAATTGCTCTAACTACTGTTGCTATTATTTCAATGCACGCATTTTATGTAAAGCCTTAGCAGCATTCTGTAACATGACTACTGGCCTATGAGCCAAATCCAGCAAAATAATAGTAATAGCAGTAGTAATAATAATAATCCTACAAGTCTCAGGACTTGTCCAACTGTTCCCTTCTGCCTCACATCCATTGTAGGTACCTGGCCCTTAGAGCGTGTAGGCATAAGATGCTTAACTCTTGTTGGGCCATCAAATAAAAATTCTAATTCAACAAGGCCAAAGACAGACATATTTCTTTTGGGTTCGTTTCCCACCAGACATGCTGAACAAGATCACAAGTTTATTTAGTAATTTTTACAGCTAAAAGTCACAGAAGTTATTTTTCATGAGGACTTCAGACACTATGTGGCTGACTTTCACTAATTTTTTATGTCTGGGAAACAAGCAGTGTGTTTGAGTATTTAAAAAAGGATTATCTGTCTTCAGGGAAAATACTAAAATATCAAGTCCCTTGCTATTCACGACTTTTTATTTTCAGTCATACAGAATTTCCTATCACTATATTTTAGCCAAATGCAAGTTATTTAACTTTTCCTGACTATTTCACTATTTAAGCCAGCAGCATGCCATAATTTTCTCATCAAACAGGGGAAGCATCTTCCAAATGTAATTACTTGCCTTCAAGAGTAAGCAATAAACTGAATATGGTATTCAGATCTGAATTTTCAGTCAGCCACAAAAATTCCATTTAAAGCCTTTTCCAAAGATAGTTCACTACAACATTTTAAGGCCTGATTTATTAGGTAGTCATCCTGGATATGCTGGACTCAGCAATTCAGTATTAAAATAAAATTTATTTAGAATTTTCTTTTTTGTTGTTTTTTAATTTCTTCACTGCCCCTGGTCTGACACACACACACACAGAGGGGATGTTTTTTCATCTCATCTCATGTTAGGGAAAGATTCTTTACTGTGAGGGTGGGAGGCACTGAACAGGTTGCCCACAGAAGTGAATGCTCCATCCCTGTAAGTGTTCAAGGCCAGGCTGGATGGGGCCCTGAGCTACCTGGTTTAGCAGAAACTGGATGATCTTTAAGGTTCCTGTATAATTCTGTGATTCTATGAAATTCTAATGGGACCATAGGAATTCAGTCTTTTGCTAAGGAAATGCTGCAATACTGACTCAGCAGCTCTAATGGGACACTGGAAAGCTCATCACTTCCTCAGCTCCTGCTACAGAATTTAGCAGACAGGTACCATTTTCCCTTGGGTTTTAAGGGGACAATCTCCCATGCTATTTAAATGGCACCTGCACCATCTCATTCCAAGCAATTCAGAACAAAGTTAAACAAATTATTACAGATATATATAACTGTTTGATCCCTAATGCTCTGTCAAAGCTTTGAGTACAGACAGAATTTTATAACTCGAGGCAATTGTCCCACTCATCTTTAGCAGGGTATTTCGCATTTTCAACATTTCAAAAGGAGAACAGAATCTTGCTCTATCTTTACAGGACTTAAAGGATTAGGAAACAATCCCAGTTACTTTAGAGGGAAAAGACAGGACAAGTTTCTCAGTCATTTGTACTAAATAGCTTTTAGCCAGCATATGAGAAAGAGCTTACTGAAAATACTGCTTTGCATGTTATGCAGGGAAGATGGTTTCCAAGATACAGCTGAAGTGGATGCTTGTGACTAGATAGAGAAAATGCTTTTATGGAGATAACCTCCTAAAACCCTTAAAATTTCTACATACCTAATTCTTCTTTCAACAGCATCAATATGAAGTTGCTTTTCAGTTAATAATTTCTTCAGTGATTCAACCTCCCTTTGTTTTTCAAGCAGTTCTTTTTGTAGACGATAATTTGTTTCCTCCAGAGTTTCACAGAAAGCCTAAAAGACAAATTTAAGAGCATATTCAATTTAGTGGACTGCCTTTATTGACTTTTCTCTTAGAAATATCAACCTGTAACAGTGTTATAGCTGCTTGTCTTCAGATTGATTACTATAGAAAGCTATGTAAATTTTAAACAAAATTCTACCTTAATAATGCTGCCTTGCTTTGAATGATGAATTTGTTATGCTAAACTGCAATGCAAATACTTCAATCACGTAGTTTGTTTGTCTCATAAGAGAGACACTACAAGAGTAGTTCCTAGTTTTGAACCGTTTTGCCTATATGGAACATAAACTGAACTCCCAGTTCCCTTTCCTCCTCATAAAAATTTTGTTTCCACATGACTTGAAAGTCAGTTTCAAAGTATCTATATACTCCCATAATGTGAGGAATATTTGGATTAAGTACGTATTCTTTCCTTACCCAGGAAAAAGCTGTACAGTTCTGTACCAAACACCTGCTACAAATATGAAATCATGACAATCAGAAAACCAGTACAAAAATATTTTGAAAAAGTTTAATAGGATGCTGTGAACACTAACTACTCAGTCATAACAAATATGCTGTGCTCCTCTGCTGCGCAAGACACGTCTGTATCACACAGCCTGATGGATGTGTCAGTGAGCAATCCCAAAACCTAAGGTGAAGAGCCCGTGTCTAATGCAACATCCACTGAATGCAGGAAGTGACAGAAGCGTTGGCACAGAGCCTCCTCATCTATTACTGGAAAGCACAAGTCTTCCAACACTAATGGGCAATTCTGATTTAATAATTTACATGTTCCCTATAAATAAGAGCCCCGCGTGAGAGGCTTTCTTGGCTTAATATTACCTGCAATTAACCACTAATTCAGAGTCCACCGAATATAAACATTTTATATGAGCTCGATTAAGAACAATACTGTTAAGATACTTTTGCCTGAAGCTTTAAAAAAGGCTACAAACATGAAGAATATACTATCCTTTGCTTTAACTGAAGCAGATTCATGATTTTTAAAATGTTAAGTTTTCCTGTAATTATACAATACAAACAAATGAGGAGTTTTCAATTCAATAACCCTATTTTTTTCTGTGGAATTTTAATTTATTTTATTGACTCCGATAGCAAATTTATCTTTGTTGACAGGCACTTTAAGACCAGTCATGAGTTAAGCCATAGCTTTATTCATGTCTACTAGAGCCAAGAGCACATGTCACAGTGTCACACAACTCATTCTGAAGACAGCATTTGTAGTGATTGCTTTAGCTATCACTCTGGTTAAGCAGTCATCCCATTTCAGCCCAGCCAATTAAGTAAAATTTTCTGCTCTTTGTAAAAATATTGAAGGTTGCAATGCCCTAGCTGGACATAATTATTCTTAAATGTTCTTAAGGAAATAAATTATTATTTCAACATTTAGTTGCATGCACATGGAAACTTCTGTATACATAAAATAGAAAAAAAATATAGCCCAAGTGTCGAAAACTGTTTTTGCATTTGTATGAGAACTGAACAAAGCCTTTTGGAAAAACTCATCTCTATCTGCAATCTGGGTATGAGCTGCCCAAGCAAACACAGGCACTGTTCATAACTGAATAAGAAAGCATCAATATATTCTGAAGGATGCTGTAGCAGCAGAAAAGTGAACCAAAGCTGAGAGAGGGAACAACGTGTAATGAGCTATCTTGTTCTTTAGATAGCTGGACACCTGGAGTCTGGAACAGTTTTAACACCCAGGTTGGACAAAGTTTCCCTGTAATTCTGAGAGGACAATTGGGAGACAGCTTTGCTTCCTTTTTCAGATCATGAAACAGAGATGGCTGGGAAAAGATCTGTGGGAACAACTACCAAGGATATGAGGGGGAAAGAAAAAAAAAGGGTTTAGTGAATATTTTGCCTACTTTTCTGTAATTAAATTTCTAGGCCAAATCAGCTACTAATGGAGCAGCTACCTGTATCCCTCCCCCCAAAAAAGATAAATGTGTTTTGGCAAGTTCTCGGAATAACAAAATAAACATAAACCAAATAGAAGATATCCACATTTTCCATTATTAGGACAACTGAAGATTTTTTTTTGCAATGCTTTGGATGGAGATAGAAAGGCAAAACAGAAGTAAGTTTTGAGATATCTTTAAAAATGAACTCCAGGAATAAGTACATGAACCTTGGTGTTTTTCCTGTATAAAGCAGTTCAGGGAAAGAAAAAAAAAAAGGCAACAAACAGTAAAGGATGGATGTAGATGCTTTTAGTATGCAGGAGTTTAGGCTCATAACAATCAGAAGCAAGACAAAAAGTATGACCACAGCCATGGATTTCAGGTTGAGCGGACTTCAAATCTCTTCAGAAAGGAAAACACCTTGCAGCAAAGAGCAGTCCAGGAGAGCTATTTGATATTTAAGGATCACCACCTGCAGGGTCAGTAAGTACAGCTCAACAAGTAGAAAGTCAAGCAAAGGTTGCAGGTGGCCCGTGTGGATGGGCAAGGATCTCCTGAGCTCAGACATAAAAAGCAATTCTACTAGGGGTGAAAGCATAGAGAGATCACACAGGAGGAATGTAAGGCTGCTGTCTAACCTTACAGGGACAGGATTATGAAAGGAAGGACCACCTGGAGCTGAATCTGGCAAAGCATGTGAAAAGAAACAAAAAAAAGGGATTCTACAAGTACATCATCAACAAAAGAAAGACAGGAAACCATGGGCTTGCTGATTGGGAAGACCAGCCTTGAGTAATTCCTTCCCTGCAACCAGAAGGAAGGTCAAGACAAACTGACCTGCAGTGGGGGAAGACCAGATCAGGGAGCACTTAAACAAACTGGACCTACTAAGGTCCACAGGAGAGGTTGCACCTTATTACTGTGCTGGTGATCAGCCACTGGAGCAGGCTGGACAGTAAGGCTATGAAGTCTCCTCTGTAGAACATTAAAAACCCGACTGGACATGCTCCTGGGCAACCTGCAGTAGCTGACCTTACTTGAGCCAGGAGGGTTGGAATAGATGATCTCAAGAAGTCCCAACCCCAGTCACTCTATAAATAAGGTGTGGTATCTCTTGGAGAATTTTATGACAGCTGTCTCAACAACTTCACAGAAATGGGTAATAGCTAAAATGACAACAGCACAGCTGTTTTAATGGTTTGATTAAATTCCAGTGGAAGAAATAACACAGATTTCACCACAGCATGCATGACTGAAATTTCAATGAAGAAAGCACTTAAATTTTTTAAATTATCTGAATAAATTACTATGGTAATTTAAAAAAAAAATCATCAGCTTAAGTATCAGTGATGAAAAAAGGATTGTACAGAAATCAAATATGAGCTTGTGACACAAAAACATACTAAATCTTTCACATGCACATAGTAATATAACAAGAGTCAAGGCACTCCTACATGCATGCAAAACAAACTGGCAAGTATAAATTTAGTCGAACAAGTATCATTTAACATTCATAATTTCTGCAAGACTAGCATTGTATGTACAATTCTAAAACATAGTCATTCTATAAAGCAAGAAAACTAAGATCATCTGCACTAGACAACCTTGATACAGCTCTGCATGTCAGTAAAACTTACTTCTAATACAACAGGCTGCAGGACACAGTATTATTTGTCCAGTGTGCTCATATGCATGTTGAAAGGCTACTCGTTTACAACACTACTTGACACTACTTAGTTTTCTGCAAGAACACTATTTTTGGTGGTTAGAATTAATCTTTAACTGCATTCATTACATGAGAAGGCACCCCTTCCCATGACAGGGTAGTTGGAAGTAGGTGATTTTTAAGGTTCCTTCCAACCCAATCCATCCATGATTCTATGATTCTGTGATTTTATAGCAAGAAACATTTCCCTGCAGGACCTGAAGTCTAAGGTATAAGCATTGTAACAATGTGCTGAATGTAAAATAAAATCTCTCCTTATAGGTGCCTTATATAGTTGCTTTACAAAACAAACTTCATCCATGGCTCATAAAAGCCAAAAAAGAAGATATATTTTGGGACAGGGATGAAGTACAGCAGTCAAAGACGATCAGTGTGCACCAATTATCAGACTATGCCCATTCGAGAAACACTTCTGTGATTTTTGTGAAAGGACAGAAACAGAAATTCTGTATCATTACACAGTTCTTACAATATTCTAACAACACCTACCTTTTGCATTCTGTTTTTATCCCATTTAGCACTTACCCTGCTCTCTTCTAGACTGTCAAAAGGACCTGGAGGATCATCCAGACAAAGAAATTCTCTCACTGCAAGGCTTTACCAAATAAAAGAGAGCGAATTACTTGAAGTACAAAACCAGCAACAACATATAAAAATGATCACAAAATGGAGGTATTTCTTTAAGTGGCATAAAAGTTTACATCCTCAAATTAACTCCCAAGTATTCAAAACAATTGGCAAATAAACAGTTAACAAGCTATTAAGTCTCAGTTGTAAGTGTTGATGAGGGACAATATTTAGAATGTAACTCAGGAAGATGAGTAAGCAATTTTTTAAAAAGGTTTTTCAAGATTTTTTAAAATTTTTATAGAATTTGTTGCTACATGACAACTGGCAAGTTTATCACTTTGGTATTGAAGAGGTTTGAAAAATTCTCCTGGAGAAAAATAAGTATTATAACGTAAGTATTATACAATGGAAGGAAAGTATGCTCTTAAAATCCATATGCAGATCACTTCAGGTAGTATCAGGGGATTTAAGCATGAGTACTGAAACATGTTCACCTGTCTCCATTTTGCTAAGATCATAATCCATTAACATATACACATTATATAATTTTTATATATACAGTGTATATTTTTATATAAATAAGTTATAAAATAATAGTAGAAAATGTGCCATGGATCTACTACATAGCCATCTCTGAACACACATTTCAAACAAATGCATTCCATTTGGATTTGTGTAACAGTTGCCATCTCTCCCTGTGTGTTGTTTTGCAAAGGCCAGAAGAAGGAAGTAGGTGTAGTCCTGTGGTTTACTACTGAGTATTTCAAGCATCTGCCTCATTCTACCTTCCAAATTTAGATTACTTTTAACAGAAATCCTAAACATCGCCAAACACGTCCCTTCAGCCACCTTTTTAAAGCTTTCCTTTTCAGTTGTATTCATTCCTCTTCAAATAACCTCAAATCAGAACACTGTATTCATAATTATTTAGCAAGTAGTAACTTAGGAGCAATGCTGTGCTTGCACTCACTACTGTAAATTTTTACATCATCTCCTACTGGAAGGAGTGCATAAAAATTAAAAATGTGAATCCAAACTTAATTTCCTGTTTCTTCCTCCCACCTTGGTCCCATGGAAAAGGTGAAGGCAAAATTTTCTGGTTTCCTCTCATTCTCTGCATTTGAGGTTTTCACAAAGTACAAACAGGAGAAAGGAAGCTTTCACTGAACAACCATCCTAATCAACCAGCTTCAGGTATGGCAAGCAAAATGAGGAAAAATTTCTTCACACACTAATCATTCATTATACTACCACTTTTAGTTCGAAAAAGACTAAAGAACATTTATCTAAAATACACTGAACATTGACTTTGTTGTTTCTTTACCTAAAATAGGCACCTGATGGCATGAATCTTTCTTCGCAGCCTAGCTTTGCTCTCAGAGTCTGCTCTGACCCTGGTCTCCTTGCCATGTGTTACCCCTCTTCCTTTCATTTCATGAATAGAAGATTCTGCCTTTAAAGTATCACAGGGATCTCTTCTGTCCTGAGACAGAGCTTGCTGTACACGTGTGCTGGCTGACATCCCTCTCCAGGGAGGAGCAGTGTGCCACCATTAGGGAGAACAGCAAGGGGCGGTGCAGCAGCACATGGGATCCCTGACTACAAGCTGACCGAGTTCTTCCCGTCCAAGCTTCTTATACAGGGTGGAGACAGGACAGGTCTGTCATCTATATAAAGCCAGATGATGCTTCTGTTCAGCAAGTTAAACTTCTTTCTCCCACTTCACAAGTTATATGAAATTTTCCTGAACACGATTTAACTCTGTGGGTGGATTTCAATTTGATCTTTCACTGAATCTTCAATACAACATAAAACATGCAAGTCTATAAAACACAAACTCTGAATTTAGCCACCTGCATATATTATCCTCCATTTTATCTTTAAAATACTTTGTGAACCTAGTTTTATTAAAAAATAGGTATAACAAATGAGGTCTCCTATCCTTGAAGGGAAGATTTCCCACTGTCAATACAGTACCTAAAGTATAAAGAGAAATAAACCAACTTCTCTACAAAGAGAAAAGGCTTTTTTGGTTTAGGTCTGACCCAAACAGTTTGACTTATTTGCAACACTGGAGAAGCAAATGGTGAGCTTTAAAGGAGAAAATGGGGCGAAATGCTCACAACTGCTCATATGAGGTACAAGTATTAATTTCCATTAATAATAAATTTATTCTTTCATGAATGAGTAAATAGATTGACCAAATCTCCCTCATTCCAATCACTTCTTGAGGAATTCAGACCTTCCACAGATCCAAAGATTAGAACCATATCAATAGGTTATAAAGTTTATTAAAAAATTTTGTTTTTATGCAGAGCCCTACTGGGACAAAAGTTCTATAAATCACATTTCAGTTAACCATCTCTTCATTAGCCAAAATACAACCTGATTCCACAAACCTTTTATATTAATGCCTTTTTGTATCTGATAACCAATGCAGTCTAAAAGTTACAGTTTAGAGTTTTTTGCCTTAAACTATGACAAACACTATTTTATCCAATATGTTCTATCACCAAGATACAAACAAGCCGGCCAAAATGCTGAAGTAGCTGCAATAATATGAAGCATAAAGACTTCAGATCTATTTAAGCAAGTCCATTCCATTCACTAGTGTGTCTCCAGCAGTGTAACAGAAGTTACATTTAGGGACTATTAAAGATAGATTCCTTTTCTTTTTGGCACACCTATTATTGTGTAATTTAATTATTAGGAAGGTTTTAAACTTCTCAGCTGTATACCTCACCCATATAATCATACTTCATGGTCCCTGACAGAAACTCGTAAGTTGAGCCCCATTTCTTTCTGAAACCATTTAAGCTTTGTCTCTGACACCTCACAGCAAAGCTTTGCCACTCAGCATGACATACTCCAGGATGACTATGAATCATCAAAACATTAGCATTCTTTACTCACCTTCCCTCTCCCCTTTGATGATTTCACGTGCCCTGTTTGTCGCACATAACACAACAGGCTAAAGACAACTCTTCTTGCAGGGAAGTTTTTCTGCAGCTTTATCTGTTCTTGTTTGCTTTCTCTGTACCTCTAACAGACCCCTCCTCTGAAACTGAATGCTGTGTTATAGCATTGAATATATAGCACTGAACTGTGTGGAAGTACAATTCATATTCCCCGAGCAGTAACTTCTTCCTCCACTTTTAAGTTCCTCTAATGATTTTAATGAAACTTTTTGACTATTGCTAAGTACTGATCTGATTCAGAAAACTAGTGGTGTCAATACCAATATTATTGGTAAAAGTTATTTTCCAGGTTGCAAAAACCAGCTGAGTTCATAAATCTGTATGGGTATACTTACTGTCATTTTCTACCTCAAGACACGAAAATTGATGTCAGTCACTCAGTACCTTAGGATCATTCTACAATAGTTTGTGATCTCATTGTTCATTCCGTTCTACAGATAATTTCAAGATGTTCTGAACATCAGTGTCTACAACTGTGATCTAACATTCCATTGGTACCACCCCTAAATTTCCATCAATCCTTTTCCCCTTGTCTTTCAACCATTTTATAAGAGCCCTGTCATAACTACTTGTCTCAACAGGAGACATCGTATCATTTTTATTTACTTGCTTACCACTTTGGGGTTTTTTTACTACAAGCAGTACCAAAGTCAGACTGAGCAGTTGAATGTCTTATAAAAACATGTCAAATGTAGTAACAGCTCTTCTACTAAAAAGTAAAGTAGGTATGAGCACTATATGGGCTCATGGTCCCACACCACAGCTTGGCAGAACAAAAATTTTGTTCCTTTAAAAGTCTTGAGGGAATTAGGTTTGCTTTAGAACATTCCTCCTCCTTGTTTTGAATGAAGTTTCAGATGATGCTGGGTTCTCAGACTCATTTCTCAAAGAATCTCTAGCATAGCAACCTTAACTTTTTTCTTTCTGGTGCTGCCAAAGGTTTTAACAACTGCTTTGCCTCTAGCAAGTTGCTTACTTAAATTCTCTTCTTCGTCTGTAATGATGTTATTTTACATTTCATTTGTCAGAATTACATTCTAATAATTTTCTTGCTTTGGAAGAATCTCCCACTTTGTACAAAAAAAGATACTGTTGAAAGAAATCTTCGCACTTTGCTGCTTAAACACATTACATTTTTTAAACTATTAAGACTTTCTTGATTTGTGGTTTACATTTACGTATGTACAGGAATCTGTACATTACTTTCATGTCAGGTCAATAAAAAACCTGTAGTTTAATACACATGTTAAGAACTAACTGCATTAAGTGTTTGTTCTCGCCATTATGAAACCCTAACACACCTATATAAATTAGCAATATTACCAATTCTGCATTAAACACAGAAGAGTAATGTTTTAGGAATAAACAAGGGATTATTCTAACATTTTAAGTATTGCAGCTTTTAGTTATCCCTATACAATTCAAAATACTGCAATTCCACTTTTTTATGCTAAGATGAGACTAATTTAAAAAGACACTGAATAATTCATGCAAGGAACCAAATGCATAACATGAATGTTACTGAAATCCTTCACCACACTGCCCAAAGATACACTGCTGGAGTCTAGGAGTTTTATAAGAGGAGCATGGCCAGAAAAAAACCCCACAAATACACGAGCAAAGATTAATCACGTACCAGTTAGCAATATCTTTGTGAGCTACTAGGTTCTGGAGAAATGCCTGCAGCCCCAGCTGTCGATCTTCCAGGAAATCAGGATTGTAATTATCCTTGAACCAGCGCTTTGGTGGAAGGGCCAACCGAAAGCCCGGAAACATATCTTTTAGCTGAAATTAAAATTAAAGACAAAAAACATAAAAATTCGAGAAAAATACTAATTTTGCCACAGGCATTGACTTTACTCAGATTTATGAGCTATTTCTGACTTCTGCTAAGTTCAAACACAAGATAAGTCTCAACCATAAGTACAATCCAAATTACAACTTAAATTGTGGCCACAGTTCTGTCACTTGCTGTGCTGCCTTATGCAATAGGGTACTTTGTATTTTTCCTCAAATTTAACACATAAAAACAGGAATGAAAACCTGTGCTTTGTTATTTAATGTCTGACTCTGCTATTTAAAGCCTTTGAGTCTATAAACATAAGAAAATTGTAAATAAAAAGTATTAGACGAATAATAATTTCAGTGGTATTTCTTCCAAAGTACTTGGGGATAGTAAGTACTATATATACAGATATATAGAATAAAATCCCATTACAGATCTACAACTTGTCTTTCTTGGGGGGCTAGAAGAATAAATTACAACACATGCATGAAATACTTCTTGTAAAGAGTAGTTCTTCGTATACCCAGAATAAAAAAAATTCAATATGCAAGTATGGCTCAAACCCTAGTAATAAGCAAAATTGCATTTCTGAGTTACTTAAATAGCAACAGGGCATAGCTGACATCAGAAATAGCCAGATTTTTTCTTTGAATTCAGAAATAAAATATACAAGTGAATGAAAGCATAAAATTAATTATAGGCCACTTAGCCTGACCTCAGCACCTGGTAAGGTAATGGAGCAGTTTATATTGTGTGTCATCACACAGCACTTACAGGATGGCCTGGGTATCAGACCCAGTCAGAATGGGTTTAGGAGGGGTAGGTCATGCTTGACCAAGCTGATCTCCTTTTATGACCAGGTGACCTGCCTGGTGGATGCAGGGAAGGCTGTGGATGTTGTCTATTTGGACTTCAGCAAGGCCTTTGACACTGTCTCCCACAGCACACTCCTGGAAAAGCTGACAGCTCATGGCTTGGACAGGAGCACTCTTTGCTGGGTTAGGAACTGGCTGGATGGCCGAGCCCAGAGAGTGGTGGTGAGCAGTGCTGCATCCAGCTGGTGGCCAGTCACCAGTGGTGTCCTTCAGGTGACTGTGCTGGGGCCAGCTCTGTTCAATATTTTTACTGACTACATGGATGAGGGTATTGAGTCTTTCATTAGTAAATCTGCAGATGACACTAAGCTAGGAGCGTGTGTTGATCTGTTGGAAGGGAGGAGGGCTCTGCAGAGAGACCTGGATTGGTTGGATGGATGGGCAGAGTCCAATAGATGAAGTTTAATAAATCCAAATGCCGAGTCCTGCACTTTGGCCACAATAACCCCCTGCAACATTATAGGCTGGAGATGGTGTGGCTGGACAGTGCCCAGGCAGAAAGGGACCTGGGGGGTTCTGCTGACAGCAGCTGAACATGAGCCAGCAGTGTGCCCTGGTGGCCAAGAAGGCCAACGGCATCCTGGCCTGGATCAGGAATGGTGTGGCCAGCAGGAGCAGGGAGGTCATTCTTCCCCTGTACTGGGCACAGGTGAGGCCACACCTTGAGTGTTGTGTCCAACTCTGAGCCTCTCAGTTTAGGGAGGACATTGAGACGCTTGAGCATGTCCAGAGGAGGCAACGAGGCTGGTGAGGGGCTTGGAACACAAACCCTGTGAGGAATGACTGAGGGACCTGGGGTTGTTAAGCCTGGAGAAAAGGAGACTTTAGAGGTGACCTTATCAGCTTCCTGAAAGGTGGCTGTGGCCAGGTGGGGGTTGGTCTGTTTCTCCAGGCAGCAACTGACAGAACAAGAGGACAGAGTCTCAAGCTGCATCAAAGGAAATATAGGTTGGATATTAGGAAAAAGCTTTCTACAGAAAGAGTGATAAAGTACTGGAATGGCCTGCCTGGGGAGGTGGTGGAGTCACCATCCCTGGATGTGTTTAAAAAAAGACTGGATGTGGCACTCGGTGCCATGGTTTAGTTGAGGTATTAGGGCATGAGTTGGACTCAATGATCTCCAAGATCTCTTCCAACTTAGTGATTCTGTGATTATACAACAATAAACCCCTCCAAGGGTGCCAATTATTTCTCTAATATGCATGATAATCAAAAGCCTTGAACACTTTGATAAAAAATAATTTTTCAAAGTTATGTTTGACGAAGAAAAATCTAGGATAGGATTTATAACCAACATGAGAAAGCGAATAGGTTTTATAAAATTTGGTATCTCAGCTGCCACAAGAACTGTTTCACCTTTTTATCTGAATACAGGATCTAGCCAACTTCTGTCAAAGATGTTCTCTGTACATTGACTATATTAATATAAATATTGCAGTGATAGAAAATTCTAACAGGCAACTCTTTCACCAGATTGTTTTAGAAAAGTTAGAACAGATACTGCATTTCAAATATAATCTCTCTACACACTTTAAAGGAAGAACCCCATTAATGGATCACCTTTGCTTATGTAAATACTGTTTCACAGCATGAGGTGCTTTTTAAACATCACAAGTATTGTTTATTCAAACAGCTCATGATAAATACTAGTTCCTTATTTACAGAATGGTTTACTGACAAAGCCTTGCTCTTTATTTCCTAATTTAATTATTTAAGTATGTTTTCCTCTTACGAGCTTTATCTTGATATATCTTGACTCTTCTTTATAGCTTTACATTTATCTTTGGTCCCCCAAAGTTCCTGATCTCTTACCAAGTTGTCTTAAATACCATATGTAAGAATGTATCTCAACAGAACAGAACCCATATAACAAAATGAGTTCCTGTTAGTTGTACAGAAGACCGCAGATAACCATTGCTGGGAAGGCTTTTCAACCACACAGATTTCTGCTTAATGGCACTTTTACTTGTCTGGTCACATGGATCCTGTAATTTAATTCCAAGGAGAGAGTACGCCTATGCACAGATTACTCCTTTTGTGGATGAAGAGTGCAAGAGTCAGCTGCTGTCAGTGGACTAATTTTCAACAGCACAGTCATGGGGCATTTTTTCTTGAGCATTCCTCAGACACAGCAGGAAAACCCAAGGGTCAGACAACTTGTTCTGGCCGTGATTACTTGCTTGGATCCAGTACCTTCCCTACTCCTTCCTATATCACCATGTAACATATTACACATGTCACATGAGTCCCAGTTTTTGGGGAGAAATGGTAAACTTCTTGGTTCTTAAGACTGGCCATTTCATTACATGTTTTCAGACTATAATTATGTTACTATTTTGTAATTCTCTAGTATTTCCTGAATAGTAGTATATTTAAGCTCCTAGAGCTGACATTGCTGTATTATAAATATAATTTCTTACAGACCAAAGAGTAAAGGGTTTAGATGTGATTGAAACATGAAAAAGCTTCAGACAGTGATATAAATTTTAAAAAATAGGTATTTTTCCTTTAAACAGAAATATTAATACCTAGAAATAATATTAAAAGCCAAATATTTTTGCCAAATATTTGATGGCAAAGACTAATGGGTTCACATGTAAAATTTAAATATTTAACAGCTATTTCAGCATTTTAAATTTTCAAACCACTGACAACCACACTAAAAGTCAATGGAGGTAAGCCAATTCTTGACCTATACCTGACATAGCTGATTCAAAATGCAAAGTGCTGTACGACTTGACTTCCAAACTCTGAGTTGAAATACTAAGATCTTTGTCTCAAAAAAGTCAGGCTTTTGCCAATATCAAGACATTCCTTAATTTAAGATAGACTGTATTTAAGACAGGAATTTCTTCAGAAAAAAATCTCTAAACTAATTCACATGTAGCAATTTAGACTCCACTGGTGTTTCAAAGGTAGCCTAGAAGATACTCAATAGGTCAAACCAAGAACCCAGAGAAATTTATAAGTTTAAGTCCAAAATTTCAGCAGAAATTAGCTTAGTTGATTCGGCACATAAATCCAAAGTTATATCCTATAAAAAATTCTTTACTGTGGGTAAAGAAAGGGTGTGTTATAAGGTTCATGTTGAAACATGAAAGGACATACTAGCAGAAAGTGTGCTGAACTGGCAAAGAAAGACTGTTCTTAGGAGTGAACAGTACACAAAGAAAAGTGCAGTTGTTTCTCTACTTTTGACAGCCAAACACTATTTACCAATCATAAAAACCTGTACTTTTCAGACAAGCATTTTTTCCTTTCAAGTATTCTAAAAATATTAAGTTGTTGACCCAGAATCCCTATGTATCCTGTGTTTCCTCCATTTGAGTTAATCTGGTAAGAGTGTTTCACTATTAACTTTAAAGACACTGAAAAGAACTAAAGACTGACCTACATACAAAGAATATATTTATGTTCATGAAACTTCAGTTTTATGATGAACAAAAGCAGAGTTTTTTACACAGAAAAGAACTAAATAACTACCGGATCATTCCTGCAAGAGAATACAAGCCCCTAGTTCTACTTCCATGTAGAGGATAAATATTCCAGAGTTAATTCCTTTATCATATAAACTAGGAGTAAATGTAAAGTTTGAAGCACATTAACAGCTTCAGATGAAGCTGTCACATCTTCTTTACCTTGGCAGTAGCTGCTTCATGTCACTTCGAAAAAATGAGGAATCACATATTTCCAGTCATTAATACAAGATGTGCTTTATATGCATTAAAATCAGAAAAAACTAGAAGATGTGACAAAAATATAAGATACAAAAGAATTGAGTTAAGATAGCTGAGAATTTGTTAGTTTATGATTCCCACCTTGTCATTAAGTCTGGAGAAATCTGTGTACCGTCTGAAAACCACCCAGCTTTCCTCTGGACTTCTTTTCACCAGTATTTTGTATACCTGTGTGGAAAGACAGAAATATCAGAAAAATGTGCAAAACTTCACACTGCATTGTCTGTAAGGCTGAAACAATCCTTTATTTCTTAATGAAACAAAACTTGTGGATAAAAAAAAACTTAATTAAAGTAAAAGAAATGCAAATAACAATTATCAGTACAAAGAATTTAAATTAATTTCAGAATTTAAGTACAGAGTTCCTGTAATTCCTAAATACATAAAAATATTTCTGTCTGTAAGAAAGAATGTATTACCCAGCAGAACAAAAGGCTTGGCTATCAAAAAAGTAAGGGATGTGTTTCAGTGATCTACTTTAACCTTTGCTAAATTATAGTTTTACTCATTGATTCTAGAGGTCTCTCTGTTCTTAACATGACTTAATAATCAGGTACTGAGTGTGATATTGTTTCAAAATGTCTTATCTGACTTGCTTCAAAGGAGAAACGATGCAGAATAAAATTACATCCTCCTTTGCATTTGTTTTGAACCTTAGGTTTTTGTCTTTCCAGGCAAAATATGACTTCACTACAAAATTGCATCAGAATGATTATACCAGCACGGTATAACTGAAGTAATGGATACTTTGAATCAGATTTAGCAAGACAACAGCACAGCAGTACCATACTCCTGTTTAAAAGCAAATGGATAAAGAAGCAAAATGATAATGATACTATAATTACTTTTTAGGAGGATTAATATTCCAATGCCTGAACACATGAATCTAATAACACAACTTCAATTAGAAAACATTAAACAGTGTCTAATGTCATAACCTTACTCTCTCCAATGTAAGGAAAGACAGGTTCTGCAATTGTACTGGATTATTTTTCCCAGTCTATGTAAAAAATATAATACAAGAAAGAAAAAGCTATTTTTAGAATCATAATGATAAACAATCCCTCATTTAAGTAAATTCTATTTGAAACATTTTCTAATCTGTTACAGAGTAAAATCTTTTCCAGTACTTCATGCTGTAACAGCAGGCTGTCTTAGCTGTTAAGTGTATTTTTCTTACTGCAGTCCCAACATGTGATAACCCCAGTGCTAGCCAAATTCTGTACAGGTCTGAGACTGTTACTAGCAATTTTGTATTCCATAATATATTAAGTTCCAGATAGTTACTGAAATCACAGATAACTGTGGTGCAAATCAAAAGCAATTTTGCAGCAATTACTTCTCTTATCTATTGTGTTTTAAACACAATTTCACTTTCAAGATGCATCATCTGTGGAAGTCATGGATTGTGACAGAGAAAAAAACTATTAGCTTTTAAAATTTCAAGCGGCAGGACATGCTTAAAAACCAGCACTAAAATATATTTTTTCTGCCTTGCATTTTATGTATAAATGCTTATCCAAATATTTTATTACTTTTCTGTCATACTAAAAGTATAAGCACTTTTATTTTCATAAATAAAATTAAGAAATAAATGCAAAATTGTGAAGACTCTTTGCCAGTACACAGTAAAACACAGAACGAGAAACTTTGGAATCTGCCCGTGAATTTACTTGCCAATCAGTATTCTATTCTTGTATTCTACTCTAAGTTCTGCAAAAGCATTGTTTAAACATGTATATGAGAAAAAATTGAATCATCTCCAAGTCAACATCTGATAACTTTAAAAAAAAGTTCACCAATTACAGTGAACTTAACTGTAACAGGGAATGCAATCAACTTGTGATCACTGGCCTCAGAATTATGGGCAACGTGAAACAAAAATGTTTTGTTTTCCTGCCAAAGTTAAAAAAAATGTGGTTGTATGTTTACTGGCTTTTCTTTAAGGTTTGCGATTAATGAGTAAGATGTAGAATATTACAAAAACATCTCTCAGTTCAGATATAAGATCTTGGGTAAAAATCACCAATTAATTCAACAAATGCATTTTATTTATCTCAATCATGAACTGCTTTATTCTATAAAAAATAATCAATGAAAATATACCCGTATGTGGTAACATTCTCTGGCTCATTCAGCATCTCACCATCATTTCTACCTGACTTAAAAAATAATAATTAAAAAAAAAGTGCTAATTGAACATTCCAGGACTGCGAATTCACAGAAGACTAAATGTTTACAAGAACACATTTTTCAGCCTAGGTTTTTCTCTCCCATAAGCTTCAACAACCATGTACTCTAACACTAACACCATGCACTAACATCTAACTCCTTAAGTTTGGATATCATTCAGCTTAATCAGATTCTTATTTTTGGAAACTATGAGAAGCTACCACCAGTAAGAAAAGAATTCAGCAATTGAGTCTTCTCTCTTTTACAAGTGATTTTAATTTGATTTCCAATGTCTTCCATGTCACTGACTTAGCACTGGAAACACAACTCAAATTCCTAGGACTAATTACTTGCTGGCCTTAATGCACAACAGCACACTGCATGCAGAACATGCAACTGAAAACAAACAGTTAATTGTGTGGTTTCAGAAACCAACACAGCAACAGAAGTGAAATCGTGAAGAACAAAAATGCATCCAAGCATCTTAAAATGAAAGAATGTTTCATTTGTACTGTGACCTGGCCTTCCACATACAATAAGGAGACAAAGTTGTCATTGTTAATACAGAAGAGCACCTTACAGACACACTGGAATATGCCTTGGCAACGTCTTCAATAAAGACACAGAGGAGCACGTCCAAAGAAGGGCAACAAGCTGGTGCAAAGTCTAGAGGGTAAGTCATGTGAGGAGTGGGGATATTTACCCTGGAGAAAAGGAGGCTCAGGAGAGACCTTATGGCTCCGTAAAACCACCTGAAAGGAGGCTGCAGCCAGGTGGGGGTCAGTCTCCTCTCCCAGGCAACCAGTGACAGGACAAGAAGACATGGCCTCAAGCTGCACCAGGGGAGGTTCAGGTTGAACATCAGAATTCCTTCATGTAAAGGCTGGTTAAACATTGCAATGAACTGCCCAGGGAGGAGGTGGAGTCACCATCCCTGGAGGTGCTCAAGAAATGACTGGATGTGGCACTTTGTGCCAGAATCTGGTTGTCAAGGTGGTGATCAAAGGCTGGACTCAATCTTAGAGGTCTTTTACAACCTAAATGATTCTGTGGTATTTTCAGATTAATCCCTGTACATATGACAATGCTGACTGTTGTTTTAGTTTTGAAGGTTATTATTTAAAACAATTTTTAATCTACCTGTTAAAAAAAAGTTCTGTTCTTTCTTATGCTAACATGCACAAATATGTTAGAAACTGAAAATCTTAGGAAAAGACAGGGTATCATTCTCAAATAATCGAAAACGTCATTATTTAACTTTTTGCTAAAAAATCTTGATTTCATTAGCATTTTAACTGTCATAAAGATTCTGCCATTCTCTAATCTAAAACAAAACAGGAGGAAAAAAAATTTGTCTGCTACTTCCTTCTCTTTACCTATTTCTGATTAATATTGTTTGTCATAAGTAATAAAATTAATAATCAGTAACTGTGGGACTTCCATCAGTCCCACAAGCACTGCTGTATTACCTCAAAGAAATATTTCAACCACACCCACAAAAACAAATGTAAAGTAGATTGATATATTTATGGCATGCAAAAAAAAAATGAACTGCCAGCTACAGTGCACTTTGAGAAAAATCAATACAAACCAGTCAGGCTGCTATTCTGTCAAAAGATACGGCGTAAGTGACTTACCAGCCTGTTTGCAGAACAGATTTCCCCTTACTAGAAACTGACCTGGGCAAGAAGTTGAAACCTATGTGTTTGCACTTTAACAGAAATGTTGTAAGTTAATTATAACCACAAAGGGTTATATACATCAAGGTTTCTTATCATTCATGTCAAACAAAAGACTACATTTTATTTGAGAAGTTTAACTACACAGAACTTATACAAGTTCAACTTCACAAGGAAACGTAACTGCAAGAAATTCCTGACTGTTCCAGCAGAAATTGATACATGAAACAGAATTTATTCCTTCTATTCCACATACACAATTACAGGAAAGACTGCTTTCTAGTCCCAGTTTTCCCACCTGTATAACAGGAACGGTATTTTCAAAGTACTGTCAGGAAGTACTTTGAATTAAAACTGGTAACATCCCTGAACTGCAGGATTAATTCCTGAAAGACAATGCAAAGCACATTCAATTTTTATCTTGTCATTACAGGACTAACGATACTATGCTCAAAACTTACAGTGAATTTTGCCCTTTCCTCCATCACCTCATAGCCCAGAATAGTAGGTGTGGATGGTCGATCTTCCCAGCTCCTGGAATCTTCATTCTGCTCTATCTCTTCTACAGGCTGAGTACAGTATTCTATGGATGTATCCAGACCTGTAAATTTAGTCCTAACAAGTGGACTGCTACACGCAGATGACGTGGAACCAATCTGGTCAGGCACGCTCATTTTTTTAAAACTGTCAACTGTAGAGTCCTCCAGCTGTCCTTTTGAGGAGCTCGAACTCGTTGAGATGCTCCCAAAGGAAGAACTTCTTTGGTTTCTGTTTGTAAAGCTGGATGATGAACTTCCAATAGGAATAGGAACAGGAACGTATGGTGTTGCCATCCTTCATGGAAAAAAAGCCCTCCGTTTTTGGTCCAAGAATTTAAACTTCATTTGCTGTATAAACCATGTTTCCTCTTGTTTTCAGGAACAATACCTGCAATTAAGGACAGAAAATACTGCTGTCATTTTAAAGTCAAAGCAACACCAAGAGCTATGGAAAAAAGTCTGTATTAGCTCTGAGATGGTACACAGCAGTACTGATGGTAAAACATTTTCACAAGAATTTGGCCTCATATAAAATGGTGCTTTTAGGTTGTAGCTCAACCATTTGACAGACAGCTTAAAAGAGTTCTGTCTTCCACAGCTATTAAAATTAAAATGGCAAAGAGGTAAAGCAAGATTACAAAAGAGAAAAAATGTCATTTAAGACTCAAGTGTTACATGGTTTTATCCAAAGAGTCAGCAATTTTTTGGCATGTAAGAAGTAGCTTCAGTGAGTGTTTCATCTAAACAGTACAAAGGGTTTTCTCAGAATTGGTTCTGTAAGACATCCACTGCAGACTATGCAAGCCAAATACACAGGCAACAAAATACATGACGTGAATCAAAAGACATGAAAATAAACAACTTAGGTGAAAACATACTTGCATATTACACATTCACTGAAGTACAACGGATCTGTTTTCAATGCAAAATATTTTTTCAAAACAACTCTGTTGTATATAATGCTGCAGACATTTGTCACAACGTTAAATACGCACATTTTCTGGAGCCTGAATTGGAGCAATTAAGTTTTACAAGCATGCATATCAAAAGCAGGGCTGTTACAGCAGGTAGTTTTCCATTCCAGAAAATTCAAATGGAAAAAAAAATGCACAGAAAAAAGACAAAACCATTTCAAACGAATTTTTTGTGTGCATGTGTACACATTTCTGGAAAAAAAAAAAAGCAAAATAAAATTAAGACAGCAGTATCAAATTGCCAGAAAAGCACCATCTCCTCATTTTAACAAAGTACCCAAAGAAGAGCTCTTATGAGATGCAAATTAAATGCCACCTCTTTGGATTAACAGGATTTGAGCCATGATCCATTTCACCCAGGAATAAACCAATCAACCAGGAGGCTGCAGGAAGCTGTGAAATGGGAAACCACCAACCTGATTCACATCAGACAATCAATCACCTACTGCAGCAAAACCAAATGAGATTCCTAATTGTGAGGGTGAAGCAATGCTTCCACTCTCTTGCTCTCAATTAGTCCTAGAGCACATAAATAAAGACATACATTTTAAATGAACCAGCATGAGCAAGACTGAAAAATTCTCTTGAACAAATTCCTTGAGTGAAGGAAAAAACAAACTTAGTCATCCTTTCAGCTACATCAGGAAGTCTTCACATATTCTTTGTCAGAAAGCTCAGTTAACTCGACCAGGAGAACAATTTCAAACTGGCAATCATTTCTTGGGAACATCTCTGCTTCACTGTGGAATGAGGCTGGACATTCAGCAGCATCTGAGGGAGCTGAAGTGTCAATACCATAAACCCCTGCTGATTCACTCAGCTGGTCAGGGATGGGATTTGAAGTATTCAGCAGCTTCTGTTGCAGCACAGTCCTGTGCTGGGTTGTGTGAGTGAAGCCATGTGACAGACATCTGACCTGCTTCAGCCTCACTTAGTGTGAGAGAAGCAAGGCACACCTGTCTCAGAGACAAGATGTTCTCCTGGAGCTACACCAGATCTAAATCCCTTTCTCAGTAAGAAAATCTATTTTCTGCCTTGAACAATAAGATCTGCAATATTTCTTTCTTTAATGCAAGGCGTGAAGCACTGTATGATAAATTTTCTCTAGCAATATTCCCTAAACAAATAAGTATCTAAATGAAACACTAAAAAAGCTAACTCCTTTTTCACTTGCCACTTCAGTGACTCTTCCATGTTACCAGCACAAGGAATTAAGAGAGTATGACCTTAAACAGTGTCCCACCTAGCTATGTCTTGGGAGGTATAGGATTAAATTCCTGTAAACAGAAGAACCTAAGTGACTCCAGACTGCAAAAAAATCAAATGATCTATATGTAAAGAGTGATTATCCTCTGTTGCATGACTGCAAACCTGGAGTGGAAAATAAGCTCGCATCTTAAGGAATCTGTTGAAGTTAACTTAGGAGTTTGTGGAACTTTAAGATGCAAAAAAAGCTTGTGCTTTTCATCACTTTATGAAAAGAACCAAACCAAATCCAAAACGCTACAATGACATTTTCACCAGTTACAATACTTGTGAATAGCCTTTCCTAGAAGAACTTCTTGCTTGTAAGTGAAAATGCCAGTCAACAACTTACTATCTTGAGCTTGTTTACTTACTACATATTGCTCTTAAATGAACATAAATTTCTGAGCAGCTGCACCAATCTAGCAAGCAAGAGAGCTCAACACAAACCATCCTGAGGATAAAGCCCTTGGTGTTGAGAGGCCAACACCTGTGCTGTGCGTGCTTCAGCAACTTTCACTTCAGACCAGCTCTAATTTGGTACCACTGCCTGGATACTTATTAGCAGCTGGACTATACTAAGCCTGCTCCCAGGGTACATTTTCTGGTTTAGTTTCTTTCATACTCTGTAAGGACACCCCAAATTGTGAGTCAATGAGTATTAACGGTGATGATGACACTATTCTCTTCTGAAGGACATTCTTGACTCAGTCTGACATGGTAAACATGCCCACAGACAAATAAAAGGGGCTGATACTACCTGTGTCACACACAGATTCCTCTAACTTTGAAGAGTAACAGGAAAGTATTCTCTGAGTAACAGAAATGTCAGTTCAAGTGAGCAAATGGCACATGGCTTCACTTAACCTGAATATTTTTTTTTGTAGAAGTTGAAAGAAACATACCAAAAATACTACATTACCAGACTCACAAATACATATATATTCCTAAATAAAGATGTAAATCCATCTTCAACTGTAGAGGTATCACAATTTCCTAGTGTGTAAAATATTCACATGCTATGAGTTACAACAGGGTTCAAAATCCCAACAATCTGCACTTTATAAAGGCTACTGAATATTAGAAAAAAAAAAAAATACAACGCTCAAATGAGGGTCACAACCCTAGGAATCCAGCCTTACCTATGAATATAGTTTACTGCCAATTCATGCAATAAAACTGCAAAGAATTTTGTTAAAAAAATCCTTTTAGACAAACCACATCACTCCCTACTTACCTTGGTGCAGCAAGGAGGGTTTGTGTGCTCAGTTTGCTCCTACCCCAGCTGCACAGAACCAGCAGAATCATTGCAGCACACTAACTTTAAGAGCAAACTACTCATGACACCTATGAGATACCCCAGAGACTGCACTTTCTTGTTTAGCTATTTACTTGACTTTCTGCAAGAAATTTTCTTCCCGTTTCGAGCCTGTTTTTTGTTTAGTTTGATATTCAGCTGTGAGTGAAGAACGAAAAGAGAAGGAAGAGAACATTTGCTGGAAGCCCTGAACTGCAAGATCTGAAACAGGATAGGACAGTCCCGGGAACCCGGCTGTCACATGCTACAGGAGCAGCGTGACACCAACTTATCCCGGTGTTTACAACAGCCACCTCCCTTTTTGCGGGTGAAGCAAATAGGCTGTAATAAAATCACTCATAAAGGGTTTGCCTGCAGCTTGCATCTATCGCAGTTCCAAACCTTTTTAAGCTAATGTTTTGTATATTCAGTGAGAAACACGTAAGCCACGCGATTCAAGGATAATAGATTAGAAACAAAACAATCCGTACTTAACAGCTGTAATTGGATTTAGAAGACTTTTAGCTATGCAATACTATTTGTGATCTGGTTACATATATTGTGCCTCTGTTTGGACAACGCAGACAAGCTGATCTCTCATGTTTAGGGTTTAAGTGCTACTGAGGAATGTCAGCTGAAGAACAAGTAGAATATATAAAGAAACAATTTCCAGACTTAGGCTTCATGATTTTTTAAACAATCGTTTTGTGCAGACTTCAGCCAAGTTACCTAACAAAATTTTTTACCTGCTTATGAACTCGAAATGGGAGGGCTATTTATCACACCTCACACACACAGAGGAGTAATTCCTGCCCCACAGAGTCTGTTACGGAACTAGAAACAAGCAGGTACCTTGCTCCCAAAACCCGCACATCAGGGAGCGCTACTTTTGACTACGACCTGACGGTTCTGAAACCGAGGAGAACGAAACCAGACCGGCCGGCACCGCTGGGGCAGCGCCCGGCCCGGCCCCGCCGCTGAGGGGCCGCGCTCGGGGAGCGCCGCCGCCGCTTTACGTAACTCCAGAGGCGGCCCCGAGCCCGTGACACCGGCGAGGCCCGGGGAACCCTCCCGGTCCCTCCGCACGGCTGCGGGAACCGGCCGAGGAAACACCTGGAGGCGCGGCGAGGCCCCGCCCCGGGGAACGGCGGGTTCCGTACCCACCGTCCCGCCCGAGCAGGACGGGAACCCGCGGTGCCACCGCCCGTGGCAGCCTCCCCACAGGTGCGCGGGAGCTGCGACAGCTGCGCGGAGGCGGCGGGGGCCGTTCTCGTCCGGCGCGGGACGGGCAGCGGCGAGGTTCCCCTTCCCCGGCCTTCCCCGCGCGGACTGCCCAGTGCCTCACTCTCTCCCTGCCAGCCCCGCGATTCCCGGTGCTGGCGCTCCCGCCGCCGCTGCCCGAGCGCACAGCGGCCCCGCTCACCTGCTCCCGCCGAGCTCGCCCAACTCCGCCGCGCCACCGCCGCGCCCGCCCCGCACGGGGGGCGGGGCAGGGGGAGGGGCCTGCCGTAGCGGTGGGAGGGGCGGGGCCGCGCAGGGACTACAAAGACCGGCGTGCCCCGCCTGCTAACGCGAGTCTCGCTTTCCGGTGCGTGGGGCGCGGTGCGTCTTGGAGTTTGTAGTTCTTTGGTGTGGCGGTGTAGTCGCGCGGGATGGGGCTGCCCCCTGAGGGTGGCTGTGTCTCCGTGCAGGGAAGGAAGGCGAGAATATTCATGGTTCCTGGGCAAAGGAAAGCCCCCGGCCGCTGCCAAGTGTGGGCTCTTAACGTGGTTTCACGTAGCCCTACCATAAAGCCCCACTGTACCGCGAGTTGTCTGCGCAGGGCAAGCGCAGCGGGAGCGGTGCATCGCCGCGTGAAATTCCACAGATCAAAATGATCTGGGGATTTCCTGGATGGAAAGCGCCGTTCTTAAATAGTAGTGGGAATAAATCAGTGTCTCGCTATCTCATAGTAATTTAGGGTACGTAAGCAGCAATGTGTTACTCTGGAGAAGGTGAAAGCAGCACAATTTTTTGTTAAAAAGTGCTGTTTCTTCACGCGTTTTATGTTCTTTATGCATAATTTTAAAACACAATACCCGCTGTCCGAGATCTCTCCTGGGTTCACGGCTCTGGAAAATACCGCACCTCTTATTTGTGCTGCACAACTCCTCTGCTTGCATATCATAAAGTCAACACCTTTTGCAGGCCAGGGACACACAAACAGCATGGCAAAACCCCAGTAGGTGATCCGGCCTGTGGCTGCAAACAGGCCTGAGGCATTGCCCATGTCAGTAAATACTGCCCTGGGGGCTAATGTTAACACTGGAGTGAAATTCTTTCCTTGGGATTACATTCTTAGCATGTTAGGGATTTTTCTTTTCTGTGCTTAATATATATATA
>VWYO01000316.1:388695-437176 GCA_013400275.1 Rhadina sibilatrix
TTTTTTTTTTTTTTTTTTTTTTTCTTTCTGCTCTCTCATAGTGTTTCAGCAGCACAGTGGACTGTCTGGAATTAATTTTGAACTTAGTGGTTTTTCTGGATGCTAGTCTTTCAAGAAATAGATTTGGCAGTGTAGCTCAAATTAATCATGAGTAGAATTAATACATTCAAAGAGTATTTGTGAATGACTAGTTCAGAAGCCATGCAATGGGAACTTTTTCAGATCCAATTCTATTTTAAATATGTAGTACTGGGAAGAGACAATGCACTGGATTTTAAAATGCCATATTAAATCTGAGGAAATTGATTAATTTACATTTTGAAAATTGCACTGCCAAACCAGATACGCTGAGTGTATAATTATTATGAACTTTAAACTTTATCTTTCTTAAGATGAAAATATCCTTTAACACAGAGCAGCAGAAAACAAAAAAATTAGAAGCAAGAGAATTCTAATTTCCACTTGTTCAGAACACTTCTTTTTTTTTTTTTTTTAATAATAGTTGATCATGTTTGATCATTACAGTAATTTAGTTGCATATTCTATGTTGGAATTTATTTAACTGTAAATAGTTATTTATAAAGTTTCCTACCTATATTACACTCTTAAAAAAAAAAAAAAAAGGAGGGTTATAGAATTATTTGACAGTTAAAAGTGCATATTTTGCAGTTTGCTAGTCTCCTTTCTTAACAGTTTGTGACATGATTTTCTTGCAGCGCTTAACATAATTTTTTAAGCAGCCCGCAGGTGATAGTGAGGTCAGTTTTCATAATGAGGTCAGTCAACTGACCAGGAGTCCTATCCCATACCCTTTGAAAAGAACAAGATCTATTTTGTTACAGTGAGCAGGTGTAGGAACAAGGCGTGAGGCTGAACTTCCTCTGTCATTTGGACATTCCAAGGAAGTCAGTGGGATTTTTGGCTGCTGAGGAATGTGGTCTCATTGCCTTCATGTCACAAGGTTCTATCCGCCTGCAAAATCATCAGGAATGAGTCTTGGTTCACTGGCTGGAGAGAAACTATGCAGGGCTAAGGTAAATTAAAATTGGGTCTGTGCTCTTCCTGGTTTTCTCTTTGTAGTTGTTCTGCCCTGTGTGCTCTGTCTGTGGCAATCCGGCTTTGAGAAAGAACAGCTTTGCCTCGGCTGCTTGTGTAAGCAGAAAGGGCTGTGACTCGCATCGCAGGCGAGATGAGCCACCCTGTGGCAATACCCTGCAATTCGCCTTTATTGAGGCGAGAGGACCACAAAACTAGTTGCTGAATGAGTAAAACAGTATTTGCTGGCTTTTTTTAAAATTTTATTTTAATTTTTTTTTATTGATACCAGATGTCACGTGTGTTCTGCCCCCATTTGCTAGTTATTTAGTTTTACAGAGGATTGGTATATGTATGTTATAGGCCTGATCCAAATCTGTGCAGCCATTGTAATCCCGTGTGCCAAAACCATGATTTTTGCTGATGCTGGCTGGCTGGCTCACTAGCTTAATTTAACCTTGATTATGGGCTAGGGCTTGTAGAATCAGGAAAGCCTATTAATGTAAGAGAACTTTATGCAACCTCTGTGAACTTCCCAGCACTTTCTCTGCTGGGAGGAAGAATGCAGGAACTGCTAATTGTGTAACACTAGTGGTTCAGCAATGCCACCTTCTGTTGTAAAAGAATAAAACCCAAAAAAATAATCCTTTAGGTGAGAACACTGGGTTAATCTTATAAAATTAAATGCAGCTTCTTTTGTTCTAGTTGCACCTGCCTCCATGATCCTGTGAAACACTGAAGGCAGACTTTCAATCAAGTTATAGGATTTAGGTACTCAAATCTAATTGCATTTCAATTGGATGTAGGTACTTAAATTCCATTGTAGTTTAGAATGCAGGCATTCAATCCTGTTATATTCCAATGGGATTTGGACCTTTCTCTCTCACGATACTATGAAATCTGTGATTTGGAGAATCACTCATGGATTTTTTATTTTATTTTTGATTTTTGAGGTTTTATGACAGAACAGCCAATTTGCTTTCTCAGCTATAGAGCCTTCAGTGTTAGAAGTGATGGAGCTTCTTCTAAAGGCAATCCTTTAATTCCTTCCAAATTCTAAAAACTGCACAACTTTAGAACTCTACAGCTGGATATTTTGAAAGTAGACTTAAACATTGAAACTGGGAATTTTATACTGGCAGGAATTTCTTGCAGGTATCCAGATCCTAAGCTGTGATCCTTGCAATACTTTCAGCAGTTGCCCTGTCATACTAATGCCTCCACTTCAGAGAAAGTGTATCAGTGTCTGTGGATGTTGTATTTTAATACTTCCTGTGCCTGTGTGATGTCAGCATTTGTTCAGAAGGACCTTGGTTTTTGAAAAGCTAAAAAACCATGACCTTTTTCATACATCTTTTGAGAGCTCCTGTCCTTGGGAGGTTGTAATACCCCATTTGAGATGTCCAGAAAGGACTTGGGGAAAGGTAAGAGACAGGATTTAGATTCCATTGTGGGCTTGTTCCTTGCAGGTTTGGTCTGACTCTCTGTGATTCACTGCTCTGTGGCTGACTTTTCAAGTTTCTTTTGAAATCATTATGGAGCACCTTGCCTATGCAGTGTAGGCTCCTGGAAGCCTGCAGTCGTTGTTTAGAGTTTAAAGTAGCATGCTGAAGACTAGGCTTTCCCAAAGTCCGTTTTTTCTTTGCTGTAGATCTTTATGGTTTCTCACTTGGGTTTTAAATTTCAGACTTGACCCCTGACCATGACTTTAGATGTGGGAGACTGATTACCTCTATGGCACCTAATTGATTAGGTTAACTGATCTCCCAGTCTGGTAACACCTGTATAGTATCTTCTGATGCTTGTCATTAACTCTGCTCATAATATCCTGTTATACCTAAATTGGTTCCAATGTGCTATAATGATAATGGTCCATTTATGGAATAAAGTTAGACTCGATAGACTTTTTGTGGAATAACAGGTTCAGATGTGGGGTTCAGCTGTTGTGTATTATTCTGGGCAGTTCACTGAGTTGTGAATGAGACTTAACAATTTTCTGTTCAGGTATACCTGTTGTGCTTCTCTCTTAGATGGGAGTCCTCAAGTAAGAAAGCAGAAGCCTCTAAGGAATTAAAAAAATTCTGCCTTCCAGAGGCTAGGTCTACTTTGAATTATAAGGAATATTTCTCGCAGGGATTGCATCTGGGTACTGCAGTGCCTGACTACCTTGACAGTGAAAGAAATTTTTCTACTATCTAATCTGAATCTCTCATCTCAGCATAAGGCCGTTCCCTCTGTTCTTGTCACTGCATGTTGCGTGGGGGAGACTAGTCCCCACCTCACCACAAGTTCCTTTCAGGGCGTTGCAGAGAGCAATGAGGTGCCCCTTGAGTCTTCTTGAGACTGAACAAACCCAGCTCCTTCAGCTACTTCTCATAAGGCTTATTTTCTAGACCCTTCATGAGCCTTGTTGCCCTTTGCTGGACGCACTCCAGCACCTCAATGTCTTTTTTGGAGTGAGAGGCCCAGAACTGGACACAGCGCCTGAGGTGCAGCCTCACCAATGCCAAGTTCAAGCAGATACTCATCTGCAAATGGAAAGCTGAAATTGTTCAACCTGGAGAGGAGCAGGTTCAAGGATGCCTTGTCCATGTGCAGAAATACCTGATGGGAGTGTGCAAAGAAGTTGGAGCCAGGCTTTTCTCAGTGGCTCCCAGTGACAGGAAAAGAGTCAGAGGGCACAAACGGAAATAGAGAAAATTTTGTCTGAACATAAGAAAGCACATTTTTATTGTGAGGGTGATCAAACACTGGAATAGATTGTCCAGAGAAGTAGTTGCTTGATGATATTTAAAACCTGACTGGACACAGCCCTGAGCTACTTGCTCTAGCTGACCCTTCTTTTAAGCTGGGGCTGGACTAGATGATTTTGAGAGGTTCCTTGCATCAGCAACCCTTCTGTGATTTTGTGAGCTTAGAGACCCTCCATCCTGCTGTTGCTGAAGAACAAAAAGGTACCAGCACTGTTTCTATTTCTGTTTTCTTAAAAGTATCTACTCTTCAAAGAATATGGGAGAAAAATTGTTCTCATTTGCTGTTGTGTGATGAAATAAAATTCAACTTGTAGCAAGTTGACAGGTAATCTTTGAATGTACTTTCTGATACCTTTTTTTCTGAATAAGGTACTTTTTTCTTGCCTTCTTTTTTCTTCCCTGTAATCATTGTGAAAAGAACATTATAAGGAAAACCCAGGCAGTAGAGAATAAGGAATTATTGTTAATTTGGTAGACTACATGTTGTCTTTTCAATCTAAATAAAAGTGTTATGACAGGGATTACAGGCATTTAGACTGAGGGGTCATATTAATATACAATAGTGAGTTCTTTACATGGCTGTGACACGTCAAATTTAAAAATAGTTGGTTTGCTCTTAGCTAAAAGTAGTGATTTTAAATAGTCTTGGTTTTACATCATTGAACCATTTGCTTGCTTTTGCTGCAGGGAACAGGTGGTTCTTTCCCTTAATACCCTTTTGGATGCAATGGTGCCCTGGGTTTTAATGTGATGTGACAAAGCTTCTGGTCCTTTGATACAGCTTTTTCTTGAAGGTTTTCGTTTTGCTTCCTAATGCTCTACAGCTTAGTGTTTTGTATGGTACAGTGTATATTAGTATTGATTTGTGAGAGTCTGAAAAGTATTTCTTTCTCTGTGGGGTAAGGAGAAGAAACTTGGTCTTGTTAAAACATGAGCGGACACACAAGTGGGACAGGCTGTTAATTATTTCCAGTGTTTCTCTGTGACCTTGCACAAATCACTTAAATTTCACTTTATTGTCAATTCCCAGGTTTTGCTATAGGCTCATTCAGCAAGCTAACAAAGTTGCCCTGAACATAATCTTCTAAATTTGAAAGGCATCACTATTACTCTGCAACTCTGTGTTCTGAATTTAAAGTGATGCTTGTCTTTCCTGCACGAACACAGCTCTGTTACAATGCGCTCCTTTTGCCCAAAATCACTAATACAGCCCTACAAAGGACAGCGTTCATTAACTGTATCCTGAGCACAAAGGATATAAGTTTCATTGTTTTTAACAATAACACAGAAACCTTTCCATTTATTTCCAAAGTTCAAATAGTTGCAGTGGTGTGAAACAGCTTTGTCTAGGAGAAACGTGTCGCATTGATATGGAAATGAGCACACCCTGTGCTTCAGTAAGTGCCAGAGTGGCAATGTTCAGTACTGCCACACTTAAGTAAGCTTCTGCATTGTGCTCAAATTCTGTTCAGCCAGCCAAAATTCTAGCAGCTTTTCCTTCCATGTTAGAAGTAGAGTTTGAAATAATACTGCTATACCTGACATCCACACATGTAAAGTTTGGATAGAATCATACTCGTCTCTTCTTTTTGTGAAGTAGCAATATGGAGTTAGTTTTACATTAATATTATACAATAGTGTACTTAATTTATGGTAAAAACCCTGCAGATAATTTGGATTTCTGGCTTTGAAGAACAAAATCTCTTCTTCAGAAGGACTTCGTTTTCTATTGTTTTCTGTTTATTTAACCTTTTGGTCTCTTTCTATTTCTACTTTTCTTTGTGAATTGCAATTAAAGGATATGTTGCACACTGATATGTTAATTAAGCATTAACATTTGCAGGCTGTTCTAGGGCTGGAGCCTACTGTTTAGTGGTTATTGTTCTTGCTATCTTGCAGAGCCCAAGGTATGCTAAACGTTTGCAGACATCTAAAAACATTGTTATTTCCTGGATGGATTTGTAACTTTATATTGAACAGGAAGTAACAAGTGATGATAAAAACATTTCAGACAAGTTGATAAGAGAGAGCAAGGGTTATCACAGGAAGATCAATCCATTACTTACCTGAGGCCTTGACTTAGAATTTATTATCAGACAGTGTTTATTTGTGATGGATGATTACATGGAGCAGACTTCTCTTAGGAGAGATGAGGTCTAGAGGGAATGCCTTAGCACATCTCAGCTGTGTCTGAGGAAGCATGGTAGGAAACCCCCAATCACAGAAACTTTGAACTAAGGTTGCCTCACAGTGTTTTTTGCACTACTTGTCTTGCTGTCATCAGCACGTGGTTCCAGGGGCTGGAATGCCTATATCCTCTTTCTGAACTGCCCACATGCCTAATTTCCCAGTGAATGTAAGAGTATGGGAGGGAAGCAGAAGTTGGGGTGGCCTCAGCATGCTGGTAGGATACAGCCATGTCTCACACCAAGACTGGGGAAATGAGCCCTGGCACCACAGTTCAGAGGCAGTAGTGGTAATTTCACCTAGAAACATAGACACAGCTGATTACTGGCATATTGCAGCATTCCCCAAAACTCAAGAATTTTAAATCAAGGGGAAATTAGACAATTGTATGAGTGAATAATATCCTTTATTTCCTTATGAGGGAGGAATCTTTAGGATGCCCTTTGAATGAAAACATTGTTGTGGCTGGATGTAATGGGAAAAGCAGGTGTTGCAAGCATAGGGCGAGGTGGCAGAAAACAAGGGTGGATATAAGTAAGCAATGTTAGATGGTGATTTGCTGTCAGAATTGTCTTGTGTATTTCAAAGGAGACATCATATACGATGGAACAAGGGCAATGTTAGAATAATCAGGTTTTAATCAGAAATCAATATTGCCTTTCACCACTACAGGCATTATTACGCACGTCCCCACAAATGCATACTACTGGCATAATTGAAAAAACCCTCTTATTTTGATGGTGTTACTTTCATAAGTGTTCCTAAATGGTCTCATGTTCTTCTGACTCACTGTATGATAGTGAAGTTTTAGCATGAAGACCTTGGCTTATAGGTCCAGAATTGACACTGCAAATTGTTTTATTTTTTAATAAAGATATGGGAAAAAAAGAAGGAAAGTACTTGGAAAATTTGAGGTATAATTTCAGTGAGGTTTTTAAAGATACATTTTAAAATAAAATCTGTAAAAATATGTAATATAATAAGAAGTAAGAAGTGTTCATTTAATCAGCATCCCCTAAGTGTTTTCCTTTGTATATAAAAAGGTTTTAGAAGGGAGTTCCTCTAGTTAAACTATATTATAGGTAATATAACAGGCTTTATCAAATGTCTTTTTTGGAAAAAGAAAAATGTACTTGGAATGGATTCAAGCTATTGTTTTCCCAAATTTTTTTGCTGGGAACCAAACAAGACAAATAGACATAAAAGGGAAGAGAACAACAAAAGCTGATGTTGCACTTTTTATTGTTTATGCTGATTTTTATCTTGCAGCCTTGTGAATTAGAATGACAGGTACACTATACCATCTCTGCATCCAGCCCAAAAACCAAGCTAACCTGTATCAACCACCTTTTAGGGCATGGGTTGACAATGAAATAAAAAGAGGTTCTGTCTTGGTTGACTAAAACAGATTTCCACATAGAAGAAAAAGTGAAATAGGAAAGAACAAAAATAAAACAGAGCAAGAAAAAAAAAATAAAAGAAGAAGAAATGTTACATATAGGACCCAATCCTATGTTCTGGATGGTGTTGCAGATTAATCTAAAGAGCAGTGAACAATTTTGGGACAAAGGGAGCTGGACTTTTCTTACTCTGTGCAATGTAGAACACAGGATTTTACACCACAAGGCTCCTTGCCTGGTATTAAATGGAGCTTTTTTTGGTGTGAAATGAATTGTGTGCTGTACATTGAATGTGGCAATCTGATATTGTGCAAGAGGGATGGTTGAGAGGAAGCATAAATAATAACCTTACTATTTCTTTCTGACATGTAGATCGTGCTGCACATTAGATGATGAAGATATTTCTGTCCTTTGATATCCTGTACTCTCACAACAAATTATCGCACATCAAAGAAATGAGCTCTGAGTCAAAATGATAGTAAAAGTGATGAGCTAGAAAATAATGTAAAGAACTAGTACCTATGAAATTACTGCAAATGTCTGAAGAAATGGGGTAAAGGAAATTGCTCACAAAGTTGTTCAGATAACTTAAGCTGCTGTCTGAAAAATAATCTGGGAGATGACTATTAAAAATGAAATGTGATTAGAAGCTGAAGTTTTTGAAGCATTTTGTATCTGATACTGCATTACAAGCCATCTTTCCTTAACCTCCCTCCCTGATGAAAGTTTTAGAAAGATTGTAGTGAGGGCAAGTAGAGGACAAAAGGATTGCCAATATCTTAAAGCATCTTTTTTTATCTAAATCGTTAGCCCTTTTCCAGCCATGTCAGTTGTGATTTGAAATTGTCACATCACCAGGAGATTATTCAGTAGTCTATTTCGTATGAATTGATTGTTTTGTTCTCCTTCCTGTTAGATATTTAAAAAAAAAACAAAAAACAAAACAAAACAAAACAAAACAAAAAAACAAAACACAAAAAAACCCCAAAATAAAACAAAAAAACCAACCAAAACCCCAAAAAAACCTCCACAAAACCAAACAGATGCCCTGGAGTGATAACACCCAATTGATACCAAGGAATAAGCAGTGGTTGAGGATTCATTGCAGAGAGAAAATTGTAGTTAATATGACTGACAGTCCTTTTGGGAAAAAGTTAAGTGAGTGATGTAGAGTGGTGGGGGGGCTTGTCCTTTTTGCTGACTAGATTCTTGTGCCATATGGTCTACTGTCACATCAGTGGAGTGTCTTTCCTACCCACTCAGGAACAAGGCTTCTTATCTTTGTTTAGCTGTCTGTACTTATGTTCAAAGTGGATATCCCTAGTAGTCCATACTAAACAAAAGCATTTTCAGAGGGCATCAGTTTTTCTGTGATAACCTTTTCTTGAGATTCTTTTTGGATCATTTTGCATAGGTTTCCATGTACATAAATGTTGGACTTCAATTCATCCATGGCTAGGTCTCAGTTTTGTTTGTATGGTCAGAGAGGAAATGCATGCAAGAACTCTCAAGTAAAATGACGTATCGGTTAATTTTTTTCATGAGAGTTTAATCCACAATATTAAGAGCAGAGATGAACAGAAGATGTATTATGTATTCTGGGGGGTACTCTTCCTGTTAAAAAAATAAAAACAGAAAAGAAGAATGTGATATTTTAGAGAATGTTAAATATTCATTCTGAAAATTTTAATGATGAAATTCACTTTGAAGGCAGAAAGCAGTGTTTCCTGTTACTTAAGAGCATGGACTTTCCATGACTTCCTGCAGTGAAAGCTTGTCTAATAATAACTTTTCTTTCAGGGGTCTCAAATTAGTCATTGAGGTATCTGTTTCAGTTTTGGAGTCAATGAAGAGGGAAAAACAGTATTTTCTCTCTCCCTCAAAAAATGTTACTTAAGAATTCAGTGTTGAATTACAGGTCAACAGTGGTAGGTATGTGCTGTATGTGCTCAAAGGCCCAGACTAGCACCAAGATCTCTTGAAGTGGGTGTTACAGACTTAGATATCTAACTATCACATTTCTATCAGGCAACAAATGTAAGTTACACATTTTTCAGCTACTGCTTTCAAGCCCTCCATTGTGCTTCCTTTTTGGCCTTAATTTTCCTTTTTTGTTTTTTGTTTTTTAATTTCATTTTCAGACAGAAAATACAGACGAGAAGGGTTACTCTAAGGTGTGCTCTCGGTTACATATTTGGATGTTATGGGAAATTAAAAAACGAATCATTGCCATGTTTTGTTAAAGATCCATGTGTCTGGACCAGATGTTTGTTTTAGAGCCAGTGCTGCTAATGAGGAAAGAGATAACTAACCATAACATGATTGATTTCTGGATGAAGGTCCATCTTTGCCTCTACCCCTAGCAGCTGTATGTACTTTCTGTATTGCAGGGAATTCACATTTTCTGTATTGAAAAGAATGTTATATAGCCTCTCCACTACCAGGACTTAGGGAAGAAAATATGCTGGTAAAGACCAACAGATCAGCACTCTTTCTTTAGGACCACATCCATCCTTATTTATTAAATGTACCTAGACAAGTGAGTTTCTTTGATTATACTTATTTTACTGCTTCTATTGCCTTGAAGTGTGAATTGTGATTGCTTAGATAAATGCACTGAAACACTGTCTGTTCCCACTCTGGCTTTCTGAAATAGCTCATTATGTTTTTCAGTGAGATACTGTTTCGCAATTTGCAGCATCAGTCTCAATTGTGTGAATCTCTACACATATCTCAGCAACCTCTTCAGGAATGATGGGTATGGGTGCCATTTCCTTCTGCTTTCCAACAGTGAAAGAATAATGCTCTCACAAAGCTGTGTAAAATTAGAAGACTATCTTTTTCTGTGCTAACTCCCTATTGTCATGTGTGATTTTAAGTCAGTGTGGTTAAAGAAAAGGATGAGCCATCCCAGCTTTCTGGGTGGTCTGAAAAAATCTGTTGCCCCCCTCAGGTTTTCCATAAATGTACTTGAGCTTTCCTTTAAGTCTCATATCTGAATTTGAGAATCCCTATAAAGGAAAGGAAGATTCAAGAAGTCTCTGAATGCAAGTTTTAAAAGCTGGAAATAGGACTAATGGAATCTCAGTGGGTGTCCCTAAAAGATAACGTAGTAGTAGGTGCTGTGTGATTTGCTGATGGATGCTGGGATATTTACTTAGACTTAGGATCCACCACACCGAGAGCAGATCAATAATTCAAGCACTTCTCCTGGGTGACAAAACTGCTGTCTTCCTGTAGCTGAGTTAGTGCTGAAAGGTGCAACAAGCTAGATCATATATTTTCAATAGGATTTTTAAAATAACAGACAGTAAATTTATTATCTATTTTATAAAGTCGTAAAAAAGGGACAGTGTGTAGTAATTTTCCATCATTTATTTTCAAAAAGGGTTTCTAATGAGAGATTAGCACTAACTGAATTTAATCACACTGGGAAAAAATTGACAATTTTCCAAAACTTTTAGACCTTGTTCATAGTTATTCTACTTTAACACTGTAGATTTCTATCTCACCTGCAGTATGTCCGCTTTTTAAAAAATTACTTATTCCTAAAGATGAGAAACTACCTCCATTATGAACTATAAGTGTTTATAGGCAAAATTTTGAGTCTTGACTAACTAGTCCCACCTACAGAACAAACTTCCTTTTTGCTACAAAAAATTTGTGGTCATATTAACTGTTAGCAATGTAGATTGCTCTCTTTAATCTCTTTCTTCATATTGGCCTATCATAACATTTTCCTGTTCAACAGAAAAAGTTCTGTGATTTTGGAGAGATTGGGGTGGAGGTTTTTTCTGCTAGTCTCATTCTAAATTTATCACCATTTAGTTGCATATGCTTGCTTAGTTTAAAACTCTTTTGTTTTTGATTGCCTTTGCTATCATCTTTGGCAATGTTTTCAGTTAAGTATAATCTGAAAAAATTGCCATTTATCTTTTTGCCTGCTTTCTTTTGTGTTTCTTTTCTAAATTTTAAAACTAAAGTGAAGCAAAATTTACCTGATCTTTAGTTAGGTTAACATCCCAAAAGGGAAAAAGACATTGTTAAATAAATGAGTTCATATTAGTTCTGAGAAAATTATCTTCTGTATCTACTTAATTTGCTTCAATATGTTTGAGTCCATTAAGTTATTTCTATTGGGAAAAAAAACAAAAATGTGGTTTATTGCAGAATAAAAACACTGACACATAGAAGCTTGCATTTGATGTGATTAAATACCCTTTACTTTTTATCCTCCATGCAAACAGAGGATGGTTTCAAGGACCGTGACAGTAAAAACTTGGCACCAGCCAAGTACGTGAAATCGACTAGTTTACTTTTTAAAAGTCTTTAAAGATTTCTGTAGACACTTCTGTACATGTTTCTGCAGGCTGAAATGACTTCTACCTTCAGAAACTTTCTGTAATGGGCCAAGACATCAGGGCTTTTTAGCACTGATAGAATAACACCCTGTCAAATACTTGATGATGGAGGTAAGGTAAGTTGATCACTTAGCTGACTGACCAAGTCACAGTCTTAAGATTTCAGGGTAGAGGGAAAATTGTTGCTTTTGTTAAGGCATTCTCTCACCTTAAGGTGCCAAGAAGTCAGGTGATGTGAAGCCAATCTTTTTAGGAGATAGTTTTTTGCCCAAAGCCACTTATACATTTCTGCCTTTTACTAAGTTCACGCTTAACTCTTTTAACCTAATCTTGCGTATCATTGGTAGAACACAAGCTAATTTTCTTCAGACTGAGTTCTCTCAGGCAGTGCTTATTTTTTTTCAATGACAACTTTCTCATGCTGAGTTTTGAGCCATGCATCTTTGGGCCCCAGTCATGTCTCAGTGCTTATGGTAGCCTTTTATAAAGTTTGTAATAGCACCAGGAAAGCTCCTATGGTCTCAGTGACTCCCACTGGTGGTCTAAGGGTTAGAGTTGCTGCTGTTGTAGGGCATTTTCATTCCCCTCTTTCTCTGCAAAAATCTGCATCTGGACATTTGAACCTCTGATGAAGGAGTGGAGCACTGACTGTTGGGTTCCTTTTATTCCTGTTATTTTGCCATGCACATCCTCTAGTCACTTGACTGTCTGCTATGCAGGCACCACCTGTGTCCATCATTCACACTCTGTACCTTGCTAATGACTGCAGTAAGCATGCACAGCACTGGTTTTGATCTGACATTTGCATCTGTACCCATTTCAAGGTCCTTTTATACTTCCAGAGCAGTGCAAACGGGCAGTAATGGCATGTATCTACAGATTAAGCCCCCTTTAAATAGGAAGGGTTCAGATCTGTCACCCTGACTCATTTCAGGTAATAAAATGCCTTCTCTAAAAGTGCTTCTTGGTTCAGTGTATCTGTTTATGTGACAAAGTGCTGTTTATGTGAGAAAGGGTGACAAAATCAGGGTGTTTGTGCTTGAGCCCGGTGTTAGGATATTAACTCACTCTGCTGCGGAAGAAGAGCTGTCATGAAAGAAGTGTTTGATTCTGAGAGAGAAAAAACAAGTTAGTAGGATAATGCACCTGGAGGAACATAAGCGGTGATTATACTTCATTATTTGTCAATATTCCCCTTCTGTAATCTAGAGCTATGTTGGGAAAATTGGTTGCAGAGCTCAGGATTAACTCTAGTAGGTTGCTGGCATCCAGGTAAACTGGATGGCTTAACTAGTGTGAACTGAGTGTGATTGGTAGCAGGCAAACAGAAGGCAACTTGGTGCAAATGCCTTCTATTATATTTTCAAGGATGTTTCCCGTAGAAGAAAACATTGCTTTGAAATGTATTTGTTTAGAAGAAGTTGCATCCATAGGGCTCATATTACCTCTGAAAACTTGAGACTGAAAGTTCGAGAGGAATCTCTGTGCATAACAGACTCTACACTTATGAGTTACATATTCCCAGCATGCATAATTCTAAATATTGAGTGATGGCAATTACTAAGGGCATTTGAAGAGTGAGACATTGAGGAGTGTTGTCATATTATATTAGTTATGGGTAATAGCTGCTGACTTTGGAACAGTGATGTGAAAATTAGACCACTTCAGAAGCTCAATTTGGAAGCTGGGAGAGTCATGCAAGGTGACAGATCTGTACCAATATAGGAGATGTCTTGGAGGCAGATAACTGCTGTTTCATGCATAAGTAGTCAGAGTCCCAATATTTTTTCTATGCAAATCAATGTCAAAATTCAAGTTAACCTGATTAGGATCATCTCCTTGCAGAAAAGGATTTTCTGTTGCTACATCATAGATAAGAGTTATAATTGCATTTTAGATGGAGAAAAGTTATGAATTCCATCATTTACATAATATGTTGAATCTAGTGGCTCTAGGAAAGTTCTTATATCAGTTATTGTCTGCATAGAACAATTCTCGGTCAGAGAAACAAGTGAGGAAGGTGCTCTTCTGTGAATTTAGGAAGGCAATTTGAATTGGTATGCATGGTGTGCATTTGTGCTGATCCTGCATTATGCATTTCTCATAGATGTATCACTAGCTCACATTTGGTGAGAATACTTTGAACATTCCAGCAAACTGCTTGCTCATCTTTGGTAGTTTGCCTAAAACAGTGTGATCTCCATAGCTAATGATGCTTAAGGTTTTTTGTTGCATCTCATCCCTCATCTACATGGGGTCACCTTTGCCATTTTTGAAGAAAGACTCCCACAAAAGAGGAGTGTTCAGGAAACATTGACAGAAATCTGCAATATTTCTCAGGGAGGAAAGAAGATTCTCTCTAATCTGTGCTATAAGTAATAAAATGTGGGCAGGCAAATAATTTTTCTTCTCTAGGAAAGTTCAAATAAACCGTAAGGGAGATATTATGAACTCATCCAGCATATAAAAACCCTCAGGTTCTCGTTCATTCACAAAGTGACAATAAAGAATTTGTGTCTTGCATATTTATCATTTTTGGATGTCAGAAGTATTGCTTTCTGTTATCGTTCTAAAAGATTTTCTGGTAAACCCCTCACGTCTTCCAAGGAAGATGTGTATTATACCAGGAAAAGAACCCTTTTGCTATCATAATATAATCTGTATTTTAGAATTGAATTAACTGAATTCACAAAAAACTGTTTTTAACATCTGGTTATCTACATTAGGAGTGTTGCCAATGTAAACAGAATTTTCAAATGGGAAAATTTTATTGATATGGAATTACCATGGACGATGTAGTGGTTTCCTGAACACAATAAGTGCTAAGATTTGCATAAACTGTGTCTTGTTAGGAAGAAGTATATATTGCAGTGAGGCTGCTTTAGTAGGTTGTTTTGCTCAATATAGAACACTCAATGGTCTTGACAAATACATAATTTCAAAGTTACTTCCCCTGATTTGTCTCTGTTTGTTACCCCATTCCACCCTTCCAAACTGTGAGGCTCCTACTTCAAGAGTAGATCTAGTGTTATCACCAAAATTAGTCCTTAGCTGATAAATCCAAACATTAATGTGTTGGAGTCCAGGGTATTCCTCTGGAAACCCTGGACAGTCAGAGACCTGTACAGGGGGGTCTGAGAAATGTACAGGGGGGTTGCAGACCCTGGCATAGACCCCAGACAAGCAAGGGCCTCGACTATAGTCCATGGGAAAAGTTACCAACACTACGGGAAGAATTGCAAGCTCTCAAGGGTAATAGAAAATAGTAATATTTTAACATTAAGAATTTTAGAATAAGGATGACCAGAGACAAGATGGAGGATTCTGGGCGTTGCCCTGGAGTCTTCTCCTTCTTCTTCGTCTCCATTTTGCACAGTGATGATGACATTAAGTAGATTTAGAGGGATTGGGTTAGAGTGAAAGGCACCTGTTTAGTGTAAAGTGTAGATATTGGTTCAAAACTGTAAATAATGTTCACGTAATTATCTGTATATAAGATGACAAGCTGGGGGCAGGCGGGCAGTTGTCACCTGTTGCCCATGCTGTCCAGACCCTGGCAGAGCTCAGAGAAAAAGTTTGTGATAAGATAAAATAAACAAGAAGAACAGCCTTGAAAAAGAACATCTAAAGGCTCCTCGTATTTTCTGCGGGCGGCTCGGGGCTTCCCGAGGGCAAAGGGCGAAGACCACCAGAATCTCGGGGGAACAGAGAGCCCCCCGAGATTAATGCAATTTTTTGACCATTGGAAATTATAGAAACACTTTTTTGGATATGCTCTTTCAAAGTAATTTCTTTGCTTTTGTTCCACTGCCACTTTTTGCTTTTGTAAAACCTGATTTTCTTGAAGTGGTCTGACAGAAAAATACATGGGCTGCTGTTTAGATTATTGTTCACATTTTAGGATTAAAATAGGAATGTTATGTTTTAGTGTGCTATCAAATATTTACACTGATACACATCCTTGACTATTAGCCCTTTTTAGGAATGTAAAAAGAGGGAAAAGCAGAAAAATGAACCAACTTTGAATACATGAATTCCTATTGTTATGTCTTGTATATAGCTTCATTCTCTAAGTAGTAAGGGTCATGCTGATAGTAAGTACACAAGAACTGTGCAATTTTTAGCACTTAAAGTAAGGTTTGATTTTGTGTCTTTAGACAGCTCTGGCCCCTATTTCTTTACGTTTCAAACAGACTATAATATACCTAAAACTCAGAAATAAAAATGGAACATAATATGCACTGAAGCTGTATCCATTTTATGACGGTAGGTGTTGGTTATGACAAGATTGATTGTATTGTTACCTGGCCTACTTTTTGTGTAATTTCTGTATTAATTTTCATAATCTTTCCCTTTTTAAGTATTTGTCTAAAAAGAGGTTTAGAGATGAAATAGTGGGGAGAATTTTTTCTTTTCAAAGCAAACACTTGGCTTTTCTCCTAGAAAATGCTACTGGTATATTTATATTTCTCTTTTGATAACTCTGGGGTAGAGGGGTTAAACTGCAGTAAGTCTTTAGTGTATACTGCGTATTGCATATTTAAGTATGTCTGTTCCCTGATAGACCAGTAAGAACCTTAACATTATCAGTTCTGCAGTCTAAAGTTATTTATTGCATTTTTTTTCCATAAGTGAGTGCAGTGATGGTACAATGAAGCTTTTCTTCTGGAATCAGGTTGTTGATTTTTGCCACCATTCGAGAAACTTGAAAACAATAGGAAACTCTTGAATTTGGTGCCTTTGCATGTACTTGGAGAAAGTAATTTTAAATAGAACAGCAGTGTATCATTTTAAAGCACTGAAGAGTAAGTAATACAGAATCAACGAAGAGGATAATCTCTGACATTTACAAATATTTGTAATGGCATTAGTTCCAAATAAACTAGCTGAGGCAATTTGAACCTGTAGACCCGAACAAATAAATAAACATAGCTTGCCATCAGCTTTTTCAGAAATGCACCCATATTGCTGTGGAGCTTTGTGCATCCAAATAAGTAAGGAGATCTACCAGATTTCTCTGGGGCTCCTTTCAGTCAAGACACTGTCTGCTTTATTAGGAAGCATTTCACAAACAGGTAAAATTCTTATGGCACAGAATTTCTGGGCTTTCTGGAATTTGTGCTGCAGTGTTTTAGAGCTGGTCTAAAACTAATGGGTTTACTAAAGACTTGGAGATGGGGCTTAAAGCTGAAATTAGTTTTAATGAAATGTGCCAGATTGGCAGGTCTGGAAATAGTTTCCCTTGCTTGCCCAAGAAATGACTTTGTTCTTTATGCAACTCAGTGCGACGATTAGAATGTGTTGCCAATCTGAGCCAGACCTTTCACTTGATCCCAAACTGACTTTACCAAATTCACTGAACCCAAGCCAATGCTGAAGCAATTTTCCATAAGCTCTGAGGAGTGCAGGAGGATATTAACTGAGCTGTGTATTTTTTAGCATGAGTGAAGTGTTCACTTAGGAAGGAGAGGTAAGCATGGGTGTGTCTGCTTTTGCTTGGCATCTGTCGCCTGCCGGAAGGCCAATGGCATCCTGGCCTGTATCAGGAATAGTGTGGCCAGCAGGACTGGAGAAGTGATTCTTCCACTGTACTCAGCACTGGTGAGGCCGTGCCTTGAGTCCCGTGTCCAGTTCTGGGCCCCTAAATTTAGGGAGAATCTTGAGGTGCTGTAGCATGTCCAGAGAAGGATGATGAAGCTGGTGAAGGACCTGGAACACAAGTCCTGTGAGAAGTGGCTGAGGGAGCTGTAGGTCTTCAGCCTGGAGGAAAGGAAGCTCAGGGAGACCTTATCACTCTCTACAACTGTGTGAAAGGAGGTTGTAACCCCATGGGGGTCAGTTTCTCCTTCCTGGAAACCACCAATAGGAAAAGAGGACATAGTCTTAAGCTACAGCAGGGGAAGTTTAGGCTGGGCATTAGGAAAAGGTTTTTCACAGGAGGAGTGATTGGGCATTGGAATGGACTGCTCAGGGAGATGGTGGAGTCATCACCTCTGAAGGTGTTTAAGAGAAGACTGGAAGTGGCTCTTAGTGCCATGGTCTAGTTGACATGGTGGTGTTAGGTCACTCAGGTTGGACTTGATGATCTCAAAGGTCTTTTCCAACCTATTTGATTCTGTGTGAGTCAGCAGTCTGAGGACCAAAGGGGCTTGAAGACTAATATGCAGACATTGCAGCATGTCATGTTCAGAGACTCAAGTGTGCAGGGTGAGGGTGACCACTAGCAGAGATCCTTCATAGCACAATAGGCATCAGGGTCCCAAGTTCCTGCATCAGCAGTGCTCCTATAACCTCTAGCCCTCCAAACTCAACTCCAAACCCTAAATATTTGCCCTGAGAACCATCTAAGTTTTAAATTAACCTGATGTGGTGTTTAAAACTAAAAGCTTGATTTAAAAGTAGGGAATTTACAGAAGCACAACTGAGAGTTAAATTTGTCTTGTGAGGCCTTTATTTCTGGTAGTAATGTTTAAGATGGAAACAACCCAGCTTGACTTCCTGTTCCCCAGAGTGAATTTGTAGGCCTGAGATTTAGAAGAAAAAGTAATTTTGCTGGTATACTGAGATATTTAACCTGCAAATCTATAAGAGAAGACAAAAATGCAATTCTCACAATGCTTTGGCTGCATTTATTTAGAGGAAAACCACATTTAGAAACTAGAAACAGTGCTAAATGCCAGTTGTAAGATGCATGCTTTAGAGCTGATTTCCTGCTACCATCTGTTCTGCAACAAAAAAGCAGTCTCAGTTTCTGGGTCAGACAAAAGGCTCTGGTAGTAACTTTGTACTTGGAGGATGTCATGTGCTTTAAACCAATTCACTCCTGTGGTGCTGTGCAGTAGGAGGTCATCTGAGAAGTTTAAGATAACCCGGGACAATTTAAATCACACAGTTTTAGCAAGGGTCTGTTAGTTTTAAGCACTAGCACAATTTGGGCAAGAACTATGTGTAGATTGATTCTTCAGGGTTAATGCACATCTCAGTAGGACCTGGAGGCTTGCTGGAAATGGTTTTATGTTTATTCTTTTTTAAGACTTCTTTATAAAAGTTTCTAATTGGGTGATACTTTCTGGTTTATACCAAACTTTTGTAATGTTGAAATTTAGAGTACAGAATGATCATCCATGCTGTCTGTAATTGCAACTAGAGCCTCTTGGAATATGAATCTGTTGTCCCATTCTCTATGTTATTGTTTTAATGAATAGCAGCTTTTTGTAAAAGATGTCACACCAGTAGTCTTTTGAATTAACACATACTATAGATTCAAAGTTTTTCAGTCGAGTTTTTATAGATACCTGAAAGGGCAAATTATTTCATTGCCACAGTGTGTGATCTAATGGTTTTGTATGTATGGGGTTTTGTGGGAGCTGAAAGACTTGCTTTTTGTTACCAACTTTCTGAAATTACTCTTCTGACCTTTTTTTTTTTTGTCCTGTTTTTGTTCTTTTTTCAAGTGAAGTTGATATATTCTTCATTTAAAAAATATATAGTAGCTGTTAAAGATTTTCATTTGCTGGACTACTGCTTTATCAGTTGTAGTTTGGGTTGTTTAGAAAAAACCCAGGAGATCAATTTTTAAAAATATCACCACTTTGGAAATGAATTTTGAATATTCTAAAGATGGAAATGTCTTGAAACAGCCATAAGAAAAGCCACCACCACTGAATGAGGATCTAGACTTCCTAATGTGAAGTCTTACTTCCTCTCTCTACTGGCAGCCTAGGGAATGGAGCATCCCCAGCGTGTGCTGGAATTCACTTGCACTGGGACATTCCATCTGAGAATACAGGAAACCCACAGGACAGAGTGGTCCTAATTGCCAGTCTGGTGTTGGAATTGTCACCCATCTTCTACAAGAGTCAGGGAACACTGAAAGTCAACATCTTCTACACAAGAATCAAGGGAAACTGATTTTACAGGCCCTGTTCCTGTGGAGTGGCTTGTGCTTTGCATGGCTGGATTGCCAGATAAGCGCAGGCATGCTGCCCAGGGAATGGACTTCACTGACCCCTGTTTCCCTTGATCTGTGGAATGAGTGGGCTTCTTTGAAGCCCCATGGCCTGTCACGGCCTGTCACGGCATGTCACGGCCTGTCATGGCCTGTCATGGTTCCCAGCATGCTGCCCTGCGGGCTGGCCCACTATTCTGATGCACGATAGTGGGCCTGTATTCTTCCCTCCCATGCCAATGCCAGTAAATCACTTGTAACTTTTTCAGGGACTGGAGTCCTTAGGTTTGTCTGCCTTGTATGTTCTTGCTCTGGATCTTCACTTTCAGGTTCAGTGATGGCTTCCCAGTGCATTTAGCAGCCTGTAATGTTGATGGGTGGATTTAGTCACCTAATTATATGTTGTACTAGAAAGTAACTGGAACTTTCTGGGTAATTTTCTGTTTTCTTTTTTTTCTCCTATTAACCTTTGAATGCTAGTAATTGAATCCTGTCTTTATTCAGAGGAACATGGTCAGTGGCTCAGCAAGGCTGCACGTATCACAAACACTTGTGACTTTACCTTGCTGTAATGGAAGCTGTGACAGAATCCAAATGGAGAGATTAGAGCTAAAACTTGGAAGTAAAATGAAGTTCACAAATGGTTTATTTGACAATTTAGTTTATTTGTCTAGCTGCTGCCATCCTATGTAGTCCACCTGTTCCATCTTGATGGAGTGATCATTAATCGTTCAGAAACATGCCTCAGTTTCTTTCTGTGCTAGTGCACACAACTAATGCATGTCATTAATGTCATCCAGAGGGAACAGTTTGGAAGATGAGAGGATAATTTGCTCACCATGTGCATTTAGTCCTTGGCCTCCTTGCTGAGATACCCCTGCTGGTTTGGAGTCTGTTTTTGTATATAAACCAGTCTTACTTCTGATAACCACAAATGCAGTGAGCCTACTAGTTTAATTCAGGGATAGGATGGCACAAATTCTGGTTTCGATCTCTGGAAATCAGAAAGCTCTGTTCTGCTTTAATATGCAGACAGATGCCTAGTTCTGGCATTGCTGCCTCAGTAGGAGTTGTGCACTACATTAAGAAAGACTGGGAGATAATTACAATCACTAAAATATTAATAGACTTTCATTTATATTAGATAAACCAAAGACATTGTACAAGTAGATAATAGTCATCCAAATGCTCAATAAACATTATCCAATAATATAAGTGGAAAAAAGCTTAAAAATCAGTTGATGTACAGTGCTTGCATCATATTTAGTGTACTCTGGTCTGTGCTAACACCATCATAATCAGTAGCAGTCTATAGGGAATTTGAGTGTGTTTCAGTGAAACATTTAGAATGAGGGGAAAAGTCCTCCTCCTTCATCATCACTGGAGACACTGTCCAGAGGATGAGGCTCATCTGAGACCCCACAATTGCCCTCACTACCTGGCCTCCAGAGAGTTTTTTCTCCCTCTCTCTGCATTTTACTCTCTCTGGTACTCTTTTCTCTGCCCTTCTCTCTTTCTTTTTTTTCCCCCTCAAGATTACTTTGTCTATTAGAGTCGATGTGTGTCATCAGCAGTGGATCCTGCTAATAAATCTTTGTGCACATTACCCTGCCTCAGCATCCTTTGTGCAGCAGGGAAATTGATGGTCAAGGCTGAAGGAAAAAGCTCTAAGAGAAAGTGAAAGGTGGTAATTCAGACAGGTGAAAGCTGAAGACGAAAGTGGGGTCAAGGTGCAGGACTTTAGGCCAGACATAGTGCTGGTATGGATATGCTGGTGTGGTTGTGCTGATCTCTGCTATCAAAGTGCTCTTTCTTAGAGTTTGTAACAGGAAAATTATGGGATGCTTTCAGCATTCTCTGCAAAATTGCAGTTTTTCTGGAATAAATACATCTTGGCAAGGACACCAGAGCACTGGTACGTCAGGCACAAGGACTCTCAGTGCCAGCAAATGTTTGTAGGGGACCAGACTGTGTCTGTGCATGTTGGAGAAAGGAGGGTGCGTGCAGAAGCACAGGTTTGCATCCTCAGCAGGGTACAGCATGTTTCCTCTGACAAGATAGGATGCAGAATGTGTCAAAATTCTTCTTCTGCCCCTGAATCACTCTGGCCTTTCTAGTTTTCTTAAGTGTCTGTTAAATTGTTTCTCCTCCTTCCTGCTACAGAGGGTTATGGACATTGTGTTATTATAGAATCACAGAATTGTTAAGNGTCTGCTCATGAATACCCTAAGAATGTCATGGTTTCACCCCAGACAGCAATAGATCCCCACAGGCTCTTGGCTCACTCACCCCTGGTGGGATAGGGGAGGGAATCAAAAGGGTACAAGATGAGAAAACCTGTGGGTTGAGATAAAGACCGTGTAACAGATAAAGCAAAAGCTGTACACCCAAGAAAGGCAAACCAAGGAATTAATTCACCACTTCCTATGGGCAGGCACGTGTTCAGTCTTCTCCAGGAAAGCAGGCCTCCATGGCACATAACGGTGACTTGGGAAGGCAANGCATCAAATCCACCATTAACACATGCAGGGAGGCAAGCATCCCAGTCAGTGAGTGCTCCTGAGGCTGTGTTAGCCCAAAGGCTGGCTCATGTGCAGGTGCTGCAGGGCTGAGATCCCCACTGTGGGGTGGGCTGGGCATTGCATCACACCAGCAATCCTTGCCTCTGTCTGTAACAGAGCAGAGCTCCCAGCACCCATCAGAAGCCTGTCTGCAGATCTGTAGGGTCAGGAGGCTCTGTAAAATGACCTATTTCTACGTTTGCTACTCTTTGTGCTTAGAAAAGTAGACTTAGATTGATCCTTATTTTTGGTTTTGTTTTTCTTGTGTGTTGCTTAATTGTATATTCCATGGAAAAGTATTACTGGGTGACATTCACAAAGAGATACAATATCAAATATAGTGGGTTTTTTTTTTTTTNAGCATGATGTCATGTGGTATCAGATATCCCTTTGTTCAGCTGGAGTCAGCTGTCCTGGCTATTTCCCCTCCTAACTCCTCATGCGCACCCAGCCTACTCACACCTGGGGCAGGGGGAGAAGCATAAAAAGCCTTGGCATTGATCAGCAATAACAAAAACATCCCTGAATTATCAACACGNGTATTTGATAGAAAACAGCAGGTGTTATATTTTATTTTGGAGCAGAAAACATTCAAGAAAGTAGAAATCTCTTCTTTTCCCGTGGGTATGGGACTGATAAATTATTCCAATAATAGATAAGAGTAGAACTCACTCAGGTAACAAAGCTTTGGGAAAGAAAATCACATAACAATAATAGTGATAGTAATAATAGCAATAATAAAAGATGAATGTATGCATTCACTGCTAAAGCCTTGTTTGGATGCAGAGCTCCGAAGCTTTCTCATTCTAAAAGAAAACTTTTTATTGTATTTAAATTAAAAGAAGCAGCAAAACCAATCTACTGTACAAGTAGAGTGAATTTGAGGCTTTGACTGACAGCAGATGTCCCAAAGTCTTTAATTTTACTTGCTTTTCCACGTTCATGTGTGGCATAAAATTGAAATCCCAGTATATGAGGAATTTATAACTCCAGCTGTCTTTGCATCTATCAAACAAGGAGAATAAATATCTGAATTCTTCCAAGACCCAATAAAATTCTCATGGGAGGAAGTTGAAATAAGAGAAAAGGAGCCACATGCCTCTCTCTATTGTTTCCATTGGCTTGCTCTTGATCATGATGAATATTCCTTCAGCATGTTTCTCCCACTTCTCTTCAGCTACTCATTATCCAGTAAGCACATCATATACCCAATGAGCTGTTGGGATTTGTTCAAGGTTCTTGGTCTATTACACAACATCTCTAAGGACAGCCTCAGAGTGCCTGGCTTGAGAACAGCATTGCAGTTTGCACCCCATTTTTTGGTCACTCTGAACTCTCCTTTTTAATTTGATGCTCCTCAGTCCATTGGTGGCTTGCTGGCTGCTCTTGCCAGAGTCTGCTTTGTGTGAAGCTGTGTGCCAGGTCGGGGTCTGCTATGCAATCTGCTGTCTTGTGCCTGGGATCTGCTGTGATGCTGGGGCTGCTCTCATGGGCTGGAGGATGGTGAGAAAAATCCATGTGGAGAGCTTCACCAGTGAAATCTGCACCTAGACCCTAGCCAAGACAAAGTCTACCAGATGGTCTGGGTGTTGGTTAGAGTCTGTCATTGGAATAATTCTGTCAAGAACAGTAAAAAAAAGAAAAGAAAATCATTGATTTTTATGTACTAGATCATGGGCTCTGTGCACTTATACTATTTAAAAAGTTTTGTCTTGTTCACTCCACCCAATTAATCAATATGAGAAAAAGAAAATATTGAAAGTTGTTTGTAATAAATACAAGAGAATTAACTCACCAAATGGGTCCACATTCTTATATATTCATGCAGTCCCTTGCTGATTATATCTTCTTGATATCCATCTGAATTGGTGATGAATTTCTTCTGTGTATTCTTCACTCCTTACCTACCTCAGGTATATTTAGATAACAAACTGGCTGTGGTGCTGTGCAATTGATTTTAAATTAATGCTGGATAGCAGAATAATTGCTTGTGGTACAAAATAATAAATGTAAGCAGCTCTGAGGTCTGCTCAAAAGCATTTTAAAGATCATTGTTTAACCAGACCTTGAGGAATTGGGCACAAATCTGTGCAAGTCAATGAAATTGCTTATGCAGGGCAGAGTGTGGTATAGTGAGCTATGAGTTGGGTTTGCAAAGCTTCTGAGTGCACAGAACACCATTTGAAATAAGCCTTTCTTGTTCGTCTTGATTGAATGTAGGGAAAACTTTTGATACTTTGAAATTTGCTAGAAAATAATGAATGCAAAGGTGAAAACCTGCTACAATGGAAAAAAGTATTCAGATATTTATGACACTAAAAGTATATAATGGTAAATAAAAGTCTGAATCTCTGCTTTCTTTGGCCTGAAACAAAGACTTAAACATCGTTATCTCTCCTTTCTGAGGTCAACACAACATAATTTGCCATTTGGTTCTTCTTTACGTCATTCTTCATCTGTTCTCTGACATGGCAAATAAATATAAGACATGCTTCCAACACAAAAGTAAAAATGCTTCATTCTGGAAATCTTTGCATGTAATAAAGTTTTGTTAGAAATTAGGTTAAGCTTAACATTTTTTTCACCTTGCTTCCTAATATATCCCCTTATGTGAGCAAGGCCTCTGACCTGTGTCTTCAAAGCAACTAAATTTGTATTAGGCATCTACCAACTCTTTGGAGATAGAAATGAGTGATAACTTGTGATTTTAAAAGTTGGAAGTTTTAATATGGATGTCAACATAGATGTTCAGACTTGATGATATATTATGTAGACACTCAGTGCAGCTTCACCAGTTGTATTTACCCTTGGAAAATGATGCCTCTCTGCTAATACCTGTATATTAAAGACAAGGATGGGCTTATTTTTAGTTTAGCCTATTAACAAAAAACTCAGGATCTACTTTCTTTCTTGGACTGATGGATTGTAAATAGGCTCAGAACTGAATCAGGGATTTTGTGTTGTGTTGCCATTCATTAAGGAGACTGAAGTAAAAAGAAAGGGCTGAAGGTCTGACTTGCTTGGCAGGTAGCAAGAGAGAAATCCTGAGCTTGCAACTCTGCCATTCAGTTTAAAAATGTGGAATGCATCTGACAAAATGGAACATTATTCCTGCCGTGTGTAATTCTCTCTAAAACTTTTGTAGTCTGACTTTCCCCAACAAATATTTAGGTTTCTCCTCTTCTTTGGGCATGTCCTGGAAGATTACCTATTGTTCCCAGCTACCTTTGAACTAACTAACATGCAGGTCAGTTAATAGGACTCAGTTTTACCAGTTGTGGAATTTGAATTGGTCAAGCAGGTAAGAAGAGAAATTAAAGTAACTGAGCCAGAATTACATTTTCGTGGCAAAATTTGACATAAGGAAAAATGTCCTTTTATGGGTTCTAACTGAAGGAGAAGATATATTTTACAAATGCAAAGGAATTTTTGTTGAACCATTCTCATTCATTTTTCTTGAAGTGAAAGAGGGAGCCAAGTTCTGAAGTAATTTATTTTAAAATCAAAACCTGACCAGCAGGTTGCAAGGAATAAAATATAATAAAAGTATGTCTGTAGACTAATTTATGTACTTGGAATGTTTTGTCAGTTATTTCCTTTGATGCTGTCCTCTGTTTACCTGAGATACTACACAGATAAGAATGTTTCACTTTCTTGACACACAATAGTACAGATGTTTAATATAATTCAGGAAATTTTAAATAGTAATATTTTAGTAATATTTTGCAGACCCTAAAGATGATTTTGAATTCTTACAGTCTTGATCTGTTGATAGCTTTTTTTTCTTTCTGATCAGTGTTCCAAATATTATAAAATGAGTATGTTATAGTAAAACATCTACTTTGGCTTTCACATTTTTTCAGTGATGGAGGCATGCTTCCTTATTTAGAGTATTGCATTTCACCTTATTGCCTACTCTTCTATCCAGTTGCATGCTAAAATTACTCTTGTAATAGATAAAATGTTTTGATGTTAAAATTTTTAAACTTACTAACAGTATGGCTAATACTAGTACCAAGGTCTGCCACAGACATTTTGACTGGTCCTGAGCCTCCTTCCCTGTCTATTAAAAGGAAGGAGGAGTGTTGATAGTTAATCCTTTCTCCCATTTTTCTTCTAGAAGAAACTTATTTTGCAGAGTGTTTAAACATAACTTAGATGCCACTATATTAGAAGTTTGTGTTTTCAGCTTTGCTTAAAAGAGCATAGATTTATACCATTAAATCGTTTCTTAAACCAGGATCATGGACTGAAGGTTATTCAAAGTAAGAAGCACTCTGAGAGTGTGCCTGTTCCTGTACCCTATAGAGGGGCACCTGCAAGGAAAGAGAGTTCAGAAGGTTTGAGTGGTGTAAATGGTTGTGAAGGGTTTTTAGTACAAGACCACTTGGATAATTGCCACACAGTGAGAACATTTTGTTTTGTCTTGGGCTCTTCGGAGAAAGGACTTCTCTTCATGTCTGCACAAACATTTTCACACATCAGCATCACTCTTCAGGCTGTTCCTGGTGCTCTGGACATACATCAGTCCTGCTCCCACAGTGTGTAGGGAGGTTGGACTGAGGTTTCTATTTATCACAGTGAAGGATTCATTTATGGTCTATTTTATTTCATCATGATTCTACCAGGGTTGCATGTGAAACTGCTGTACAGTCCTATTAAATTGGGAATGACTTTGTCCTACTGTCTGCAAAGGAGGAGTCACCTGCTGCTGTCAGAAACTACTGATAAATTGAAACAGTGATTTCTTCCCTGCTTCTGTCTTGCTAAACTAATGGTAAGCCAAACAGCCCAGCAGGGAGTCAGGTCTGGTCTGGTCTCTTTGCCAGTCAATGCTGACTGTGAACATGGTATAAATAACGACCCAAGATACAGTCCTGGCAAACATTGGCTTTATTGGCAATCAGTGTGAAAGGAGTATACTTGTTTCTTTGCAGAATTTGGCTGCTTATGGTGGAACAGAGGTTAGACTGTAATTTTACTTATTTATTCCCATGCTTGAACATTAATTTAAAACTTCTTTTTTCTTCCCTGGGGAGAAGATTATCTGTTTTGCTTAACATTCAGTGGCGTTTACACTAAGTCTGGGTGGCTCACATAATTTCATTTTAAAGTCTGAAACTAATTTTTCATTCTGAATCCCCTTTCTCCCCCTAGAACTCAGAAGGGAGCTGGAGATTGTTTTAGCTGTCTCATCACCTGTGGGCAGTTGCATTATGTTTAGTTTTAACCAAGTTGTGTATAAATAAAATGCTTGCTCTTAGGCATTTCTCCTGAACATTGAGGAGCTAGCATATTATTCTATAGGAAATATGGATTGATAAACATGTGTTTATACATGATTTGTAGGAGCCATGTGAGAGTAGTGAGGATTAAAACGATCCAAACAGCAAAAGAATTAAAAATAAAAATCTTCCAATTTTTAGTTATTTAGTTATTTAGGGAAGAGACTGTAACAAACTGTTATATAACCAAATCCCTTCTCAAAAAAAATCTTATTTGTATTTTAAAAAATTTGAGTAATTGAGTTGGTGCAGCTGAGTGTTTCCTTCAGGGACTGTGTATGTTGAATCTGATTTGGACCAACTTTCTGGGTAGAGCAAGGCATCCTTCTGGAAGGCAGTAAACACACCTATATTTATCTTTCTCACAGGGAATCAACCCTCCACCCCAAATTGCTTAAAAAGGTACTGATGTTTCCTTTTATTTCTTTTTAGTTACATAATTTTTAACCCATGTTCCTTGGTATTTATTTTCCAGTAAAAACCTATGTGTGATTGATACTGTGGGGTGACTAAAAATCAAAGCATGATGTAACTAACTGTAATTGCACTTTCATTTGTAGCTCAAGAGGTTGTCTCCTTATGTCCAATGAGATCAAGACCTGTCATCAACTCTAAGGCCAATTTCCATCAGACATTTTAAACAAGACAGAAAGAGTAATGTGTGCAAATCTGTAAATTAAAAACAAAAACAAAGAACTCCTCTCAGAGTTGGAATTAATTTCTTGTATTTTTTCCCCAGTCTCGTATACCATGGCAAAAGTGTTTCATTCTAGATGAGTGGGTATGTGAAAGGGTATGTTGTCCCTTTAGACAACTTGGTGCAGTTTTGAGTGCAGATGAAAGCATGCCTGACATTTATTTCCCAGACTGTATTCACAGACAGGGCTCTCTATTCAGTGACTGAATTTTGTTCGTGCTGAGAGTCAGAGCATGCTGATACACCTCAAAACCTTTTCTTACAGTTCCTAAATAAACTGCACTTGGAATTCATTGACATAGCGTATCAGATTTCAGCAAGGTAAATTTTGTTAAAGACTTCTGCATATTTGGTAGTGGATGTCAGTGAGTGGTCTGGTACATTTATTGTGATGGTGAAGATGGAAGCTTTCAGAATGTGTTGTGGAATTACTGTGCTCAGAAACTCATGGAGCGATACTGGGTTTTTTTTTATATCATAACAAATCATCTTTAGAATACAGAATTCAAAAGGTAGGTAGTTTTATTGCACAGACATAACTGCAGTGAACCATCAAAAGCCCACATCTACCTCTAGCAAATTTTGTTGTTGTTTCTAATGGACAAAGGATAAACTCTTTCTGGTATGGATTCTCTTCTGCTGTGTGGAAAAGGGTAAAAGTAGGATTGCTCAGCTGCCATTATTGGTGGTGGGGTGATATGAAGCTTGAGGCTGAATGTTTTATGAGTTTGCAATATCTTCTATACTAACTGGAGACTTGCAGGAAATATTGTGTTCCTGTCAGTCCCCATCATTGTTTTTAGAGCTTTTTGTAAAGGTGATGCTGAGGGTCTTTCTCTTCTGAGAACTCCCTTTACCTGGGGGATTATGAAAAGGAGGAATGTACAACTCATTTCTGCACACCATGAACATGATTGTGGAAGTAGAGCATTTGGCCTTACATGCTGTGGATGTATTACGCTGCTCCTTGCCCTTAGAAATGGAGAATATATATANTTCAGTCTTCTCCAGGAAAGCAGGCCTCCATGGCACATAACGGTGACTTGGGAAGGCAAGACTCTGAATGTCACCCCCTCCACTTCCTTCTTCTTTCCCCCAGCTTTTTATGCTGAGCATGATGTCATGTGGTATCAGATATCCCTTTGTTCAGCTGGAGTCAGCTGTCCTGGCTATTTCCCCTCCTAACTCCTCATGCGCACCCAGCCTACTCACACCTGGGGCAGGGGGAGAAGCATAAAAAGCCTTGGCATTGATCAGCAATAACAAAAACATCCCTGAATTATCAACACGGTTAATATAGCCCCACACTGTAAAGAAATTTAACTCTACCCTGGCCAAAACCAGCAAAAAAAGTAATTGTACTGTTGACTTTCAGTGTATTGTGAGCCAGAAGCCTTCTTTCCCAAAAAAATGCAGTCTAAACCCAACAAAAGAAAGAGATGTGTGGGAAAGGCATACAGCACATCATCACATCACTGTGCACTGAATTCACTGACTGTCAGATGAGGCCCAAGGTATTTTTACTATTTATACCAGGTTTTGGAAGAAATCAAGCTGTGCAGGGTGGGACTAGTTCTGGTGACTCTGAGCCCACACCTCAGCTATCCTAGACTTAAGTGTGGAGCGCTTCCCAATGGCAGCTCTGTCATTGCTGGAGATCGCAAAGTGACCGTCCTCTCTAAACCTCTTCATTGAAACATAGATCAAAAAGGACAAACTTTTGCATAATACCTGGTTGTAACATGTGATTGAAATTTTTAGTGTTCAAAATTTTTGAAGGAATAGAAAGAGACACTTGTTTTCTACCTCTGCTTTAGAAGCTTATCTAAGCCTAAAAGCACTGGGAACATGTTGACCTTGGAGTTATGGAGCTTCCTGAATATGGAAATATCTTTTTCTTGTGCTTTGGTAGACTGTCTCTAGCCCTGTAGTTCAGGGCTTGTCCTTGTACTGTCTCCTCTCTTATCTTCCCTGAGCCTGAACTATGCTCCAGAAAATAAATTTTCATGTGGGGAAAATGTGTTTCCAATCCTTTAGTTGCAGAGGCACCTTTAAAAGTATAAGTGAGTTAAATCTGTGTGAGCTCTTAGGCATTCTGGCTAAATCTAAAATGAAGATATAACAAAGCTGTCTTTGAACTGTGTAGAGCCTATATAACAAGGATAATGTGCTGAATTAAAGTAGCTAATTAGCTGTGATGAAAAGCTGATACACAGGGCTGGGTCAAGGCAGCTGCTTTGCTTCTGGACTGGCTTGTTCCAAGGAGCCTCAGGGCTCTCTCTGCAGCACTGCACCACGCTGAGCAGGCACACCTCCAGCAGTGGAGGGTTGTACAGCTGTAAGCTGCCATTGCTAATCTTATTGAGGGGCTGTCAGAGACTGCATTCTGGCTCCTGGTCAGGCTGTGACCCTGGAGCGCACAAGGCTGCTTCATCCTTTCATCTCGTTGCTCCGATTTCTGCCGAAAGGTAAACCAAGCAAAGTCCTGGAGGATCCCAGATCAGCAATCAAAATCCTGGAGTATGCCTGTTTTTTTTCTTGGTAATTAGGCACAGCCTCAGGCAGTCAGGGTGGGCGTCATCTCATTTAACTGAAGGTATTGGAGGGTTAGCTATCGGTTCTGGACTGGTTGGTCACCTCAAAAGGAGAGAGGCAGATACTTCCAGTCAATGCTTTATCCCTCCTGGAACAGAAGAGATGAATCACACTGGAGGTATCTTTCTCCATTGAGGCAGAGAAGAAGCCTCAATGGTAACATTGAACTTGATGCTGGTCTTTGCGACAGCTGGAGTTTGGTGAGGTGCATCTTTTGGTATTTGAAGCGTCACCTCAGCCATGTGCTGGAACATTTGATGTTCAGGGTATTGTAAAAGAGGAGGCGTATTCCTAGTCTGAAGAGCTGTATCTAATATAAATAACAGCTTGTTTATTGAAGTGATGAGAATGTGATGTGTGAGAATAAACCATCTGAGACCATTTAAGAAAAATACTCAAAAATCATACAAAGCCTAGGAGTTCAAACAGATCAGTCTATGAATCCAGCTGAAGCAATTGCACAAGTAATTAAAACTATTTTTTATTAGATCAAGTCAGCGTGGCACATATAATGGGTAGTATTGTGGGGAGTATGCTGCTTTATTTTCATTGGTTTGACTCTTACTCTAGATGTATATAAACCAAATGCCTTTCTATTTAATTTCTGGTAGATATCAGCAGTTCACAGAGAGTATTGTTTTGTTTTTGTTTGTTTGTTTGTTTGTTTTCCTTATTTTCCAGTGAAGGCACATGTGATTCAATGAGGACCTTAAAATGTTTCCATTCTACTCAGAAACTTCAGTAGCATTTTAATACAAGCAGTATGTGCTGGTTTTGTCACCACAGCTAATTTCTGAGGAGTTTTGTTGAAGTATTGAATTTATCTTGAGGCTGAGTCAGTTAGAAACACTTTTATTCACAACACCATGGAATAAAAGAGAAAGAAAAGGCAAACAGGGCTTTTCTTAGTTATTTTTTGTAGATTAATACTCCATTAAGTTCATTAGTTGAAAGAGAGTGTATTTTCCTCAGAAGCTTGATTAAATTCAAAATTTGTTTTCGGAGCAAGAATCATCAATGATTTGAAATGTCCTGACAAACCACACCTGACTTGTTGAACCATATTTTTCAGGGTTCCTGAGTTTGTTGCACCCTGGCTATGGCAGAGGGATAGTTTCAGGATGCTAAGTTGGAGTGGCTATGTCACTATGCATGTGGAAGGTATCTCTTGAAGTGATTGTACAGACCAGGTGGGAGAACAGAGTTGTGCTCTCACAGGAACTGGTTCTGTTTGGCTTCAGCCACCAAACAGACCCTTTTTGAACTTTTTTTGGAAGATCTAGAGCTGATTTCGGGGAAATGGTGAGAAAAACAACGTTACTAGATCAGATGTTAATCAGATCCCTAGAAGGTAGGAAAAATACATTGTGAAACAGGAAAGTGAGTCATTATCATTCTTATCTACATTTATTCCACCTAAACTTCTAATTATACTTAACATACTTTGATTTGAATAATTTGAAAAAATCTTGCCATTTTTATAGGTAATTTTATCTACTCTAGGTTTTTCAATATGTTCAGAATTAAAACTGCTACTCACTTGTAATTGTCTGAAATTCCTGCATAGCATTTTTCCTCTGTAAAATTGGTCGCAGCTGGGTTTGGCAGAGGCAGCATGCTGTGTACAAGCACCTCACTTCCAATCACCAAAGGCAGTGGCATAGAAGTCAGTTTTCTTTCATATCTGCAGAACAGTTTTGGGAATCTTAATCTGAGTCTGTGTTCTGAAAGTTTGCAAGATCTTTATTCAGCAGAACAGTACAAGATGAAAAGTTTTAAAATCAAGGTCAATTCCTTAGCTTTTTTTTTTTTTTTTTTTTTTTTTTTTTTTTCCCTAAGTAATACATTTTGTTATTGCCTTTTTTTTTTTTTTTATTTCCCCGAAGTAGTACATTTAGCTATTGCAGTTGTTATGTTGCAGTTGTTATTTATTGCAGCAGTGAGTTGAAAACTGAGGTGTTATATTCATGGTTTATCTGTTAATGGGGTTTTTTTTTGTCTTCAGACCCTAGATGTGTTGTGAGGAGAGGGATGCTGCATATGGTGGAGTCCTTCACTGGACACTTTCCCTGACATAAAGAATGACAAAATCTGACTGAGTGGAAATAAGATTGAGTTATTTTTGAATTGTTGAAGTTCAGTTGATGAAGTTCAATACAAGAGACTGATAAATGACTGAAATCTGCATTTCTAGTACATGGCCTAAAAATGTCTGAAGGCCAAAGCAAACAGCATAATTTGCAGCATTCTCAGGACTGAGATTTGCTTCATGATGATCTGACCTACCTCTCTGTCTTATCCTTGTTCCAGTTACCAAGCAAATGGATTAATTATTTGGGCTTACTTTTTTTGGTGCTTTTTAAAACACTGAATACATGACTTAGCTTATTGGCATTCATCAGCTATATTAAAATTTTAGGAAAATGTGAACTACTTCTTTCTTGTACAGTAGTTAAACTAATTTAACCATTGCTTGAAGAGCAATGGAGAGCTACCACTGAGCTCTGCCTCAACCACTTTCTGGGCAGGGACCTCACCTTCTTTGGGCTAGTGTGTAAAGCTCTAGTTTTAAGTGGAGCAAAATAAAAGCCATTTAAACATTTAAAATAATTGTCAAAAAGTGTAAAGGACAATTGAAAAAGCTTTGAATTGATCTGTATCTTTCTTTGCTAGGTTTACCAGAGCTTAATTGCACATGATTAATAAAATTTTTTGCTGAAAAATTATATGGTAGTCAATTGCACATCCCATAAGTGAAAAACCTTAATGGGTCAAATTTGGTCCAGTAACTAGATCTTATTCTATTATTTTTAATAGAGTGACTGAAGCTGTCTCATTGTTCCTGTTTCTGCAAACAATGAAGCAGTTAAGTCTACATGTAAACAGTGAATAAAATGCATGAAAAAACTTATATATAGTAGCTTGGAAGATTCTTCCATACAGTTCTATAACACCTGTGTGATTTGTTTATTCTTAATAAAAATATTTTTGATATAAATTGATTTATTCTCAGGCTCCACAGATGTATTAATAAGAAGATCTTTGTGTGGCACAGTAGGGCATACATTTAGGTGACAGCAGTAGTACATTTTAAATGATTAGTATTATTTTAAGTAGATTTAATTACAGGAACATATTAATACACAGGTAGTATCAAGCTAGATTGGAAGATATAGACTGGTAAAAATCCAGCCTAGTGGTTGCATTTTGTTATTGTGGAGTAAGTAAAATGACTAAAAGGAGAATGTTTAAAATAATGTGAAGCTAGAGAAAAAGTGAAATTAAATTTTACGTCAAACTAGTAAATTTGACATTTGGAATGGCTTCTGGCTACCAATTCAAAATCCAATCCATATGGAACAGGGAACCCTTAGAATTTAGAAGATTAGAAATCCTCACTAGTGATTTCTTTTCACATTTTCATCAACCCTGTCCCTGAAGATTGCTAAATGCTTCTTATGGAAAGGAAGATACTTAAGGCACAAATATTCACTGAGAATTTATACTTGCATGTAATATTGACTAGTGGTTTTTAGAATTTGTGTACACCCTTTTCAGAATGTAATATACATCTCTGTTATTAGCAGAGGCAGCTTCCATGTATCTAAATGTCTGGAGTTCCTCTCAGATAAACTTTTCATGATTATTTTGGTGAGCAGCAGCCACCACATATAGTGAGCTGGCTCAGTGATATGGGTAATTCAGCACTTATTCACTGAAAGGGGAAAAATAAAACTCCTCAGCATAATGGGTAATGAATGTGTCTGACTTCAGTGACTACAAGGGGCGGATGGTGAATCATCTTCCTGCAAGACTGAATATAGCTTTTTTTCCCAATACTTTCTGACATCTTTCATATGAGAGAATACATAAATCTGTCTCTTTTTTTCATGCAGCTTGGCTTTAACAGCATCAAGCAAGTTATGCTGAACAAATCAGTCTTACTTGATGTCTGTTTTTAAAGAGTTTATTATTCTTTCAGATTATTTTGCAAGCTATTAATTGTTACAATTCCAAGTGCACAGTTTTGTCTATATTCATAGTTTTATCTGTATTCACTTAGGCAGTTATTTTGCATTGCTTTAAGGAAGTGATTGATTGTAAAAGACATAATACTTCAGGCCCTCAATATTACTTTGGAAGCTACAGAGTTTTCCCTTCTTATTTCAAAATGGAGGCACATGACATCCCTTCTAACAGCTTCAGAATTCTTTCAATGTACACAGAGCTAATGTCTTCTGTTGCTGATGCTGGTTTTGCTTTCTAGGTCCAGATGAGTTGATTTATCCTGCAGCAGAATATAATCCACTCACTTACACCAGGCAATTTTTTAATCAAAAACATACCTTTGAGTGCTGACAATTTTTTAGGATTTTTCATGCAAACACTATCTTGGTCCATTTTCTCTCTCTCTCCCAATCTTACCCTCTCCCTGTCTTGAGAAGATTACTTTTTCAATCTCTTTCTCTGTACTTCCAGCACTCTCAACATAGCTCTTAGTGGTGTATGTCTGTGATTGACTTTGCTGTTGGGCAACGTGACTGGCACTGTGCTGCTTGTCTCTGGACAGGACTGCAATGTGGACTGTGTCACACATCCACTGACAGCATTTATAAAGTGTTTTCTTGTACAATAATATAAAGCTTAGTGTAATTGTTTCAGTCTCACTGTTTGGCCCAGACAGTTGCATAATTGGCATTATTACTTATTAATCTTATTTATCTGGGATAGTCTTTTCAGTCTAATGAATGGTAGCCCTCGATGTGGTCCCACAAGACAGCATAGGGTTTTAAAAGCAAAGGAAATCAGGCCTCCCTCAACATTTCTGTTTTTCACTGCCAAATACTGTCAACCTTCCAAAAATAAGTATATGTATATTACATTTATTCATCTGCTCATCTTGATTATCTCAAAAGACATGTCAGTCTTGAGCTTTGAGCTGGAATCTTGCCTGCTGACAAGCTGATGTGGAAGTCATCTGAGTTAAGAAGAGAACAGACAAGATCTTGGTGCCTCATCTCAGTAAAGGCCTGGGGTAGAAACTCATGGGAGCCATCCAAGCTGCAGGATCTAACTGGCCACGTGAGCCTTTATTACCAACTTAAATCCCCTCAATGCCAGTCCCAGATACAATTTGTAGGTGAGACATCACTTGACTTTGAAAGTGTTCCTGAAGGACACGGCTCTAGCCAAAATGCAGTCTAATAGCTCTGCTTTGGGACTCTAAGAAAAAAGGGTTGTCAACTTGGTGAGAAATTGCTTATAGACAGAGAATTTTTCTTAAAGCAAATTGATATTTATTGATCATTCCTTTTACAGGAAGAAAAATGCTCCGTGTAGAGTCTTCACAAAAGGCCCTTCAACACGGGACCAGGCAAAGTAGCTTTGTTCTTCTCTGAACAGCTGACTTTATCTTTTTTCTTCTTTATCTAAAACCTTTTTTTTTTTTTTTTTTTTTAATTTTGTTTTTTTTTTCAGATNGGTTTCATTTTCAGAGTCAGGACTTAATAGGAATTTGTTGCTGAAATTTACTCTGCTTCTAGGTTCCACTTTAGAAATAAATTATATTATTTTGATTGTACAATGAATTGATCAGTTAATAAGCTCTTTAGCAGTTACTAAAAATATAAATGAAAACCTCACAGAACTTACTAAAGGAAATTAAAAGACCTGATTTAAAGGAAAGATTGTTTTCTTTATCATTTAAATTTCAAAACCCAGCTTGATGTTTTATGGCAGATCAGAGTACAACCGAATATATAGACTAAAACCTTTGAACAAATGGAATTTTAGATCCAGAAGGCTGGAGTTAAATGGAGACTCGATCTTACATTAGGAAGATCTTGGCTGATAACCTTCTAAACATCTCATCCTAGTTATGATTGTAATAAGGCATTGTATGTGTTGTAATGGTGCTGAGTCAGCCCCACTCTGTGGAGATAACAGACCAATTATCATCTGCAGAAGGTTAATCTAGCAGTGCTCAAGGCTATAGGAGTCTAACTTCTTTCTTGTCACCCTAAAATACTGATCTGGGAAAGACCCATTTGGTCTTAGTCCTTGGCAATGCAGCTGTCCATTTTAGCTACCCACTTGAAAATGTAGCAAACCAGAGCATTTCATGCACTAATATTAGCTGTGATGAGATCACTGGACATATTACTAGTGGTTTTATAATTTTTGCATAATCTATGCTGCTAATTTATATTATGAGAGATGATTGTTTGGAGTGTTGGAATTTGGAGAGTGAAGCTTTTTTTTTTTTTCTGTCCTCCTTCTGCTACACAGTACATGATGGGTTTCTGTTTGATTCTTTCTTGGCACTCACACTCATATTATTCCTCTTCCCTTAATGTGGATACATGCTTTTTGTTTCTTTTTGACCTTCAGAGAAACTCTTTAAGATGATTGAGCTTAAGGCAAACCAAGTGTGAGGATGTGTCTTGAATGAATGCTGCCCAAGGGAGTGGGGAGGGTGGAGGGGCAAGGCAGCCTAGTGGAAACATTCAGTGTATTTCTTGATTATCTTTTCACAAGGTGCTTTTAAGATTGTTCAAAAGAAGAACAAATACTTTGGGCAGACAGCACTACTTTATTAATTTTCCATTTCTTAAAAAAATTTCTCTTGAATGACCTCCATGGGTTACTTCAGTTGTGTTTATGCAACATTTTCTCCTTGAAATCTTAAAGATCATTTCTTTACGTAAAGAGCATAATGAATTCACAGTGTATTTTTAGACACATTTGATCACATAGCCAGACATGCCTGCAGCAAAATAACATTGGTGCTGGCAAAAACCAAGTAGTTAAACAGGTAGGTGGTAAATATCTACAGCCATTGCTTGAAAGCTATTAATTATTTGTGTTCCCAACTTTAACTGTTAAACTGCATATTTACCCTGCAAACTGAGAAATGGCAGCCAATCTAAGCAAGTCATTTGCTTTTCAGTATTAGTTTTGCTTCTTGTGCCAGGCTCTGTAAATATTTCCTCATGTATCATTGTGACGGTGCCATACATTTGAAATGTCAAATTATGCAGTGTCTGGTGTCATAAGAATAATATCAGCAGCAGGGAGAGACAAAAAATACCATGCAGAGAATAAATACTTGTTTTCAGTATCTGCCTTGCCTGGTCTTGCAGTGCTGTGGACAGAGTAATCTAAGGGTTGTTTGGATGTATAGAAAATACGTCCTTTGAGTATTTTAGCTACCCCTTGAGGGTTTTTCTTGTACTGAAAACAAATGGTTTGTGCAGTTCAGCAGCAGTATTTCTATCTTTCCCTATGCTCTTATATCCAAAGTGAACATACCAGAAAAGGCAGAAAAATGCTATTCTTTTTAGTACTTATTTTCCAATTATTGTTAATTCACTAGCCTTTTGTGAAATAATATAGTGCTAAAGCAAAGTAAGAGGTGAACTTTCAGATGACTACTTTTACATGCAGCACTTTATTCTGCTCTCCTGCCACCCCATTTACCATCAGATTTATACCATACTAGCACAGCAACTGAAGATTAAGCAGGGATTAACCTTTTTGGTTATCCACAATTTCTCACACTATTTGTAAAATTAGTATAATTTACCACTGTATTATTATTGTCCTGGTGGAGTAATACTTCTAATACTTCTATGGAGGTTAGAGACGACAGGGCTGTGTAACAATCTATTTATAATAATAAGAAAAAAGTGATCATATTATTCTTCTCAAGAGGCTTCTCAGGAGGAGGGCCATGTTATGTTGTGTGTTGTCATTCAGACTTTCTACCCAAAGTATGAGATTCTGTGCTGTCTGTCCCTGGAGCCTTGCTTCCACCATCTCTGACCGCTTTTCACGCCTCTTCCCACTTCATCAGAAGATTTAAGAAGAAGGTACAGAGCTATTTCTGTCAGCATTTTCTCTTATAGTTTGAATATTTCAGGCTGGTGTATAAATTGAAAGGGATGAAATCCAAATTTAGTATCCCTGGGCTTGATTAATTTGCTCATGCTTGAACATCCTACTGATGTCTGAGCTATCGCGAGTATCCAGCAGCCTCTAGAAGCAAACAGATCTGGTAGAGTTCTTCTGAAATATATACCAGCTCTTCAGGGATTTGTCAGATACTCTGGTGTGTCTCAACTGACACTAAGGCATTCAAGTATGTATCACCACATCAGACCCTAAATAATCAATTTGAAAATTGGAAATGTATCTTCCATTTTCTGAATATCCAGTACTGTAAGAAAGAAGTGAAGAGGCTGTGATGTTCCTGAAGGGAAAGCAATTGCCTGGTAAGATGTCTAAATGTCCCACACTATTGGTCAGGTCCAGGAAACAAACACACAGGAAATTTTAGGCATCTCAACCAACTGTTTCTGTAGGTGCAGGGATGAAGTGGAACTGTCAATGTGGTGCTTCTATAACCTTATGCATCTTATACAGCCTTGTAGATAAGCTCAGGAAGTGTGGGCTGGATGAGTGGAAATGGTGTGAATTGAGAACTGGCTGAATGGCACAGCTCAGAGAATGGTGATCAGTGGTGAAGAGTCTGACTGGGGACCTGTAGCTAGCGATGTTCTCCATGACTGGATCCAGTCATGTTCAACCTGTAGGAAGAGACAGAGTGTACCCTCAGCAAGTTCACTGATGCTACAAAACTGGGAGAGTGGCCGATACCCCAGAGTGCAGTGCTGCCATTCAGTGAGACCTGGACAGCCTGGAGAGTTGGGTGGAGGGCAGCATGGTGAAGTTAAACAAAGGCAAATGCAGGATCCTATACCTGGGGAAAAATAACCCCACGTGCAGGATGGAGGCTGAACTGCAGAAAAGCAACTGGAGAAGGCCCTGGGGGTCCCGGTGGACAGCAAGCTGTCCATGAGCCAGCAGTGTGTCCCTGTGGCTAAGGCAGCCAGCGGTATCCCGGGGTGTATTAGGAGGAGCATTTCCAGCAGACTGAGGGAGGTGATCCTGCCCTTCTGTTCAGTCTTGGAGAGGCCTCTCCTGGAGTGCTGTGTGCACTTCTGGGCTCCCCAGTTCAAGAGAAACAAGGACCTAGTGGAGAAGGGCTGGCAGAAGATGACAAAGATAATAAGGTGACTAGAGTGTTTCTCTTATGAGGAAAGGTTGAAGCAGTTCAGTCTCAAAGAAGACAGCCCAGAGGGGTTCTCACAGATGCATACAAATACCTTCTGGGCAGGTGTCAAGATGATGGGCCAAGACCCTTTTCAGTGGTGCCCAGTGACAAGACAAGGGGCAACAGGCACAAACTGAAACACAGGATGTTTCATCTGAATGTGAGGGAGAACTTCTTTACTTTGAGGATTCCAGAGCACTGGAACAAGCTGCCCAGGGAGGCTGTGGAATCTCCTTGACTGGAGAACATTTACACCCCACTTGGATGTGCGATCCTGTGCAACCTGCTCCAGATGAACCTGCTTTAGCAGGAGGGTCGGACTAGATGATCTCCAGAGGCCCCTTCAAATCCCAGCTGTTCTGTAGGTCTCTTCATATCCACATAATTTCATATATCTTTTCAATATGCTGAAACCCAGTGTCTGAGATTTCCAAATAGCACAAAGCGCTGGATTTCATTTTTTAAACTTGTGCCATGTCTGTTTTCTATAGTCACATGAAACTTCAGGTCTGTAATGCAGAAGACATCTGTGAGCTGCTGTACACAATTCAGAATGACTGATATGTTAGTTTCCTATTTTTGGTACCTTCACCATCTCCTAGAGTTTCATCTTGTGATAAATCTTTTATTTTCTATGAAATAGTCCATTTCAAGAAACATGATTGTATTACATTGTATATATCTAGTTCTCTGGATGACTTTGAGAATGTATAAAAGCACATTATTGTGCTACTCAGGTTTGAAATATACAGATGTAAAAGTACTACACATACTGAACAGTATATGTCTTTGTTTCATGTATGTTTGCCTATTAAAAAAAAAAAAAGGATGGTTGAGCATTTAGTGTTGTTTATCTTTAATATTTATTTTGATTCCAGTGTGCTTATTCTCTCAGTGTTAAAAGTTATGAGCCAAACTGGAAGCTGTGGAAATATCTTTGGCTTAATGAAATGTGAAAAAGAAATAATGTGCATGTGTTCTCCTTCTGTATTCATGTTCATACTATGTGTCATATTATAGTTGCAATATGGTCATGGCTTTTTAACCTGCCCATGACTAAAGAGATATTGATAAGAAAGAATCAAGAGAATTCTGGAATATCATTGCATCTCTTAAATTGACACTGTAAGGAGAAGTCCAAATGGAAGGAGTCCAAATAGTGCTGCATTTTTTCTTAAAAATCTCTGAACACAAGTATTTCTTAACTTCCCTAGCTGCTTCAGCACTTAACTCTCCTTATAAACAGATTTTTCCTATACCTTACAGAAATCTTCTTTGTTAACATTGCTGATTTCTTGTATAGATGATACACAGAAAACAATTAATCACTGACATGTTTATGACAGTATTTCCCATAATCTCATTATGCCTCTCCTCTGAGACTAAATCAATCCTATTGCTCTGTACTCTCCCCTCATACATTCTGTTTATCAGTCTTGTTGATTTCTGCTGAACCTAATTTCCTGAATTGTCACCTCTGTGTCTGTTGAACCACATCCACATGTCCCAGATTTGCATTTGCCTTTTTGTGTCAGCATTGTACAAGCGCTACAGTGCAGTTTATAGCATCTCAGTCCACTTCTGCTAGAGGGTTTGAGGTTTTTTTCAAATTGTTGATGATGATGGTGGATTTGAGGTACCTCAGGAAAGGTCAAGAATAGGATTTAACCATGCGAGGTGTTCTGTGAGCAGAGCACACCAGACAGGCAGACCCTGTTGCCTCATGCACCCCAGTGCTGATCTTCCTAAGAAAGTGGGGCATTTCTTTGCTGTGCAATGCTTGTTTTAGCTCAGCTGACACTCTGTCTCATGTCTACTACTTGAAGTTTGTTTGAATGGATTGATTGTACAAAACCTCCTTTGTTTCCAGTAGTTAGTAATAATTAGCTGAAAGGACCAATCCTCTGGCCAATGTGTGCAGATACTTTGTTTTTGTAGCATAGACTGCTGCTGTTTGTAATCCAGCATGTCCACAGAAAGCAGCACCTTTCAACCTGTGCAGGGCATCAAACTGTTGGAATTGCTTTCTGCAATGTTAATTTTTGCCCTTGACATTTAAAAAGCCTCAACTAGGAAAAATCTCACAGAGTCGTTATATCCAAACTGTGGATACAGCAGGATAGTCATATGGATTGGTGAAAGCTTTGCCTTGGTAATCAGGATGGCCAAGAATCCACATGGCATAGCATAAAGCACATTTTTATATTCCTTGATTCTCCTTCCTCCTGTCTTCAAGAAGCACTGAAAAGATATCCGGTGTGTTCATCTGACATGCAGCTGGTTGGCAGAGTTAGTTAAATCAGCCTGGGGAATTAGACTTTTTGAAAGCCAACTGCATTCCCCTAAATCCTGTATTTCCTGTATCCATCTTTAATTACAGATATCTCTTCTTCCTCTCTCCCCTGTCGCAGTCATGAAGCGAAAGTGAGAATGTTAATTTCTAAAGTGGTTTATGTGCCTGGCGTTGCCTGGGACCTGCCAACATCACAGACAGGGAGATTTATTGAACGTGAGCATTTACCCTCTGTGGCTCGTTTTGCTGGGAGGTAACAGTCCTGCCTCTTCTCAGCAGTGTAGGTACAGTTTTATCATAGAATCCTGAGGATTGGAAGGGACTTTAGAGATTATCTAGTCCCAACCTGCCCTACTATGGGCAGGGGCACCTGGCACTAGACCAGGTTGCTCAAAGCCCCATCCAATCTGGCTTTGAACACTTCCAAAGCTGGGGCATCCACAATCTCCCTGGGGAGCTTGTTTCCAGTGTCTCACCACCCTTCCCAATATCCCAATATCTAGCCTAGATTTTCTCTTTTTCGGTTTGTACCCATTACTCCTTGTTTTGTCACTACAGCTCTTGACAAAAAAATCCCTCTCCAGCTTTTCTGTAGGCCCTTTTCAGATACTGGAAGTTTGTCACATGGTCTCCACACAACCTTCTCTTCTCCAGGCTGAACAGTCCGAACTTTCTCAGCCTTTTTTTCTTAGGTGAGGTGCTCCAGCCCTCCTACCAATTTTGTGGCCCACCTCTGCACTTGCTTCAGCAGTTTTTTGTCCTTCTTATGTTGGAATCATAAGAACTGTGCCAGCACTGTGCACAGCACTCCAGTTGGGGTCCAAAAGGGCAGAGTAGAGGAAGAGAATCCTGTCTCTTGACCTGCTGGCCATGCTGCTATGGATGTAGCCCAGGACACTTTTGGCTTTCTGGGCTGTGAGCACACTCTGACTGCAGACAGACATCTGCATCTTTCAACAAACATCACCCGCAAGTCCTTCTCTGCAGGGTTTGTGGCCAGAGAAGGGTGTGTGCCCTTGGCTTCTGGGCTTGAGCTGGCGCTGAGAGGCCGCGGTGGTGGCGCTGGAGGCGGCAGCTGTGGCGGGGCTGTCCCGCAGGTGGCGGTGCGCGGCCGGGATTCGCAGCGGCACGGTGCGTCCGCAGCGCGGGCACCATCGCTGCCCGCCGCTGGCAGTGCTGCCGCTCGGCTCCGGCGGAAAGGGGCGTTTGGGGTCCTGCTTTCCTCCCTTGTTCCGTTCGTCAGCATTTCTGCCTTTGTTTGTCCTACGTACAGAATCGTTGGTATAAGGGGAAGGCTGTAAAACACCTACCAGCCAGACTACAGCATCTTTCTCTCTAGGTGCACCAATGGGGATTTTTCCTCCTGGTATCCTTCTGGCTGGTTCTGGCTCTGTTGCCAAATCAGTCCTGCTGTTTTACTACAAACTCGATCGCTGGCCACGTTTTCCAGCCTTGTTACCATAGTATTTGATATTCGGATGTTCCCTTCACCATTGACTTCGAGCTTATCCTTTCAGTACATTTAAAGCATTCTGCAATGCACTTTCTTTGTATAATATTAATATCTTCAGCTTTAAACACTGTCAATTTTTTCCTTACAGAAAATTTCTTTTCCTAATTAAGCTACTTTTGCAGCTAAGTGACATTTACAAAAGAAAAGGTTGAGAAGCTGAAGGAGACCACTCACTGAAATCTAGCAATCATTATCATGGACTTCATTATTCTTCATGTAATTTTATTCTGTTCTTGTTTGATTTGATTAGAAATGTGAAACAGGTTGCAATATTTGAAGCTCTTGATCTTCTTTAAGCCTTCTTCAGTGCTTAAGGAAATGTAGAAAAACCTAGGATTTTTTTTTTTAAGCTTGTATTGTTTTCTGCTGTTTTTTTTTCTGTAGATTTCAGAAACCTTTGTAAGGCAAGCAGCAGCTGTGAGTATGAAATATGGCAATGGATACACATGGATCTGGTAATGTGAAGTCTCTAAAATGTGCCTTGTGCAATACCATTTCTGTACACAAATGCAAAGTCCACAAGGTTATTATTTCCAACAAATAAATGCAAAATAAGGCAGATTTGCTACGATAAATGTTGTAATTTGCACTTCTGGATGAAAAGCTAGGAGTTTGACTTAAATTTTGCAGATATAAGTTGTAGCCCTGGTTCATGCCTGTGATGTTTTGGTTTTCTGAAACTCTTTCCCAGAGAGTTTTCTGTCAACAAGAGACACGTTTTTCTAACTGTAGCCTTTGTTTGCATTCTTTTCCCTAGGAGGGACTTCTTCTTGATGTCCCTCTGATTTGACCAATGTGATCGAAGAAGTTTGTCTTTCTTTCACCCATTAGGTTGTTCTTTGTTGAGCAGTATAAAGGGAAGAAATAACCTTTATATAAATAAACAGGCTCATTGTCAGCTTTCTGAGTCGGAGTCTGTGTCATTGTGATCTTTAACAGTGTCAATAAGTAGAAGGTTCAAATGCCTTCTGATGTCATTGCTAACATTTCTGATTTATTTTTATTTTTGATTTATTAATTTTTATTTTTCTCCAAATATATATTCTCATTATTGACTTTAAAGTATCTAACACAGGCTACAATGTAAATGGTAGTGAGTTATGTTAAACATTTATAGTATACTATTTTACATTAAGGATGGGGAATCCCAATTTTTGAGACAAAGTACATGTTTTATACAAAGTACAAAGATTTTATAATTTTATGTCATTCCTTTTATTTCTTTGTACAAAGCTTTGTTTGTTGACTTTCACTTTTGCAAAGTCACATATTTTAGCCAGTGCCAACTTCCTTTGCCACATTTGCATTTGATTTGTCTTCTTTTTCAAGATCATATGAGGTGATTAATGAATTGACTACACTATGTATCTCTTTTCCATGTTTGCTTTTAAAGTAGTGGAAAGAAGTTCAAATTAATCATCAGTAGTCTATAAAGAATTTAACCAAGTAACACTTCATCCTGCAGTGTGTTTTTATCACCTGTATCAAAATGTATTTATGGTGTCCTTCTCAAATGTGTGTTCTTCTGCTCTCTTGCTACAATTTATTACTCTGACAAATATGATGAACGTTCATGGAAGCATTGAGGAAGGGCATTCAGCAAGGTTCACTCAATCTCCCTGATTTTACAACAGCAAAGTTCCACAGCAGAACTGCACCTCTGGTGATTTATTATATTGTAGCACTGATTCTGTGACCCATTTCTTCTGTTGTGATCTGTCTTGGGCTCCCAGGCATTGCAGGGCACACCTCCTTTGCAGTTTTGCCATTGGAAAAAGAAGGGTGTAAAGATGAGCAACTTAGTTCGCCCCTGAGTTTCCTGGGTCTATGCCCTGGGACAAGGCACTGGATGAAGAGGTTACTGCATTTCAAGGAATGGAACATTTCTCATCCTTGAGTGGCATCCAAGCATCCGATAATGTTGTGGGAAGGCAGAAAAAAGCTGGGAAATTCAGGAGATCCGTTTGATTCACTGCTCTGGTGGAAGCCAAAACCAGCATGATGTGGCACCAAACTGATGGCATCTAGCTGTACTGGTACTCTCCCAGCTGGTGGTGATGCAAAGAAGACTTCTTTTGTCTAGTGGCATCCATTAGAGTGCAATAGCCTCAAATGGCATAACTTCCTCCATAAATTTATTATTATTATTACTATAATTATATTGTTTTAATTTTAATTTTAATTTTAATTTTAATTTTAATTTTAATTTTAATTTTAATTGTATTTAAATTTTTATGCCAGATTGTCTTTGAATTTTTGTCTATATTTCTCAGTCCCTTTGCTGAACTAAACTATGTTTGAAACTCTTCTAGTGGAGTATTTCTACCATCTGCTCTCCGTAGCAATCATTCAAATTATTTTCAACCCTCTGTTCCGGCAGGGGTGAATCTAGCACAGATTTCATGACTGACATATTTTTGCCCTGCAATATGCCCCAGTTAGTACAGATCTGTAATTCTGTGGGGTTGGCAGGAGGTGGAGGGTTATGCTTACATTTCCAATTATTTACTGTCTCACAGGAAATAATCATCTCTTAGATTTTACAGAATGAATAAAGAGAAACTGTTTTTTAAGGTTCTCCTTCCTTTACCATCTCAGTCTGGACTAGAATACTAGAAATCCTGAATAATCTAAATTGTTCACAGCACTGAACAAAGCTCATCACATGCCTGCACTGGCTATTCCTTCTGTTACTGAGAATACAGACCCCTTTTTGTTTTCCTATGATTGAGGTGCTGCTGTAGTCTGCCCTGCCTCTGGTGATATTCACCTCATAGAAAAACAAGAATGATTTTCCTACTTCTTGCCCCATGTCACTTTTTCTTAATAAATCAGAGGCTTTGAAATGCAAACCCAAGGTACTCAAAGTATCAATGGATCTGCATAAAGACTTCAAAGTTTAATTTTTGTGAAAAAATTAAAAGGAAGTCAGGAAGGGTAATGTGAATACTACTGTGAAAAGAGGACCCTTAAACGGCCTTAGAAAGTGCCATAATACTATAAAGAGATATCTAAACATCCTCCATGCTGATGGGCATACATGTCAGCTGAGAGGTATAGGCAGTTCTGGTCCATTTGTGACCTCCTCAGTTAAGGAGACCTTAAGAACAGTACCAAAGTAACTTCACAGCCAGCAGAAATCTTTTTCAGTTTCAGCAAGTGTTTATTCATTTTATAGACAGACATACTTTCAAAACAACATGAGAGCACTGTGCGGCCTTCACCCTGCCCCAAGTTTCTAAAGCTGTGTGAGGACCGCTAACAAAATGTCCAGGCCCCACAGATGGATAAAATGACGAAAGATTTTAAATACAGAAATAGAGTTTATGCCATGTACTATGAGAAAGCAGGGTCACCACTGTTGCTCTTCCTTTTCTTATGGCTGTTATTTGTTATAGATTTATAGCAATGGTTTTTTATTATTACTGGGAGCCTGACATGTTTACCTTAAAGAATTTTTTCCTCTTTGCATGTTGTGGAGTGCTCTACGTGTACTCATGAAGCATCTGTCGTAAGTGCCAGAAGTGCACAAGGGACACCACTGCTGCTTTGACAGACATTAATTTCTATCAGTTTTATTTCACTCACTGGTCTGATAACCTCCAAACCTGCATACTGCCCCACCTTTGTGGAACTCAATTGCTTTTTGGACATTTGGACTTTCGTAGAGCTAAAATTTATTTAGGTGGGGTCAACGAAGAGTAACAAGACCAAGAGAGATTGGCCTCATATAAGGGTCTTAATCCCCAGAAGAGAAAGCCAGTCTGAAAATCTGTGGAAATAACAAAAACTGTCACTTTTAAGTACAAGGTCAGCTTTAGCAAAGGTGTTACATTGATGGGTCCAAAAAGCTGGTAATTTGCATTTGCGTGGTTGTAACTTCTGAGACACCCATCGCAGATCTCCTTCTGGGCAGACCGTGTGCTACCTGGAGAAGGAGTATGAGCTCTGGCTCCATCTTAAAATGGGCTAGAGGCTGAGGCTGGGCCTAAGGCTTCCAGTTACTGCCCATCATGAGGCCACTAACAAGTTTAGGAGACTCAAATGTTGCTCTAAAGGTAATAAAAAGTGATTGAACCCAGAGAAAAATGAAGGAGAGAAATGAAGTTAAAACTCAGCATAATTGGAACAGCATCTATGGGTTATCTAAACATTTAGATTAGGTGATCTAATGGTAAATTTTATGAATCTTTGTGTAAAATACTTCCTTAATTTTATTGCTTCATGAAATTGTCTACAGTCATATAATGAAGTGGAAAAGTTTCCACTTGAGAATATTGGTAAAAATCATTATCTTTGCAGTCCTTACAAAAACATTTAAAACAAGATCAGTCCCCACTAGAGTTTTCCTTAGTGGAGCACTAAACTCGGTATTGTGTAAATGCAGGTTGTCTCAGGGCTCAGCTTCAACTAGAGTGAATTTTCTTATAACACAAAATTTTCTGAGTTTATCTGAGAATATCTTCCACATCACATCTGGATGAGTCAGAGGGTTTTCAAGGTGGTGGAGGGGGAAGGAATTTCTGCCGTTTAATAAACAGCTTGTTGATCAGGAGAGCTATGTAAGAAACCAAAGATTAAGTTCCTATCATGATTTGTAATAGCAGTTAATTCTGGATTTCAGGTAGACCAAAGGAGTCTTTGGTTATTTGTGGCTGAAATGTTCACTGTCTTCTTATTTTTAGCAAAAATTTAGTACAGAAGCAGAGAAGCTGCCTTTTTTTTTTTTTTTTTTTTT